>JASPKZ010008383.1:0-340000 GCA_030220185.1 Diploptera punctata
CGGTCATGTTTTTTTCTGGGTGAGGTTTTTATCGGGTATTCTCACGTAAGACAAATGTCAGGAAAACGTTAAGGCCGCAACGGTCCCCGAAATCATATGGCCATCATCATCATAATCATCCTTATCATTATTCATCATCACCATCATCCTTCACCGGTGTGGAAAGCAACGGGAAACGTGAGCACACCTACACCATTCCCTAGTAAAGCTGCAAACATAGCATTGAAATGCTATGATTGCAGTGAAGGACCTGCCCCTGCCTTCGGGCAGAATTACTATGGATGGATGGATAAAATGTGTAGTAGTTGAAACTACAAGAGGCTACTACAAGAGGCCTACGACAATATTAGTGAGTAAATGCGGCAAGTCCGTATTTATTGTTTTATATTGTTTTGAAATGTCCACCGCTTGTCTGGAGGTTAGGGTGCGTTGCCTGTCACGCAGCTGGCCCGGGTTCGATTCCCGGTCGGGTGGTGTCCTGGGTGAGGTTTTTTCGGGTTTTTTCCTCACCTGTAAGACAAATGTCAGGAAGCTAGGGCCCAACGGTCCCCGAAAATCATCCGGCCATCATCATCATCCTTCACCGGTGTGGAAAGCAACGGGAAGCTTATCACACCTTTAATTCCCTAGTAAACGCTATGCATAGCATGAAAATGCTATGATTGCAGTGCAAGACCTTCCCTCGGGCAGGATTTCTATGGATGGATGGATGTTTCAAATAAGGTTACGTGATTTAACATACAGTGAATTGTTTTCGTGAATGTAATATTAACACTACCTTTTGGATTTTTTTGTATATACCTTGTATGTAGTATACAAGAGGGCGTGGTTTTACTTCACACACGTGGTTTGTATTAGATAATAGGCTACTACATTATATTATTTTATTATAGTATAGTTTATTTAGGTTGACAACACCGAAATGTAGGCAGTTGAACTTTCAATCATGGTCGTCATGCTGTAAGTACGCAAACGAACTATCGCGCAAAATAATTAATGTAAATGTTTATTATGAGAGAGGTACGGTTTGAAAGGTGTAAGAGTTTGACTTACCGCACATGTTAGTTATTATTTCCATATCAGTTTTTGCGTTTTATTTTGTTTGCATAGTAACAGAGGTTATGTGGTAGGAATGCCAACTTTTGATCCATGACTACAATACCGATAAGCACATCATATTAGTTATATCGATAAAAATTATTATATCCATGTAGTAATGCTACTAAAGACGGGCAAGCTACAGATTTTACAATTACGAAAACAAATAATTACATTATTTAGTTAAGTTATCCCATTGCAGGTGTATTGGGTGCGTCTTAGGGTAGTAGGAGAGTAAAGCTTTATAGGCAACCAGCACTAGATGTCAGTCGGGTTGAAATAATAGACAATTAAATACAGAAATACACAGTCCAAGTTTTACACGAATGGAAGTAAAGATGAATCTGGAGTTGGATTAGGAATAGCGAGATATACATATTAAGGATCTCACTCACAAAACGCAATATAAACTACAAAACAGGTGCTAGAAGAACCAGACCGAACAACTACCCATAACAAAAGCGCTATAAAAATAAAATCAGTGGATAACCTAAACAATAAAACAAAAACAGCATAATATACCACAGATAACAGTACAACTCCGTACTCACTCAACAATACCAGCAATGAGCGACCATAAGATCCTCATAGAGAAAATCAGACAACACACAGAAAACAAGAGGAATAATTTGGACCATCCATTATTCCTAATAAATGACACATGTCGGGAATCTCGGTAATTAATGGTTGACGATCCTAAATGGCAGCAGTAAATAAAGACAATAAACATGCTATGAGAGAATACCGGAAATATTATCTTGATGTTAGATCACCGTCCAGCGCTGAGGTCTCGAGGTAGAGTGGTACCTTGTCACAACGCTGGCCGGATTCGATTCCCGGTCGGGGACAGGCTCCAGGGTGAGGATTTTTTCGGGGTTTTTCCTCGCCTGTAAGACAAATGTCAGGAAGCTAGGGCCCAACGGTCTCCGAAATAATCCGGCCATCATGATCATCTTTTTTATTATTTCATCATCATCCTTCACCGGTGTGGAAAGCAATGGGATCTACCACACCTAAATTCCCAAGTAAAGGCTGCAAAGCATAGCATTAAAGTGCTATTATTTAGTAGTCAAAGACCTGCCTCGAGTAGAATTACTATGTATGGATATATAATAAAAGTATACAATTTAACAAAAATAAGTTAGAATATAACGATAGTGAATGAAAGGAAAAAAGTATGTAAACTTAAACGAAAAGCTCAAATAAACATCCGTTATGATATAGATGACATGTGGTATCAATTTATAAAAATATTACATAATTATTCTGAACATTTTTTTCATGTATTGCATAAACTTATGACTTCTACCACCGCATATGTGTCTCACAATCCGTATATGAATAATTGATGAATACGTATTACATTGCATTGTGTAAGTTCTTGTGCAGTGCAGGTAAATCAATTATTCATTTGCATCACTACAAACCGAGTTCACTAACAAGTTCCTGTCATTTTTATGCTTGAATCTGTTATTCCCTGCTTCTAAATTAAGAAGTTTTTCAACGATGTTAACAATGTAGTTGAAACAGCCAAATGTTGTCGCTATATCATACAACAAGTTGAGGTTCTTTAATGTACAGTTGTGTTTAGATTATTTTTTTTTCTGCAATAATAAAAATTATTACCTATTTTTTACGGACTATATGACGCACCTTATTTTTAAGCTTTTTTAAAATAACATTTTTACCATTTTTATTAATAAGATTGCAAAGTCAGGCTAAAAAATTCACAGTTTGTAAAACCGTTCTGATCTTTTAAAATCCACGAGAATTGTCATTTGAAATGTCTTCTTTTTCTTCTTCTTCTTCTTCTTCTTCATAAGTCGTGGGTATATAATGATGGTCTTCACTGCCATCAAAAAAGCGTTACTTACTCCGCACTTCTTGAAAGATTTAACAATAATGTCTTCTCTCACTCTAGACCATGACTGTATCATCCACTGACACACTTGTTTGATTGTATGTCGTTTCAAAGCTCCCTTCGGCGTGAATTCATGTTGGGTTTCATCCATCATCCATTTGTTCAAGTTCACTGGCATCGTAGACTGCAATGACGCATCATAGGCTAGACAGTGTTCTGGGTTTGTGATGGCGGGGCGGAGGGAGACACTGTTAAGCCAGGTTGTGAATCCCCGCAACTCATGTTCGTCGCATCCGTGCACTGCTGCTGCCAGTTGAATCCAATGTTGCCAGATAGAGATAATTCCTGCGATATCGAATATATGGCCATTTTTAAGACTGGTGGGAATTTTAAATCAAACACTGGACATTGTAATATTAATTTAGAGTATAAGGCGCACCTGAATTTTGTAGGCAATTTTTCGAAGAAAATACGGTATTCCTCAACGTAACCCTTTTGTAACATATTTAGTAAAAATACCTTGATAAGTACCTTCTCGTACCATATCTCGTCATCATTGAATTACTGTTAATAGCATAATTGTTGTTCCTACAATTATATTAATCATTGATTAAATAGATGGAATCATTTAAAGAGACCCAGGAAAATATCAACTTCTTGCAGTAGTTAAAAATAAACTACAACTAAAGAGAAATTCCTGAACCAGTATTTAAACCAATATATTCAGCTTTACGCCCTGACGCACTAACCAATTGTGCTCTCCAGGCATCCAGGAGAAGACACAAAATTGTTTCTACTTGAAATCCCCGTGAATTGCCCAGTAGTGAATTTCTATTCATTACAACAGGATTTCTTCTCCTAAGACACATTATCATGGGATTTATTCCGTGCCATATCAAATTATTACTAACGTATATTGAAATTAACGTACACAGTAAGTCATTCGCCTGCAATCATCAACAGGACTAAAGATAGAAATTATTCTAACCTGTATTTGTACCCAAGATCTTAAGCTTTTACAAAATATGTATTGGTGACATGAAGAATTAACTCTGAACTACGACATAGATAAAAGATAAAATATGTGTTTTAATGAAAAAAATAAAAGATCTGCACGTTGCTCTTAATTAGGCAGGATCAGAGACAGTATTATCTGAGAAAAATAGCAATTATACCATTTTTTGGAACTGAAACAATTACAAATGGGTTGGACACGTGAAGAGGATGAATCAGGATAGATTTCCAGTTAGGAGTTTGGAATGGATTCCAAATCGGAGGAAAAGAAGAGGAAGACCTAAGAAGACGTGTATAGAGGGAATTATGAATTCGATGAACGACAGGGGACTGCAGGATGGTGAATGGAAGGATAGAGATGAATGGAGAATAAAAAATAAAGCATAATATTGAATACAGGAAGATGTTGTTTACCTTTAAACCTGTTAAACAAATTATGGAAAAATATAACCTCAAGGAGACTTATTTTCTTTCAGCAACTATAATAATTGCAAAGAAACTAATAGTGGCATAAAGAACAGATTCTGGACAAAGAAAAGATACAAATTAAGATTTAATGAACAATGCAGGTCAATTACATGGCATTGATGTAACATTTTCAACAAATTTAAGTACCACATTTAACGTTTTTAAGTCTTAAATTATTAGAAAGGTAGCTCTTTTTCTCAGAATCATCTAGGGAATGGTCCAAATTGTAATATAAAGAAAGATAGAACGGTCTGTATTTTATTATCATCATCATCATTATCATTATCATCATTATCATTATCATATCATCATCATCATCATCATCATTATCATTATCATCATCATTAGCATTATCATCATCATCATTATCATTATTATTATTATTATTATTATTATTATTATTATTATTATTATTATTATTATTATTAATTATTATTTATTATTGTTATTATTATTATTACGTTTGAAATGGTATGGACGCCTCATAAGTATGGAAGAAGATAGAATATCAAAGAAGATCCTTGATTGGAAAGCTAATGGAATAAGTGGAAGTGACAGACCTAGAGAACGTGGGATAGATGGAGTGAGGAGAAGTATGGAAGCTAGAGATTTGAGGGAAGAAGATGCTTTGGACAGGAACCTCTGGAGACAAATCACTTTTGGGCTGAAGGATAAATACTGGCATTGTGGAATATTCCCATTTAAAATATTATTATTATTATTATTATTATATTATTATTATTATTATTATTATTATTATTATTATTATTATTTTATTTCGGTAACTGAATAAACTTAAAAAAACCATAATAAGGAAGAAGACTATAACAATCTCTGTGATGTTCTCAGCTGAATCACCCAATATGAAAATACCCCCATACCAATTATTTTATTGCTATAATATATTTGTTCTCACATTCTATTTCTCATCTTAAATGACCCAAAACTAATTGTAACTGTGTTAAATTGTATATAGAATACCCACCCAATTTTAATAATACTACTATGTAATTACATATCACCTTAAATATTACATTTAACAATTACTTTTAAAATTATGAAGTCGTAGGAATTCAGTGCGAAGAAGGAGAAGAGGAAAAAAGCTCTACTGTAAAATTGAATTTTGTGGATCTGGGACCTTTCATATTGAGTGATTCAATTATGTTCGAAAATATAAAATTAATGTAGTTATTAGGCAATAAAAGGTCTTAAAATCCATAGGTATTGTTTTATGCCAAACCCAAATACGAAAAATCCAGGAAATAACGGTTAATTGACGAAACAACAAGCAAAGGTAACTGAGTAACCTTTTTGGATGTCATACGATTAAATTAATTTTTTTTAATTAGAAAGAAATGTCAATTTTAATTAAACATTCAATATTAAAAAAAAAACTATGATATATTTCTTATTATAGAATGTTATTTGGATATAAGCCATTTGTATCCTCTTAATAGTACTACATGTAAACCAGTAAAATATATAATTTATCATGTCATCTAATATAAAAGATTAATGTTTGTTGTTTGTTGTTCGTTCGTACTTTATGCGCGGCCATACCGTTTGATCCGATTCTGATGGGGATTTTTGCAAAATGTTCGGGAGATTCCCGGGATGTACATAGGCTATAAGAGAGTTGAGATACTCAACTCCTTCACCTTTAAAAACATCCTTTGTAATGAAAAACGTGAAGAGAAGTCCCTTTTTTTACCCTTAGATGGCTTACGCTGCCTAAAGCATAACAAATACACAACAATAATTTACACAGAATTGAATATCTAAAAAACCCTACAAAAAAGTCCATGACAGCATATGCTTATCTTTTACACATAACACGCCATAGCCATTTTTTAAGTTTCATTGATGCCAAGAAGATCGGGAGAAGCAGATTTCCGGGCTAGCATGTGTGCTGCCATACCATTCATCCGATTGTGATAGGGCTTTTTGTAAAATGTTGAAGATTTTCCCGGGAAGGTTATAGGTTATAAGAGAGTTTTAATACTCAAGCCCTTCGCCCTTTATAAATCGCCTTCTATAGTGAAAAAACGTGGAAATGTCGTTTCCAGTAAAGCTTACCGCTCCTAAACCAAAAAACACACAAAATTGTTGTACACAATTGAATATCTCAAAACCCTCTACAGAAAAGTCCGCGACAGCACATGTTTATCTTTTAAGCATAATTCACAATAACTATTTTTGTATTTGATTGATGCCAAGAAGATCGGTTTAAGTAGATTTCGAGGCAAGCATAGAAGCGCACAGCGGGTATTCTTTTATGGATAAGTCAATATAACGAATTGTATCTTTCAGCTCATTTATGCCAAGTACATCGGGATGCGTAGATTCCCGGGCAACGCCCGGTAATCAGCACGGGGTATCTAAAAAGAATAAAGGTATAAATTTATATTTATTTTTCCTTTTACTCATTCAATTAAATGCAAAAACACATTATCATTTATTTAGGTGTAGCAGCGCACGCCGGGTATTAGCTAGTCTTTAAATATAAATCACTTTTTAGATATTGGACATGTTTAGACAGCTTTCTCAGACAATACAAGGCAGCAAGTATATATATTTTTACACGCTTTATATTAGCTTGACCTGTATCTATCTATGTAACTGAATCTTTTAACGCGTTTTTCACCCACTTAAAATCATTGGATCGACTTGAAACTTTTTTATACTTGTAAAAAAAAAACCTGATGACTACAATAATTTCATATTTTGTTTCTAAAATCATTGCCAGAATCATCATAAAATCAAAAAAAGTTTATTTATATCTATGTAACGGAATTTTTTAACACGATTTTCACCCACTTAGAAACGTTGGATCGACGTGAAACTTTGTATATTTGTAAAGGACCCGTGACAATGCAACAATTTCATATTTGTTTCTAAAATGCTGGCCAGAATGGTCAGAAAATCAAAAACAAGTGTTTTTTGTATCTATGTGACGGAATCTTTGAACACGATTTTCACCCACTTAGAAACACAGGATCGACGTGAAACTTTGTGTACTTGTAAAGGACCCGTGACAATACAATAATTTCATATTTTGTTTCTAACATCCTGCCCAGAATCATCACAAAATCAAACAAATGAAAAACTGGTATAATAGGTTGCGGACTTGTCGACTTTTTAGTCGTTATAAAGAGTTCAGTTGGTAGAGCAGTGAACCTCTAGTGGTATATAATTTCAGTAATCCATAGGTCGCTGGTTCAAATCGGGCTGGGAGTTTTTTTTAGCTCATACTATAATAGTATCGAATTTAAAGATATTTACATTTTTATCTTATTCTGTAAAATATTAAAAAACTAAAAAATAAAAAAATAAATATAGTTTTAAAAAACTAAAACAACACGCTTTATTAGAAAACCGAACTAAAAAAATGAAAAATAATTTTAATTTTCAACACACGCTTGGGATAAATAATTTTACCATCAAAAGCGTGATTTTTACATTTTCTTCTTAGAGACTTTACTTTTACCAATATCTGTTTATTATCAAATATATTAATTTATAAGAGCACCCCACGCTTTTGATGGTAAAATTATTTATCCCAAGCGTGTTGGAAATTAAAATTATTTTTCATTTTTTTAGTTCGGTTTTCTAATAAAGCGTGTTGTTTTAGTTTTTTAAAACTATTATTTATTGTAATAAGGGTTTGCAAACACCAAACGTGAGAGGTATCCAATAACCCACCATTTGAAGCAGATACCGGTAATTAATTGTATTTTTCATCTGTCATGTCCAAGTTAGCACGAAATTCACTTACAGTAAAAGAAGAAACTAGATGTTAACATAATCGCATGGTAACAAGATTTTTTTAAGTTTAGGCCCTATGTAACAATTTTTCATTTAAAAAAATTGACTAGCGTCCCAGGGGCACCTGGTTCTATTCCCAGCTATACCAGACGTCTAGTAAGACTAAGTGAGTGGTACTACTTGATACAAGAAGTAGCGAAATAGGATTAGAAACCTGAAACTAGGATTGAGAGATTGCATCAAATTATCACGTGACTCTTAAGATCTGATTTTGATAGGCAGTGATAAAAAACCACATACAGTCATCCTTGGCTGTTCGATGCTGTCGAGGCAAGGATTTAATTTAATGTTTAATATAGTATGTAAAATGCAAAAAAATAGTACTTTAAAATGAATTACAAATATTATGTTTACAAACATTTTTGTATGTAAATAAATGTAAGATATTTATTAATGTATTCAGTTCTATAATTCATTTCCCAAAAGTAACCCGAACGTTAAAACGTACTTACGTAATGTAAAAATGTTTTAGAAAAAATTACTTTCGAATCCGAAAAGATTAAAAGCAACCTACGTTTATTTAGTAGTGTCCCCGTCTAAGTGACGGCATTGATTTTTCTTCATGAGAATTTAAATTAAAAATACAGTAGGGAATTTCAAGAAACGTTTTGTCTCATGAATATAAAAATTAAATATAAAATTATAGAATATTCACCTGAAAGGTCCGTCTCCTCAACTTAATTATCATTTAACCTGTAGCGCTTTCGGGACTTGTCCCATCATCGGCAGGATTCAAAACTGGTGTTTCACTGAAGATCTGGTAGAGGGGGTTGCATGTATTGGGTTCGTTTTCGTTTATCAGGCTGTCGTTGTGAGCTTGCTTTCATGATTTCCATCTCTTCGAGTACGTTTATCTTCGCTGGATTATTTTCTCTGTGCATCACTGTTAGGGTTTTTTCAATATTTAACATGCGATGTCCTTCATGGATAACGTGTTTTGCATAGCTTGATTTCCCTTCTGCGTGAATGAAGTCTCGAAAATGTTCTTTGAATCTGATGTTAAAACTCCTGTTTGTCCTTCCTATATAAAATTTGTTTGCAGTCCTTAAATGTCAGTTTATAAACTCCTTTACTATTGAAAATTGTTATTTTCTTCAAATGTTATTGTTTATTATGTTGTTTAATTTGTTATTGGTTCTGTATGCTTATTTTATACGTTTTTTATCGGCTTTCTTTAGTGCATTGGCTAATTTTGTCGTTTCTTTTCCTGTTGTATGTAAGTGTTTATCCATGTTTTCTTGTTGTTGTCAGATTCTTTTTCTAGTTTAGTTATGTTGGGTTATGTTGTTCTTCTTCCTTTTTTGTTTTTTTTACGAGCTTATCTATGAATTCTTCATTATAGCCATTGGGTTTTTTGCCATATACTTAATGTAGTTGAGTTCTTGGATATAAATTGTCTTTGCTTAATGGGAGTTTCAACATTCTACTGACTAAGCTATTAAATGTACTAATTTTCTGTTGAAAAGGGTTGTGTAGAATTTTTGTTTATGGGCCAGAGCATTGTTTGTGGGTTTCCGGTAGATACCGATTTCTAGTTTATTGTTGTGTAGATTTTTGGTTATAGAGAAATCTAAGTAGTTTATGCTGTTGTTAACTTCTATTTCTTCGGTGAAAGTGTTTTTTCATGCATGTTGTTTAAGTCTTTTCATAAGTAATGTCACGAGTGATTTCCAAATTATCGATAAATTCACGACTCACGAAGTGAGGAGTGAATTTATCTAGAGAATTTGGAAATCAAGAGTGGCATTTGTTTAGGACTATTTAACGAATAAAATTAAGCTGTTTACTCACAAATCATTATTTAACTGTAGTTATTTTAAAATATTTATATATCTAATGTAAACGGCGATGTTTGAAAACAAATGAGAAAACGATAGGTACGCTTCATCTGCCTTCTTTTTGTTTATCACTGCAACTAGATCATACTATTTCAGAATATTAAAAAGGAGGAGCTTTCTTTAATATGGTAATTATAAACACTGATAAATATTTCGTGAAACACGACTCTGATTGGTTGTGTAAAACAGAAATCATTGAAACGTGATTGGTCATTGACTCCCATTTGGGGCATGAGTTAAATAGTCATATTATTTTGAATAAACCTCAACGGAACACATCATGAATCTTATAAAAGTTGCTCATGAATATAAACTAAAGAAATATTAATACATATATCACAATACTTTCTTGATGCATAAAAATATATACTAAATAAGCACATTATCCTAGTTACGTTGACTATTAGTAGACGACATGTATATACCAATTCTATAAAAAAAAAGGTTGAAGACCGAGATAAATCTTCTCCATTTGAATGTGGATTTGACCCTAAAATTCTGCCCGATTGCCGTTTTCCCTGCGATTTTTTTAATCTAATATCCAGGCAATAATAGGAAAAACTTTTGAATAAATTCGGGAGAATAGCAAATGCTAGGTGCTGTAATAACGAATAATTGCTACACTATGGAGAGATTAAAACCAGCAAAGTTGAAAATACTTCACGGAGACAGTTTCTGTGCAACCATGAACAATAGGACTTAATTCTATACTATATTAAAGCTATGAAGATGTATTGTGCTTTGGTCCAGAATGAGAATCCTGACTGAAATACAATAGACGGTGACTTGAAGAATTATTGCTCTACTTACATGCAAACGACATTCAACGCAGAGTAGAGAAGTTAGGTACTACACTTAGCAAGTTTCCCTTGCTCACAGAATTTATTCTCCACATGTTCTAACTAACAATATACATTCTGACGTTTACTTACTTACTTACTCACTGGCACTATCGAACCCGTAGGTTCATGGCCGCACGGACATAAGCTCTCCATACATCCCTATCCTGAGGCTAATGCTTTCCAATCATTCCCTGTATAATCTACTTCCCTCAAATCATAGTTAATGTTGTTCTCCCACCTCATTCTTGGTCTACCAACCGGGCGTTTTCCTTCTGGCTTTCCTACAAGAAGTTTCCATGCACGTCTTTCATTCCCACATACGCGCAACATGTCCTGCCCATCGCAGTCTACGGGGCTTAACTGTTTTTATTATATCTGGCTTCCTATAAAGACCATGTAGTTCATTGTTATGTAGTCTTCTCTATTCACCTGTCTGTTGATCTCTCTTTGGTCCAAAAATTTTCCTAAGAACTTTATTCTCAAATACTCGTAATCTCATTTCCTCTACATACATTAAATATATAAATAGTTGAAAATACCGGCAACTATATTTAATTAATGATTATTGAGTAAACAGCTTAATTTTATTCGTTAAATAGTCCTAACAAGTGCCACTCTTGATTTCCTAATCCTCTAGATAAACCCACTCCTCATCGTGAGTCGTGAATTTATCGATGATTTGGAAATCACTCGTGACATTACTTATGATAATGAGGAATAAGATCTAAGGGTAATAGGAGTAAATGGATAAAATAAGAAGGCAGAAAATAGAGGCGAATGGAGGTGTATTGTTGGAGCGATCAAGGTCTGACGGGTTGTAGTACATATGTTGATGAATAAGGAAAATTCCTAATAATATTGGTATAAAATATATTATTTTCCGAGAATCAAAAATTACACATATGGCTAAAAAATGAATATAGATTTTTGCTTGGTAATAATATGGGAGTTATTTTACTTGAAGGGGATTCGGTATTTTCTCTAAGCGTTTCTCTGAATATGATCCTACATAAATGTTATCCCTCACAGGCCACATGGACTAAAACACATCTGTTCAACATAATAATGACTATTTAACTCATGCCCCAAATGGGAGTCAATAACCAATCTAATTTCAATGATTTTTTATTTACAACCAATCACCTCGAATTTTATCAGTTTAATTTAATCACTTTAAAATCAAGCTCCTACTTTTTAACAGTTTGAATAGGTCATAGCATTATTTAGCAGTGACCGGATGTGGCTACCAGATAGTATATATAGTGCTCGAATGTAACCGTATCGTTGTTGCGGGAGATAATATAAAAACATTTGTAGCAATTGATTATACCACCATAAAAAAGAAACCACTGTTTCCACTTTCTTAAACGAATTATTTTCCAGGAAATAACGTTGCAGAAAAATATAATTGACATATTTACATCATAGGACATCACAAATTAATTAATACCTATAATGTTGATTATAAATTTCTCCACTAGAGTGCATTCTTACAATATTGTGATCCTTTGGCATATCATAAAATCTGGTTGCAGTGATGAACAAAAGAAGCAAATGGAGCGTACCAATCGTTTCTCGTTTGTTTTCAAAATTCGCCATTTACATTAAGTAGGCCTATATAAATATTTTAAAATAACTATAGTTAAATAATGATTTGTGAGTAAACAGCTTAATTTTATTCGTTAGATAGTCCTAACAAATGCCACTCTTGATTTCCAGATTCTCTAGATAAATTCACTCCACACTTCGTGAGTCGTCAATTTATCGATAATTTGGAAACCACTCGTGGCATTACTTATGATAAATTTTATCATTAGAGTATGTGAAGCACAAGATCCATTTACAATAGAGTCGTGGATTTCACATATTACAACAAAATATTTTCTTCGATAAAAAACGCAACCATATTTTGCCGATCGCACTAAACTCATTCAATAGGCCTAACGTCTAATTGATTGGAATATTAATTTCTAAATAGGGCAGTGACATTGGTGGAGCATCAGTGCAAAAAGATTAGTGAAAGATGTATTGACTTACGCTTTCACGGCCGGAGTTTTAATGATTGCCCTTGAGGATACCGGACGTAGTCTCTGGTGAATCGTCGGGGAACTTCAAGCCTCAAGACCACAGCCAACAGCCCGGAAACCTTCTTCAAGATCATCATTACTAGTGATACAGTTGAGAATCAATAGAAAGGTACATTTTTTAACTTGTATTTACTGACGCTATTTAACAGCTAAGGTCATATTCATCACAATTCAAACTGAGCCGACAAATGTTGCTCAGTGGCCTATTAGTTCTGGGTTGAGATTCTCTAACGTGCTGCTCGTCTACGCTTTTACGTCTCTGCAGAAGGAAGACATACTCATGATTTTAAAAATCCATCAAGTCCACCAATATATAAACATGAAAATCTCAATAAATAAAATCAAATCAATGGCAATATCCAAGGACCCACGACGTGTTAAGGTGGTGATGGGTGAAATTTCTATTTTCTACATTTTTAAGCTACATACGTGAGGTCTTGCACACACATTCATGTCGTAATAGGTAATATTATATTAAAGTTTCATCCTTGTAGGCTTAAAGGGTTTTGAGTTATTGAAGGAAGAAACTCCATTTAAAAATTTGCATATTAAACATTTTAATAAGTCCCATAATTTTTTAGTAAAATTGTTTTTTTTTTTCTACACGACCACTGACTTATTTAGAACAACACTATGCAATAACATTTCTATATCATTATAATAAAGGAAGAAACAAAAATATACATCCTCTGCATATGAACATTTTTTAAAATTACTACACATATTATATTTTTTATTTCAAAACCTATCAATGGTGTTTCATAATCCATGCACACAATTATTAGCCATAGTATGTGGGGCATGCGGTTAAAATTTCGTGCTTCTATCATTAAATTTGTCAATGCTATTTTAATTTGAACGTATTGAAATGCAATGAAAATAAAAGTGTGGAAAACCCCATTTGAAAGTTTGCATGCAGTTAAATTGAAAATGTAGCATACATGCCCTCCTACAGTCATTAGGGAGACTTACAAGCTCCATAGGACTCTGCATCTTCGCCAACTTATACTTTAAGGTACGTAGTATTATTTAATAAAAAAAAACGCTAAATTTGACCGACGATGTCGAATATTTCACCCATCACCCCCCTTTAAATTAGAAATAGAAGGGAAAAAATATAGAACAGGTCATGAAATTCAAATATTTAGGAATAGAAATTAATAGCGGCAACAGAATAACAGATCAAATCCTCCATCAAGCAAATAATGCAAACAAAATATTGGACAAATAAAAATTTAAGAATAGATACAAAAGTAAGAATTTACAAATTTGTCATAAGACCAGTTCTAACACATGGTTGTGAATGCCGAACAGAAACTCAAAAAACAAAACAAATCAATGAAACAACCAAAATGAAAGTTGTAAGAAAAATTGTAGGAAAATCGCCGAGAGAGAAAATTCTCAGCTCTTATTACAGAAGTATGTGAAATTGAACCTATAAACCTCTGGATAAATGATAGGAGACTAAATTGGAACGATCACATAGATAGAATGGAGAACACTAGATTAGTGAAGAAAGTACGTGACTGGACACCTCAGCAGAAAAGACCATTAGGAAGACCACAACTACGATGGAAGGACGTCACCATATCTCGGACCTGTAGTGAATGAACACGCAACAAGCTGCCAGGTTTCATGCGTAGACGAAGAAGAAGAAGATAAAATCCGGCTACGTTTTAATCCGCGAACTTTGGAAACATTCACATAAAAAAAATGCATGTATACGATAAATTACAATCTCATAGGTTATGAAATCCTTCGGTTGTGACCAATACCATTCAAATAATTTACATATTTCCATATTTCCGACGCTATTTGAATCTTCCACAAACCAAACCCATTGCATGTTGTTGCGGATTCAGGTAGTTCGTTATTTTTTTGCATAATATTGCATTATTTTGTAATATATTGCAATGCTTTGGTAAACCGTGTAATCAAATCAATAGACCACAATGTTAACAACATGGCCAGGCTTGTTAACAGTAATGTTGAGTTGTACACAACTGCAATCATTACCCATTTCACTAATTAAATGCCTTCACATACATAATAAATGCAATCAAATATTAATTCTCCGAAATATATACGATAGTGAACAATTTTAAATACATCATTTGAAAAATCGGATTAAATTATTTATTTAAAATATTTAGCTACTTTCGCTTTCTCTTCTCTAACAAGGCAAATGTCAACCATTTTAATAATAAATAATAATAATAATAATAATAATAATAATAATAATAATAATAATAATAATACTAATCAATTGAGTTGGTGTTTACTTGATGAAAATCCATATTTATTAATTAAATAAAAATAAAACGTAGTTTTATATTTGATTTTCATATTTATTATATAATTCAGTGACAGCTGTTTCGGTACACTGTACCTTCTTCAAACATGTTAACAAATTATGAATTGTGTTCCAACTGATCTAAGCAACAATACAACAATATTTATTTAACAAATTATGAATTGTGTTCCATCTGATCTAAGCAACAATACAACAATATCTATTTAAATATTGTTGTATTGTTGCTTAGATCAGTTGGAACACAATTCATAATTTGTTAACATGTCTGAAGAAGGTACAGTGTACCGAAACAGCTGTCACTGAATTATATAATAAATATGAAAATCAAATGAAACTATTAATATTAAATTAAATAGATTTTACAGAATGTGTGGCACTATAAGACGGACACTGAAAAATAAAACTTTGAGGAGCACACAACTAAAATTTTACAAAATTATGGCAGTGCCTGTCTTAACATATGCAAGTGAAAATTGGACTCTTAACCGTTCAGACAGAAGGAAAATAGAAACTGCAGAAATGAAGTTCCTACATTCAGTAGCAGGGTGTGACAATTTTGGACAAGAAAAGAAGTGAGGATATTAGGAATGACTTAAATATTTTCAATGTAACAAATAGAATTGACAACATGAGAAACAACTGGTATGAACATGTCAAGAGAATGCCTACAGATAGAATCCCTCAGCTGTTACTAAAGTACAAACCAATAGGACATAGAAATGTTGGACGCCCATTTACTAGATGGGAGGATTCATTAAATCCCACTTGATGTGAAAACAGGTCAAAAGGCCTAATTTCATGAAGCAGAAGAAGAAGAAGAAGAAACGAAACTACGTTTAATTTTTATTTAATTAATGATAATAATAATAATAATAATAATAATAATAATAATAATAATAATAATAATAATAATAATAATAATAATAATAATGCATTATTTTAGCTGCAGAGTTAAGTCCATAAGGTCTTCTCTTCCACTCAACCAGCGAATAGTAAAATTAACAAACATTGCATATTTATTACACTTTTAAGGTATTAAAGTATAGACTAGACAAAAGACAATAGTGATGTGATGTAATACTAGCAAACACATGGAATATAATAAAATTAAAATAATATGAAATAAAATTAAATAAGTAAAGCTTCCTGGATGATTATTTACAGAATGCTGAATCTAGTTGTTATGCAGTTAATGTTATCATTGTGTCGATCTGAAGATATCAGTTAATTTTTATTTAAATAATGGTAGTGATTGAAAGTCCCTGACATGACTGGGAAACGAGTTTCATGGTCTAGTCATAGATATTGTGTAAGATTCAGAGTATAGGCATGCCCTGTGCTGTGATATCACAATTAAAGAAGAGTCTTGTGATCTTGTTCCTAAATTGTGATACTTACTTACTCACTGGAACTATCGAACCCGTAGGTTCATGGCCGCACGGACATAAGCTCTCCATACATCCCTATCCTGAGCTAATGCTTTCCAATCATTCCCTGTATAATCTATTTCCCTCAAATCATAGTTAATGTTATTCTCCCACCTCATTCATGATCTACCAACTGGGCGTTTTCCCTCTGGCTTTCCTACAAGAAGCTTCCATGCAAGTCTCCCATTCACCATACGTGTAACATGGCCTGCCCATCGCAGTCTACGAGACTTAACTGTTCTTATTATATCTGGCTTCCTATAAAGACCATGTAGTTCATTGTTATGTAGTCTTCTCCATTCACCTGTCTGTTCATCTCTCTTTGGTCCAAAAATTTTCCTAAGTACTTTATTCTCAAATACTTGTAATCTTCTTTCCTCTCTTAAAGTAAGAGTCCATGTTTCGCACCCATATAATATAACTGGTAGAATAATAGTTTTATATATTTTCAGTTTAACGTTTTTTGAAAGGAATTGGGACATCAAGAGTCTCTGCAATGCATAATAGCATGCATTTCCAGAATTGAGCCTATGTTTAATTTCTTTGTGCATCTCATTCCTACTTGTGATTATTGTTCCTAGGTATTTGAATTTAGCCACCTCCTCAAAATTTCCCTCACTTGTCATTAGCTGTCCATTTCCATTATTTAATGAATTTCTACGTGTGACCATATATTTAGTTTTATTGATATTTACTTCCAGTCCTAATTTCTTAGTGTTACTCAATAGTGTGTGCGTGTTGTCCTTTAGTATCTCCTCGCTATCGGCCAACAATACTACATCATCAGCATAAACTAACAGCTTATTAATACCATTGAGTTGTAAGCCTTCCTCATTCTCTAAAGATTTAATGGCATGCTCTAGTACAAAATTAAATAGTAGAGGAGATAGTGTATCTCCTTGCTTCAACCCATTTTGGATTTCAAAAGTGTCCGAAAACTCTTTGCCTACACTCACCCTACTCATTGTGCCATTTAGACACATTCGTATAAGTCTAACTAACTTTTTAGGAATTCCGAACTCCAAAGGATACTATATAACTTCTCCCTCTTAATTGAATCATATGCTTTTTTGAAGTCTACATACAGTTGATGTACAGTACCATTATATTCCCATTTCTTTTCTAAAATCTGTCATATACTAAAAATCTGATCTGTTGTAGACCTGTTTCTTCTAAATGCACATTGATGATCTCCTAGAATTTCATCAATATAGGGAGTACGTCTGCTTACTAATATATTTGTTAGAATGTTGTACGAAGTTGAAAGTAATGAGATGCCCCTGTAGTTGATGCAATCAGTTTTATCTCCTTTGTAATAAATTGGTACGATAATTGATTCCTTCCATTCATCTGGAGGAGCTTCTTTTTCCCAAATCATACTAAGCAACCAGCATATCTTGTCCATCAATTTTCTCCCCCTGATTTTATCAGTTCTGCTGGGATCTCATCTGAACCTGATGCTTTATACATCTTCAATTTTCAATCGCCATTTCAACCTCTAATGCACTTGGTTCTGCGACTAGCATTTCTGCAGTCTGTAAATATCCTCCTCAATGTCCTGTTCTGTATGTACATTAAATAGCTGATTAAAGTAACTTTTCCTTCTATTTAATATACTCCTGGAATCTGCAATCATATTCCCATTTTCATTCGAATTATGTTTGTTCTAGCCTGAAACCCTTTCTTCTCTATACTAATTCCCTGATATAATTCTCTAATGTTCCTATTTTTTGCATTCATTTCAAGATCATTAATCTTCTCTCTAAAATATTCCCTCTTTTTACTCTTTAGTAACTTGGTGGTTTCCCGTCTAATACTACCCAATTGCTCTAAATTTACCTCATTTGGCTCGTGTAACCATTTCATTTTTTTGCTAGCGTTCTTTTCTTTACAATGTCGGCACATTCCTCATCAAACCATTTCTTGTTTTGCCTCTTTTTTAAACAACCAATGCTTTCTGATGCTGACAATTTAATAGTATCTCTTATAGCCTCCCATTCTTTATTTACAACAGTTTCTTCTTCGTTTGCCACATTGTCAACTGAACATTCCAGTACTTCAAATCTATTAGCAATTTTGATTTGGCATTCTTGCCGCACTTCATCATTTTTCAAGTTTTTTAATTCAAATTTTACAGAATCATCTTTAGCGTTTGTTCCTCTCATAAGCGATAGCCGTTGTCTGATTTTCACTCTGACCAGATGATGATCCGAATTGCAGTCTGTCCCTCTAACTGATTTAACATCGATGATGCTACTCTGCCAGCGTTTATCCACTAATACATGATCTATCTGGTTCCGAGTTTCTCCATCTGGGGACGTCCAGGTGTATTTATGAATATCCTTATGCTGAAATGTTGTGCTCTTAACAATGAGATTCTTCGATGTGGCAAATGTGACTAATCTAACCCCGTTGTCGTTACTATATTCATGAAGACAGAATTTGCCTATTGTTGGTTTGAATATATCTTCCCGCCCCACTTTTGCATTAAAATCTCCTAAGACAATTTTCATATGATATCGTGAAAGGCTATCAAATAAACATTATAATTCTTCATAGAACTCATCCTTGATCTTGTCATCTTTATCTTCTGTGGGGGCATGTACATTTACAATTATAAAATCATGTTGTTTACCCTTTAGAATTATGTATGATACCCTATCACTAACAAACTTAATATCTCGGATAGCGGATAGGATCCTCCTTCTGACTAAAAAACTCGTTCCAAATGCAGGTCTTTCTTCACCCCCGTAGTATAATGCAAAGCTTCCTGATTCCTGACTATCTTCTCCTGGCCACCTAACTTCCTGTAAAGCGACTATATCTAAGGGCGATTTATCTAGTTCCCGCGTTAATATCTCTAGTGTCCCGCTATTGTATAAAGTCCTAACATTCCATGTACCTAGGAACATGTCCCTGTGTTTGAGCCTTTGGCATGGGTTTCCTGAAGTAGTCCCCGCCCGGAGAACCGAATGGGGGCTATTTGACCTCCGGAAAATTTTACCCCAGTTGAACCCATATCAGCATTTCTTGACGGTTCCATTTTTACGGTGAAAGATCGTCACACTTTTTTCGTCTGGCTTATCACCTTCGACCAGACCGGCATGGGTAACCCTATCGGCAGCAATGCTACCGCCGGCATAGCTCTCAGGATCATTTAAGCACGCAAGCCACTCCACCACGACAAGGTAAAGATTCCATGGATTGTGATGAGCTGATAAATTTTGAAAACGTGTTGATAAACAACTTAGTAAATATGTGTGCAGTAAAGCATGTGAATGTAAAGTTCTTCTGTCATAGGCGTAGCCATAATAAGGTCTGAATGAAATTTCTCGCGAGAAGCATTGTGATATACCAATGCCATGTACAAAAATGATCTGCCGTTTTAAACTGCAAGGCAGTAAACATTTTTTTATTTGTAATTTAAAATAGGCCTGCAATACAGCTTCTGATCTAACTTTGTTCTTCTTGCATAGTCACTAACCTTCCTCTCTGACGTGAACATTTGATGAGCTTAAATGTTCATCATAAAACGAGAACAAAATCAAACAAGGAACGAGGAACTACTGAATCTCCTTTTAATTCTTGTGACGTAAATAACTATTTGAACTGAAGATGTAGTATATTTTAATAATTGAATAATTCAACTTAATGATTTACATTAAAGACCGGCTCCGCGGAGCTGGGGTCCTGATGACGAGTCTCCGTCACTCCACGTGTGTTTCGTGGTGGACGAAACGGGGCTTGGGCAGGTTTTCCTCGGGTTTTTCTCCCGTTTTCCTCTGCCTCAAATTTCATTCCACTAATTTCTCCATACTCGTCTCCTCCGTTTCGTTTTATTTCATTCATTCGTACCCGTGATGGTGCGTAAGGCGTGGTCGGCCGACACCCTTTCATTCACAGACATCCATATAGGGGGCTTCATCTCATCCCATCCCTCGATCCAACCCCGAGTTGGACTCTAGTTGAGGATATTTATAGTTTATATTAAAGAAGAAAAATATTTCGCAAACTTCAATGCCATGACATTATCAATTTTCTTAATAATGGTTCAGGTCTTCTTTTTTCAATTAGCAGCTGAACAGTTTTCTATTCAATGAAAATCTCAATACTCATTCCCAGCCTTATTTGAGTCTCATCCATTCATGATTTTCACAATTATCATCATAGTTGCACACTATTCTCGTTCAACCACGATCGTTTTCTAAAGTTCCTACCAAGCTTCCTTCAAGACCTTGCCTTAGCGAATTCCTTTCCCGAAATACTTTACTTCCTTTATTATTCCATATTCCCATCTAAATTTAGGGCTTTAATTGCATGTTTCCCTTCTAGAGTTTCAGTAGGTAATTTATATAAAGGTAGCCGATCATATGATGTTATCACATTCTGTGCCCATTTCGGTATTTGGAATTCAATATATGTGACTATTTAACTCATGCCCCAAATGGTAGTCAATGACCAATCACGTTTCAATGAATTTTATTTTACAACCAATGATAGTCGTGTTTCACTTCGCTCTTTATCGAGTTCATTTATCAGCTCCTGTTTTTCTGATAAAGAAGAAAGCTCCTCCTTTTTAATATTCTGAACAGCTCAGAGCATTATTTTCTCCAACAATTACATTGAATATAGCAAATTATGAAAAGATTCCTTGTTTTTACTGAGTTTTTTTACTAAAAAAAAAATTAATTCATAACACATAATGTTAATTATAATATACAGTTTGATGTGTTTCATTATTTCTCCACTAGGGTGCATTATTACAATATTGCTATCCTATTTGTCAATAAGTAATATGATCAAGTTGCAGTGAATATGAAAGTTTACTCCGGTTTTCTGCGTCTTGGATATCCAAGACGCGGAAACAACAAGAAAACTTTCATATTCATACTTATATCCGCGAAAATCTGCAATATAACATATATATATAACCTCATATTTCTGATTTGTGTTCAAACATCGCCGTTTACATTAGATATATAAACATTTAAAAATACCAGACAGAAATGGATGGATTGTGGAGAAGTATGAGAATATCCAGTATACAACATATTCGAAATACATATATCAGACAAGAAATGGATGCATAAGAAACTATTATCGAAAAGATAAAGAGAGCTTTACAGTGGTATGGACATGTCGGAAGATCAGTGGCCTAAACAGGTGTTGGATTGGATGGCACCAGGCAGAAGGAAGAGAGGGACAAATAAAAGAACATGGTATGAGAGAATATATGTCATTATGAAGAGGAGTATGGAAGAGGGACAGTGGGGGGATAAAAATCTCTGGAAAGCAGGAATCAAAGGCGAACTCTATTTAAATAACGACTTTTAAGTAAACAGTTAATTTTATTCGTTAAATAGCCCTAACAAATGCCAACTTGATTTCCAAATTCTCTAGATAAATTGAAAATCACTCGTGGCATTACTTATGATAATGTCCACATTTTTATATAGGTCACAGCTCTTTGTTAGATCTAATACACCATTCTTTATCATTCATTCTTAATAAGTAAATCTTCAAATTCCAAATTCGGTTAGATGGGCACTTGTTGCATCATAAGACACACGTTTCATTACTATCTTTCCATGCCAGAAAGATGTGCGGCTAGCTACCACTGAAACAATGAGGAATCTGTAAAGTTTCTTGGCTTTATTTGACCTTCAAATGATGAATATGCTCTTAAATTATACATACAATTCTTCCTCCAATAGATTGCCTATGTCTGTCTGAATGAACTGAAAGACAACTGAATTATATGGCGTGTAGTAACACCCTACAGAAACCAGATTACTACTCTTGTTTACAAATTTCTCTGTTTGAATAATGGCTAGAAATTCTAACAGAACATAACCATTATCCCAGGCCTTAGGTACACAACGGAGACTGCATCGCGGTTACAAAGTGTTTATGGAATTCAATGTTGTTTAATAGGATTTGCATGCAACTCCCTTGTTGTTGCAACAGGTAATCAGGATTATCCGTAACTAAGATTATTTTAACCAAACTATCTCTTGGGATTAAATACCGTATATGTCCGAATGTAGGGCGAACTCGAATTCGGGCCCTATACTTACGAGGTAACTACGTCATACGGAAATCACAATAGTGGACAAATATATACTCTAATAATAATAATAATAATAATAATAATAATAATAATAATAATAATAATAATATTATTATTATTATTATTATTATTATTATTATTATTATCTTTCTATATTAAAATATATCAAAACATAGTTCAGAGAGTTTTAACATATGGTGCAGAAGTTTGGCAAATTCCTACCAGGGAAATGAAAACAAATTTAAGTACAGAAATGGATATTTTAAGAAGATCAGCTGAAAAATCTAGAATGGACAGAATAAGAAATAAATAAATAAAGGAAATTATGGGTGTTCAAGAGGAGCCGGGCATCATACACATTATAGAAAAGAAAAAATGACAGTGGTATGGCCATGTCAAAAGAATGCCAGAGCAAAGATTGCCTAAAATTATTAACGAATTGATCCCAATTGAAAGGAGGAAGGAAGGAAGGAAGACCAAAGAAAACCTGGATATAAGGTGAATGCAAGCGGCTATGATTATCAGAGCATTGGAGGAAGATGAATGGATGGGCAGAGAGGAATGACAATTGATTTTCGGAAGACGGCGGCAGCTGTCATGATACTGTATGATTATTATGATTATTATTATTATTATTATTATTATTATTATTATTATTATTATTATTATTATTATTACTTATTTGCTTCATTTTTTCATTCCCCATCCCAAAGGTATTTACAAGCGAATAGTCTGAGTCGGGATGACAAAGTCATTGTTGAAGATAGTACAGAATTTCACAAGGCAAAGTACATAAATTATACAGTCTTACGCAAGGTAGTATTAAAATTCCTTACCCCGGCGAGCACGCTGCCAGTGTTGAAAATAAAATATGCCTACTAAAAAACAAAGAAAAAGTTTTCCCATTAAATGCCTTAGGAGGTTAAAGCTTCCACCTGTCTAGACATTCGGCACAATATGTAGGCCGGGTTGTCAGCCCTGCGTCACAGCAGTCTTTTCCCCAGAAGAAGATATTATACTCATTTCAGTTATAGGCTGAGTTTACCACAGATTCATGATGTCGCCAGAAGATTTAACTCAGTTTAAAACCCTGATTTGTAGAGTATTGCCTTAACCAATTACGTTAAGGCGTGCCCCTTGATATTAAAAAAAATACGTACGCGTATTTTGAAAAAATCTTGTAACTCCCAGAATAAATATCGTTTGCTCGATGTTGATAGATCTAACCGAACAAATATATCAATAATACATATAGTAATAAAGCAACATTTTATAGCATGCAATCAAATCTTTAAGAGTAACTAACTCACTCACTGGCACTATCGAATCCTTATGTTCTTGGCCGTGCGGACATAAGCTCTCCCTACACCCCTATTCTGAGCTAATGTTTTCCAATCATTCCCTGCATAATCATAGTTAGTGTTATTCTCCCATCTCATTCTTGGTCTACCAACTGAATATTTTCCCTCTGGTTTTCCTACAACAAGCTTCTATCCTCCTATTTTATTTTACATTCGTGCTACATATTCTGCCCATGTACGAGACTTAATTGTTATTATATTTTAAATTGGAATAACATAATTACATTGATTTCCATTATCTCATGCATTCCCCACATTCTTTGCGTGACTACAGACAGCTATAGTGGAGTGAAATTTATATATCTGGTTTAATATGAATTTATTCCTTAAAAACTGTTATATTCAGTAAATATGACACATAAATTCAAAATCTAATGTTTTATGCATATCTATTGTACATCTTTCACATCTTTCACAGTTTCACTTGTTAAATCTTAAAATTCCCTTCCTGTTCCATTAGAGATTATCGGGAGCTATCATAAATAAAACATAAATTAACAAGGTATTTATTAAATTATTAAGCAATCGCCTGCACTAAACATGTAAAATTTATCGCTATAGTTTCTTATTTTATATTTACTTAATTTTCTATAATACTTTCTGGAGGTACTCGACTTAAATTCAATTACTAATGTAATTTACATTCCAATAAAAGCGCCACTACATGCCTTAAGAGGCCTTTAGGGTAGTATTAGTTAATGTTCTCACCTTTCTAAACAATTGACACGAGATATCAGCCGGGTTATCAGCCTGTCCGACGGCAGCCTTTACCTTCAGAACATAAGCCTGGTACCCAATTCCGTTAGAGGTTGAATTGTCCTGAGTGTCGTGGTACCAGGTGGTTTTAGATATGTTAAAAATCTGATCCTATCGGAAATCGACTGGTGCTCAAATTCAATATCACAAAACTAAATACACGATCACACGTAGATACAGATTAATTATTATTAAATGGGAATGGATCTTAATAACAAATGAGAGAAATTAAAAGAAGTGATGGAATTCAAATACGTAGGTACAGTTATTACGAAGAGAACTAAGACGCAGAAAGAAATTACATAGCTTCAATTCTAGAAATAATGTGTGTTTGTGGGTCTGTTCATATTACAATTTATTGAAAAAATGTAAACTATGGAAAGGTGGGAAAGAGAAGATTCTGATATAACTCAGTTGTAACCATTTTCCAAAATATATCTCAAAACGTCGATTAAAGCTTATATATACTAGGTTTGGAAATCGACCACGTAAAATTATATATATATATATATATATATATATATAAACTCTTCTTATTCTTCTTCTTCTTCACTTCACGGACCAGGCAAAATGCCTGTTCCGCCTCATAGTTGTTCTGTCCATCTTTTCACTGGCCTTCCTACATTCCTTGAACCTCTTGGCTCGAAGTTAAATGCTGCTTTTGGTAATCTTGTTACATTCATTCTTTCTACATGTCTAAACCATTTTTCCCTATATTCTTTGATTTTATCATTTAATGGATATATATTTAACTCTGTTCTTATATCTTCATTCCTTAATCGATCCATTCTTGTGCTGTCTCTTGTTTTTCTTAGGAAGTTCATTTCTACACTTTGTATTCTACTTTGTAATTTTTTGATCTTTACCCAAGTCTAGATTACCAGAAAGTCTAGATTAGAACATGTCACAAATAAGGAAATTAGAAACATAATGGAAGCAGAAGAAAACATAATTGAAAGAATTGAGGAGAAGGAATTAAAGTGGTTAGGACATGTCTTAAGAATGGAAGATGAGCGATGGCCAAAGCAACTATATGAATGGCATCCGAACAGAAAGAAGAAAATAGGGAGACCAAGGTTAACATGGAAGGAAAACATGAAGACAGTAATGCAAGCTAGAGGGCTAAGCATCGAAGATGCCCAAGACCGTAGGCTTTGGAGGTTTGGCACGGGAAGACGGCAGCAGCTGTAAAAACCCGAAGATAGAGATAGAGGTCTTTACCCAAGTTTCACCTCCATAAAGTAATGCAGGAACTGATGTTTTGTAAAACTTATATGATAATAATAATAATAATAATAATAATAATAATAATAATAATCACCATCATTCAGGGATTAAGCTTGTTGGCTCGTTCCGGTTCCATAAAAGCTAGAATTGTTAAAACTGTTCAGAACATCTTCTGTGTGGGCGTCCAACATTTCTCCTTCCGTGCGATTTATAATTTAGCAATCATTTTGGAAATCTTTCTTCTGGCATTCTATCAATATATTTTTTCCAATCGCTCCTATATTTAATTATTCGGTCTATAAGTTTGAAAATATTTAGTTCCTTTCTTATATCTTCATTTCTTTTCTTATCCAGCAGAGTATATCCTGCTATATTTCTTAAAATATCTCATCTTAGCTGCTTCCAATCTTTGTTCTTGTATTTTAGAGATCGTCCAACATTCTGATCTATACATCAATACAGGAACAGCCATTGCTTTATAAAATTTAATTTTTGTTTCTTTTCTTGTGTTTTTAAGGGTTATTTTAATAGTGCCACACATTAGATTAAAAATAATAATACTCAATATTATATGTTGTAATAATAATTACATAATGTGCACATTACAAAAAAATGTTGAAAGTTTAATCCTTTTACAATAATCTACATAGTTCCGTGCAATATGTGAGAATTTATATAAATGTATATTTAATCCATTGCTCACGATAATTAAATCAATAAATCCTGCAATACGGTTATTTTTTAATTGAATTCATACACAACATAGGCTGCAATGATGATGAAGCTACTGGCACAGAAAATTCAGTTCTATTTGCAATATTCTATTATTAAAGTTCGTTTTGTGTTCTTTCAAACACAGGATTATATGGATTAAATAACAGATTAATATGGTACTGAGAAAGAATGCATTATTTATTCGTATAATAATCCATTTTAAACAAAAAGCATTATTTCCCACTAGATATTTCACTGGCACAATTGAACACGTAGGCCCATGCCCGCGCGGACATAAACTCTCCATATATCTCTATCTTGAGCAAATGTTTTCAATCATCTCTAGTATCATCTTCCCTCAAACATGGTTAATGTTATTCTACCACCTCAGTTTTGGCCTACCAATTGGACGCTTTCCTTCGGGTTTTTGTGCAATGCCTTCTTTCATTCCTCATTCGTGTCATATGTCGCGACCATCGCAATCTACGAGACTTTTAAGTATTTTAATAATAGCTGATTTCCTACCAAGATCATGTACCTCACTGTTGTAACAGTCTCTGTCTATTCGCCTGTATGTTCATCTCTCTTTGGTCCAAAATTTTTCCCAACAATTTTATTCTAAAATCATCGTAATTTTTTCTCCTCTCTTAAAGTGACAGTCATTGTTTTGCAATCATATAATATAATTGGGAGAATAAAGGTTTTATATGGTCCCTAAAGGGTAGAGAATGACTGGGGCGGATCTGAGGATGAGCTCTCAGACTCTACAAAAAGGCTGCAAATAGTCAGGGCAAAATATAGCCTCTCTCTACCAAACCCTTCCATCAACCTTCACGTGGTGGGACTGTTTTTACTGAAGATGGAGGGTGAATGGCGAGTTTCTGGCGCCATAAAACCAGATGCTCGGGACAGACAGAGCTCTGTAGTCTTGTAAGGCAGTCTGTCTAGGAGAAAGACAACTCCGAAATTAAACTCTGGTCCTCCAGGTTGGGCTGATAACCCACCCAAGTAAAAAACCTATCACTCAGAAGTCTCAAGTGCGAATACGAAACCTGGACAGATTCAATGGATACAACTTACGCAATGAAAAGGATAGACGATTTGGAATAACGGATATTACCCAAAAAGACCAGCGCCTTCAAACCACATGGAAAAAGATCTTTGGGACGGCCAAGGAAACGGTGGACTTGAGACCGGAACAGGTCGCATTGACCTAATCCTGGAAAGGAAGAAGAAGAAGAAGAACGATTTTATATACTCGTATTTTGAGTTTAACGTTTTCTTGAGAGAAGTTGGGACAAGAGTCACTGTAATGCATAATAGAATGCATTTCAGGAATTTATTCAATGTTTAATTTCTTTCTGCACTTCATTCCTATTTGTAATTATTGTTGCTAGGCATCTGAATTCAGGCACTTATTCAAAATCTTCCTCATTTGTCATTAACAGTCTTCATTATATAATGTATTTCTATGTATGACCATGTTTTTAGTTTCATTGATGTTTACTTCCAGCCCCGATTTCCTAGTGTTACTTAACCCTTAAATTGGCAAAACACAAATTTCTTCTGTTAGCTATTTGAATGTGGCGGACCGCAGTGAAAACGGAATCTTGTATAACTGTTATTAGGATTATTGTATAATTAGACACACATTTAAGTGATTTATTTTTGTTCGTATTCTTCTAATTTATTTAAAATATTAAATTAATTGAACCAACTGATGTATCCAAAAGGATACATTACGAATTTAAGGGTTAAGAGAGTGTGCGTTTTGGCCTTTAGTGTCTCATCCTATCGCTTAATAATACTACATCATAAGCATAAATTAACAGCTTATTAATATCATTGAGCTGTAGGCCTTCTTTATCTTCCAAAGATCTGATGGCATGTTCCTGTACAAAACTGAATAGTAGAGGAGATAGTGCAATTCCTCGATTTAACCCATTGTGAATTTCAAAATTACCTGAAAACTGATTTCCTACACGCACCCTACTATTTGTGCCACTTGGACACATTCAAATAAGTCTAACTTTTTAGAAATTCCCAACTCCAGCACGATACTATTTTATAATTTCGCCTTTTTAATAAAACTTATTGCCTTTTTGAAGTCTATCTCCAGAAAAAAATTACCCCAGTGGAACCCATGTCAGCGTTTCGTGACGGTTGTATTTTTACTTTTTTGACCAAGGTACTTTATCGTCTGGCTTATCGCCTTCCACCTGTCCGGCATGTGTTACTTTTTCAGCAGCAATGCTACCTCCAGAATAGTTCTAACAGTAATTTAAGCACGCAAACCAATCCACCACAAATAATTAAAAATCATCATCATCATCATCATCATAATCATCTTCATGGTAGGCCGTCGGCCTGTTCTCTCTCAGAATCCATTTTCACATCTTCTTCTAGGGCGTCCCACATCTCTATAGCCATGAGGATGGCTTGTTTTGTCAACCTAGAAGAGTCCATTCTTAAAATATGTTCATGCCATTTTTGTTTATAGTTTTGTATTTTTTCATTTAGATTAAAAAATTTGAGTTCTTCCCTAATTGTTTCACTAGGAATGTGGTATCTTAGAGTATCTGAGGAACTTCATCTCTGATGTTTCTAGTAATCTTCTATTTGATCTATTCATGGCCCATTTCTGTGATCCATATGTCACAATGGGAACTACCATTACCTTATAAAACTTTAGCATTGTTTCTTTTGTTGTTTTTGTTTCTAGTGTTCTTTTAACAGTCCCACACATACTTTGAAATTTATATATTTTTATGATTTCCCCAATTGTTAGACAAGTGACATCCTAAATATTTAAATACCATCCATTATTTCCAACACGAAAATTATTATTAACAAAGTTGGACTTCTTCCTTTTAGCCAGTCTCTGATTAAATCGAGTCAGTTACACAGGAACTGATTAAACTAAGTGAATTCCTGGTAAGTTGAATTAATTGTCCGATTTTTGAGGTTTACGTAATACATACCATATTACTATTCTTCGCGATAGTGCGTTTTGTCGTACTTACAGTAATGGCGACCATGATTGAAAGTTCAACCTCCTGCATTTCGAGGTTGTCAACCTAAATAACTAAACTGTAATATTACATATTACAGACCTCGTGCGGAAAGTAAAATCACTGTCCTTTCTGTATACTACGTACAATGTATAGGCTATACAAAAATATATCCAAAAGGTAGTGTTAATATACATTATACGAAACAAATTACTGCATTTAAAATGAATTGTACTTTATCTGAAACAATATAAAACAATAAATACGTACTCGCCACCATTTTATAACTTATTGGTGTCACGGCCTCCTGTAGTTTGATCTAATAAACATTGCTCACACTGTTAACGCTAGTCAGTTGTTTGTAATGAACGCAGCCGATATGTTATTATTTTACTATTATTTATTATTTTGAAAACACCATTGCGCAAAGAATAATGTACAACGCACGTTTGTGAAGTGTTTTACAGGATCTCGGAAATTAAAAACCTCGCTATCGCTCGCTTTTTAAACATTTTCCTTACTTCTGTAAAAACCACTTCCCAACCTCGCATCGTAATATACTATTGTTGATAAAATCGTATGTATACAATACCGTTGTCAGAAAACAAAATGGCAGCCACTAGAACGATTTTTAAATTTCGGCTTTAGGTACTCTAAATTATAATTATCGAATTTCATTAAGAGAATACATTTTTTTGTTTTATTTCCATATGTATATATATATATATATATATATATATATATATATATATGTATATGTAGCGTAGTGGTTAAGGCACTGAGCTACAAGCCGGAGGGTCGAGGGTTCAAGTCCCGTTGGGGTCAGGATTTTTAAACTGACCCAAACCCTCTGGCGGCACTATGGTCCTGGGGTCGACTCAGCCTCTAACGGAAATGAGTACCAGACGCTTGTTCTGGGGGTAAAGGCGGCCGTCACGCAGGGCTGACAACCCGGCTGACATAAAGTGCCGATTGTCTAGAAAAAGTGGGAGCCTTAACCTCCTACTACCCCAAGGGCCTCCTGAGGCCTGTTGTGGGATCACTTTACTTTATATATACATGTACATATTATCGCTGCGAAGAGTCGAAAATGATGGCAGCTAGAGATATTTTTCAACTTTCCCTTGCCGTAAACACATATTTTTTTATGGAACGATGTTTGCGGTTAATGAATTAGGCATTAAAACACACACATATTGCTAAGATATAACCATTCAGATACTGCTACAATAATTGTTTACCTTTTTTTTATTTATGTAGACTGATAGTAGTTGGCATTGAATTCTCCATGTCTTAATTATAAAGTGTGTATTCTTGCATTTAAAAACCTTCCCATTTGACATTTTATTACTTATAATGCTATTTAACTCAATAATAGAGCTTCGCATGGTTTAATTAGTGCCAGAATTTAATTACTATAATTAAATGTATATTCGCTGCTGTGAATTTACAGTAGGGGTATATAACAAACAAAATTACCACAAACTTGGTGAACCAACTCAGTACGGTAATTAATTGTATTTTTAATTTAATTTCCAAATATAGATAGGAGATGAATTAAATTACACAACAGAAAATACATAATCGAAGGTTATTTAATAATTCAATTATATGTACAAGCATTAAATTAAATTCGGAAACAATCATCTGAAATAGATTAAGCTTAATTATTGATAGCACGCAGAACGGACAAGAAAAGTGTACTTCTACTAAAATATTACAATTTTGTTTGCAATATAGAATAACAGCTTGTGAAATGAGATTCATGCGCAGAACAGCGGGTAACACCAGATGGGATTGGAAAAGGAACAAAGATATCTTAAAATAATTGAATTTTGGAATATATTAAACAGTACCAACTAAATTGGAAACGCCATCTTAAAAGAATGAGTTCAAATAGGATCCCCAAAGCTGTTTATGATTATATATCAAGAGGATGAAGATCTCTGGGCCGTCCTATGAAATGCTGGAGGGAAAATTTTCTAAAGGATCGTAACAGGCCTTGGCCTAATACTTGGAAGGAAGGAAGAAGAAGAAGAAGGAAGAGAAAATGGGCGATTTAGTTGGCCTACATCAGATTATTTATTAAATAAATTTATCGAAGTTTTATATGATTTTTATAAATATTTATTTTAATCAACATTCATAATACATATTTCGGTACACTGTATTTATGAAACAAATAAAACTTCGATAGTTCATTTAATAAATAAACATCATGGATTTTCATCAAGTAAACACCAAATCAATTGATTATACAAGATTGGTTTAGCATTCACTTGTTCTGTAGTAAGTACTACTCTGTCTGAGCAATAACTAATACAAATTTTACATTGTAAATATGCTGATTTTAGGTTAGTTTGAGCTTAAATTCATACTTTAGTTTAAGGAGTTTTTTCTAATTTTTTGGGGAAAAAATGGGAAAAACTGCACTTAAACTTGCGTGAAATATTTTCGAAGTCCTATAGAACAACAGTGCACGCATGCGCCAGAGTTTATAGAGCCAGTGATAACGCACAATCGAACCACATATCGATTATCATCCTCGATTACTATCCGTCGCTATGAAATTTAAATTACCAATCTTTGCAATAAATCCCCAAATCTATGCTAAAAATGTATTAATAATATTAAAATTACCAAATGTTTATTAAAAATGGGTGTACACTTACTTATCATTCCCTAACGCCGATCCAACAGCGATCCCAAAACAGCGATAGAAAAATCATAGACTAAGTAATATACTCTGTGGAGAAAATAGAAGTTAGCATCACAATATTGTCTAACAATGTCGTAATATTGTGATTTGCGTATTTAAATAAATACTTCAAAATTGTCTAATAATGTTATAAAAATTGTTTGAAAAAGTTTAAAATATTAAATAATAATAGTAAATACAGAAGAGCTATAGTTTACAATAATAAACTGAAAAATCAAGCGTAAGTAGAAGTGCAGTTGAGCCAAAAAATCAACACAGACATATATTTTTTTTTCTCTCAGATAATTATCCATATACTGCAACAACAAATTGCGTTCTTTGTTTTTTTATTTTAATTTATGCTGGTGGCATGATGGCATAGAATCCCAACAACTGTTACTCATTTCAATTAGAGGCTGAGTCGATCCCAGGGCCATGATGCAATCAGAATGTTTAGGCCAGTTTTAAAATCCTGAACCCCGACCATCAGGCTAGTAGCGTATTGCCTTTACTAACAACAATACTGTACTAGGTATTAATTGAGAATTGATCCCATGAAGTTTTGAATAACATATTTAATCACAAAATAATGCATTCTTGTACAATTTACAATAACTGCTCAACAGCCAATATCATTAGAGCTCTTATTATTAAACATAGATTGTTTTCATACCTGTCATTTGCTGATGGAATCCTCCATGATTAGTCGAGCTATCATTTGCAAAATAAATCAGGGCGAGGTTCGTCTGTTATGTGAACATGCACAAATTGGCAACAGTTTCCAATCAAACTTCTAATTACAACAAATGATAAATGTAACCAATTTCACTCGTACTGAAACAATGCACCCACGCGCGTACGAACGCAAACTAAACTGAACCTCAACTCAGCTTCTATCTACATCAAGTCTGTAGTACTGAAGGTCATGAAGACAAATGGATACGATAATGTAGTCTAATCAAATAAAAAGTAAACTCAAAACCTCTTACGTTTCTAATAAATCATTTAAGTATGTTTTCATTACAATTTTATTTCTTCGTTATTATTTATCAGACGCTTTAAAAATGAAAATATATTTTCTAAAATCGTTTATTGCAATCAATCAGATTAAATAATTGTACTCTAGTAAGAGTATGAAATTGTGTTTTTTATGTAGAGGCTGTTTTCTTCTTATATTTTACGCACTTTCTTTCTTTCACTCTCTCTCTATCTTTCTTTCACTCTCTCTCTCTCTCTCTCTCTCTCTCTCTCTATCTATCTATCTCTCTATCTTTCTTTCACTCTCTCTCCACCTCTCTCTATCTTTCTTTCACTCTCTCTCTCTATCTCTCTTTCACTCTATCTCTCTCTCTCTCTCTCTCTCTCTCTCTCTCTCTCTCTATATATATATATATATATATATATATCCCTCTCTCTCTCTCTATGTGTGTGTATATATATATATATCATCCTTATGGAACTCACAAGCAGAATTACGATAAAGCCTTTTTTGGAGGGGGGATCCTATGCAGCCATGTCTCCAACATAAATTCAATTAACACAATTTATTGTTGCACAGCTACGTGAATAATTACGTGATAGAAATATGTAAGTATGTTAATTTTCACCCAAAATATGTAAACAAATGCCTTAAACTAAAGTGAGTAGTTGAGCTCAAAGTATCTTAAAATCAGAATATTTATAATGTAAAATGTGTTTTAGTCATTGCTCAGTCAGGTGTAGCCAACTTATCACTAAAACCCGCTAACAAACAAGTAAACGCTAAACTAACCAGGTTTATTAACTTGTCTGTTTGCTCACTCTAACTTGCCCAACTAACACTAACTTTATATTTGATATTTTTATTATTCATTTCATACATCTCACTGATGGATAAATCACATTTGAAGAGAAAAATTATACGCTCAGACGGGGGCTTGAAATCGGGACTTTTGGTTTTCTAGACCAATTGCTCTACCAACTGAGCTACTGGAGCAAGTACCGATCTAAACGCAAATCTTTCTCTATAAACGTTGTAATACCCGCGCACCAAATGCTTATGAAGCCATAGCTGTGCACCAAGGCATCATGTCTTAAACCGTTCGGCTACATTGCAGGAAGTAAAGGAAATGACAATCCATTTAATAAAGTTAATTATTATACGGTCAATATAAAAATAGTTGCCTCTAGACCCGAGGATCATGGGTTCAAATCTGGCGTGATCGATGAATTTTTAGGGATGGAAAAATGTAAGGGTCAAGTCCACCAGGAGGGACTTTAAGCCGTGGGTTCCCAGTATTAAGCGTTTGAGGCTTGTAAATGAACCGCAAGCCTGAATAAAAAGGCTTCTGTGCAAAAGTTAACCGATCTTCATTTATCCAAATAATACCTTAGTTGCCTAGTAGATGTCTCATTAAAGCGATTTCCTAACCACGCGTCACTCGTTGACATCTCTAGGTAAATAAGTATAACAAAATTAGCCTGGTTGAGAAACAATCGGTAACGAGCATCTATGTCCTCACGCGGAACGTATGGGATATATACATAAATAAAAATACAGAATTATCGAATTTACGAAACATATGATAAGCTGGATCAGACAATATCTAATTTTCTGCTAGAAAACCTACATAACTAGCACACGGACTTTGTCCTAAGTACTTTTTTTTATTGTTATTATTAGTCTAGTATAATGTCACAGTCTGTCAAATTGTAACATCGTTCAAAAACGTATTTAATAACAAACTAACATATATATCTCACCTGATAGTATTCTTTTAGCAATTACTGTTAATAATAAAATGTATAAATTTAAATATAATGGAAATGGACAGCTAATGACAAATGAGGGAAATTTTGAGGAAGTGGCTGAATTCAAATACCTAGGGACAATAATCACAAATAGGAATGAGATGCACAAAGAAATTAAACATAGGCTCAATTCTGGAAATGCGTGTTATTTTGCATTGCAGAGACACTTGATATCCCAACTCCTTTCAAAAAACGTTAAACTGAAAATATAAAACTATTATTCTACCAGTTATACTATATGGGTGCGAAACATGGACTCTTACTCTAAGGGAGGAAAGGAGATTACAAGTATTTGAGAATAAAGTACTTAGGAAAATTTTTGGACCAAAGAGAGATGACCAGACAGGTGAATGGAGAAGACTACATAACAATGAACTACATTGTCTTTATAGGAAGCCAGATATAATAAGAACAGTTAAGTCTCGTAGATTGCGATGGGCAGGACATGTTGCACGTATGGGTAATGAAAGACTAGCATGGAATCTTCTTGTAGGAAAGCCAGAGGGAAAACGCCCAGTCGGTAGACCAAGAATAAGGTGGGAGAATAACATTAACTATGATTTGAGGGAAGTAGATTATACAGGAGATGATTGGAAAACATTAATTCAGGATATGGATGTATGGAGAGCTTATGTCCGCGCGGCCATGAACCTACGGGTTCGATAGTGCCAGTGAGTAAGTAAGTAATTAAATGTATAAAAATAGTGTTGCGAGTAACATTGACAAATGTTTTAAGTTGTTGACTTAAATATTGATAATCGAGTAGTTAGTTTATTATATCTAACTATTTAACTCATGATCCAAATGGCAGTCAATGACCAATCATATTTCAATGAATTTTGATTTACAACCAATCACAGTCGTTTTCACCTCGATTTTATCACTTTCATTTCAGAAAGTGGCTCCCAGCAAATGAGTATATATATGAGACGAATGTAACGAGATTCTGCTTGCGAGATATAATAGAAAAACATTCATAGCAATTTATTACGTATACCACAAAGAAAAGGAACCAGTGTTTGCACTTTCTTAGACGTGTTATTATTCCCCAGGAATTTACGTTGCAGAAAAATATAATTGACATATTTACACCATAGGACATCAGAAATGAATTAATAACCTGTAATTATGTGCTTCATTTTTTCTCCACTATGATGCATTCTTACAATGTTGCGATTCTATTTGGCAATAAATATGATCTGGTTGTAGTGATTAACAAATGAAACATGACGTTTCTCATTTGTTTTCAAACACCGCAGTTTTCATTGAATATATAAATATTTTAAAATATATATATTTAAATAATGATTTGTGAGCAAACAGCTTAATTCTATTCGTTAAATAGTCCTAACAAATGCCACTCTTGATTTCCAAATTCTCTAGATAAATTGGAAATAACTCGTGGCTTTATTTATGGTTATTTTCTTTGTATTTTCTTTTCATGTACATTAGATAGGGACTGTCTACCTACCAATTTAACTTATCTTTCTTGTTTACATTTTATCATTAGTTACCTTTTTTATTTTTATTTTCATTAACATTATTATACTATCGATCTTACTCTTATGGATATTATATTAACGAATTTTCATTTAAGTTTTTCTATTAGGGTTAATTGTGATTGCTTTATTCTAATGTAACATACGTTTGCCGGCCATATTATAAATAAGACTCAATTGTAAACTATAAAATACTTCACTGATAATATATATTTATATATATATATATATATATATATATATAAATAACTCCCTAACTCGAGTCCGACTAAGGGCCGGGTCCAGGGATGAAATGCGATGAAGTCCCTTTCATTGGCGGTATGTGATACTCTGCAACTAAAATAAGGCTATATAAAGTTTTAATACGATCAGTTTCGACCTATCGTAGTGAGACATGGAGTCTCACTATAAGATCAGAGGTAGCCCTAAATATTTTGAAGAAAAAAAAGTACTCAAGAAAATATTTGGACCAATAAATATTAATGGTCAGTGGATAATACGATACAACAAAGAACTTTATGACAAATACAATGAACCTGACCTTGTCAATTTTATTAAGTTAAAGAAATTAGAATGGGCTGGCCATGTACAAAGGCTCTCAAAAGACCGAGCACCAAAAAAGGTGCTTACAGCAAGCTTTATGGGGAATAGACGGGTTGAAAGACCGAAAAAACGATGGGAGGATGGTATTAAGGAAGATGCTGCAACTGGAGGCTTGCTGCGCAAAATAGAAATGATTGGAGGCAGAAGTTAAGGGAGGCCAAAGCTCGAATTTGAGCCAATCAGCCACTGGATGGATGGATGTGATTAATAAGAATGTCGGCCGACCATGCCTAACGCAACTTCATAGGGTTAGATGAAATGAACTAACTCAAAACTAAGTCACTGGTAATATCGAAACCGTAGGTTCATGGCCGCGCGGACATAAGCTCTCCATAAATCCCTATCCTCAGCTAATGCTTTCGAATCGTCCCCTGTATAATTTACCTCCCTCAAATCATAGTCAATGTTATTCTCTCCTCATTTTTGGTCTACCAACTGGGCGTTTTCCCGCTGGTTTTCCTACAAGAAGCTTCCATTCACGTCTTTCATTCCTCATTCATGCCACATATCCTGTCCATCGCATTGAAACGAAAATAAATGAATGAGATGATTGTAGAGAAACGGTGGAATAACATTTTTTGGCAGGAAAAAAACCTACTCAAACTCCGTTTCGTCCACCGCAAAATCCATATGGAGTGACCGAGACGCGAACTAGAGACCCGAGCTGTGAGAGGTAATATTCTTACCGCTTGCACCACGAAGCTACCGCTCTGTTACATATAGTATAAAAATAACAATAGCTTTTATAGAAATTATTTTTCGAAACATAATTTCAGGCGCGCATGGGATGCAACACTCGAAGAGAAGTTCATTATATATTTTCGTTGATAGGAATTCTGTAGATGGAGAAGGGCATAAAGCGGATTTTCAGTGATGGAAGTACCGTACATGTTCATGCAATAAACCAACCCTTCGCATTCATTATCCAAACAATTCCAGCACACATGTAGATCTAGGACAATAGTGAGTGCACTTTCCACAAATACAAATCCCGCACCAACTGGGAGGGAATTTATAATCGGCAAAATAAGCGCCAGTAATGTTGATTTATCATGTTGAATTCCAATGAATCTGCTCCATGCATATTTAGTTTCCACAATTGTGCGAGGAAGAAATATGAAACAAAAAGTGTCAGAAATTAAAATAAAATATCTAATGAGCAGAAACCGAAACTTTGGCAGAATGTCTTTTTAAATGCGTCAAATCTATATTCAATTTGAGAGTGAATCTGTACGAATTATACCTTTGTGATTCAAATGCCACAGTTTTATGTTGCCTTTTTAAAAATATAAATGCCTAATTTACGAAATAAATGTTTTTTGTTGCCTTTATTTGATTGTTTTTCTACTATTTATTAATGTATTATTAAAAATTGCCTGTAGGTATATTTTAATTTATTTCCATAACCGTTACAATGAAAGTGAATTCACCGAATGTATATTATTGTCTTTCAGTCAGTTCATAATTATTCTCTTTCCAACAATAAGTGCTGCCGTGCAAAAAATGTATCATTTTATTATATACAACTTTCCTCATTAGAGGATTGCCCCAAGGACAAAGTGATACAGACATTTAATTTTCGAAATTGATGAAATACATTTTGTAAATACATTTTAGAAAATTTCAAATGGTGATTGAAGTATACATACTATAAAGTAGAAATTGTGTAAAGATGGTTCCTTAAAATTGAAATTGATCCTCTAATGGCAGCGATGGCAATTCTAGAAAGATACACCCTGTCCAAATCTAAGGAATTCCAAAATTTGGCTAAGAATCCTGGTATAGTACCTCTTGCCCCGATCATCAATCCTGTGACAGTTATACTATCTAGTTGGTATTTATCTTTGTAATAGTCAATTGTTGGCTCATATATGGCTTTCTTTTCAGAGTCAACTTCTCCTCAGGTTGGCCACTATGAGTCTCAAAACGAATTGTGGGATAGCTCAACGGAACTTCATCATGCTAGCGTCATGCTGGTCAATGTGATAACACATGTTCCTGCCAGAGCCAAATGCCAACATGTTTGCTCACATTACAGGGGATTTCTATCCTAGGAGTCCACCTATATTAGTGGGCAAGTTAGGTCGAGAAAATGGGCAATCTAGAATGATAAATGGGCACGTTAGGGTGAGAAAATGGGTGTGTTAGTATACCAGATTAGTTTAGAGTTCGTTTGTTAGTGGGTTTTTGTGAGAAGTTGGTTAGACTGTCTGAGCAATGAATAATACATATTTTATATTGTAGAAGTAGGTCTACCGCTGGGGTCTCCAGGTAGTCTGCTGCCTTGTCACGCAGCGGGCTCGGGTTCAATCCTCGGTCTGGACAAATTTCCTGCGTGATAGATTTTTTTTGGAGTTTTTCCTCAACTGTAAGACAAATGTCCAGAAACCTTAAGGCCCAAACGGTCCCCCAACATAATCTGGCCATCATTACCATATTAATTAAGTTAAGATCCAAGGTCTCTCCTGGCACATCGTTACCAATATCATCACCTATCATATATCATCGGGGCAGCGTAACTCCGCCTTCCAGGCATCCCAATCTCAGAAGTGGGCTACAATAACGTCATGCCAGGAGAAAATACCAGAATGTAGAAACGAAAACGTGGTGGAACTGAATAAAAATGTAGAAATAGTGATTTTAGTTTACTTTGATCTCAACTTATCACTTCATTTTAAGATATTATCACATTTTTCGGGGGGAAAATTGTCCCGTGGTGACGTAATTTTACTACCGTGACGTTTCATAGTAGGCTCTGTGATTGTGAATATGTGCTGTGTGCTCTATCCCTTCCTACTTTATCCCCTCCTAATGACTCTTTCCTGACGTCATTGTCGCGACTTGGGATGCGCGATGACCTACACCCGCGACCAAAAGTCTGTTCCGGTTAACAGTCGGCGTCAACGTTTCGTTCCATCAAGTTCGGCGGGGGTCGAAGAACCGACCCCTTGACAAGGATCTGTTTATAAGAAGAAAAACTGTTAAGAGGAAGATTGTTTATTTCTGTGTGATTGAGAACTCTAGTATGGATGTATGCATCATTATTGTTATTTAAAGCCGACGATTGTTTTTGTTATTTTCATTATGTATTATGTTTATATTTCATTTATTATTTCCAACAGCTAATTGTATACTTTACTTTTTGACATCATTAATTATATTGATAATATATAAGCTTTCATGTATTTTTCTGGTAGCTTCCTTAAGTGTTTCAATCTGAACTTGAACCTAAGTTTTGTGCGCTTTAGAGCAATTTCCATTCCTCTCATGATAAACGTAAATAATATAAATAGTAAAGTCAAATATGATTAGCATTCTGTTGAGATATCTATGTTGAATAATAGGCTAGAGGTCGTTTGCAAGAAAGATGAATTTAGTCTGTATTTTGGGCCCAGCTACAGACTCTGCTTGATGACGTGTATGTTACAAGTTAGTTGAAAATTGAAGATAGGTTCTGTAAGAAGAGAGAGTATCCACACACCCTAAACCGACGGTGCAAAATCAACATACTCGTACATATTTCTCTCAGATTATTCTTCACATACTGCAACAATAATTGGTGAAGTTTTCCGTTTTATTTATTTGAATTTATGTGGTGGCATATAATCTCCGAAAGACACATTCCGTAAACAGTAAAATCAGACAAGAAATTCAACTTGCTGAAGCATTCGCCTAGTTTACGCAATTCCTGAACGAGGGGCTTTTTTAATTAAGAAAGAGTACATACAGTATTGAGAAATGTATGCAGTGCTGAACAGTACAGTGTTTAATAAACAAGTATAAAATTTGTCCTCCTTTTGCTTCAATACCTATGACATTTTTTATTGTCTGCAGTTTATGATCTCTGAACTATGTAGGCCTACTTCAGTAGATGATTACTTCAATAACACTGAGCAACAAAAATAGTTTTTCTTTTTTGTCTCAGAAAGAAAAATATGTGATTCTGATTGTATTTTTTCTCCTGAATTCAAATGTGATATCGGTTTTTCTCCATCACGCAAGGCTTCCGAGAGACGGGAATTTATAATTTCAAACACTTTAATATTTGCTACATTCGTAACTACACAATATATGAACATTCGGGCTCACCTAGAAAGTAAGAAATTATTTTCTACTATATTTCGCCTGTGGAGCATCCCTCTTGATGGTCCAACAATAATCGGCCAGCATATTAGGATTCCATTTGCCTTGATATCCCTTTTCCATAGTTGAAATCTCCTGAGTTAGCTCATTTGGTTTTATTTTACAATGGACAAATGGACGAAAAAAACGGATATTAAAAAAATAATTATTTAAATGCATTAATTGAAATTGAAATAAAAAAACTGTGGGTGATGGAGAAATTCCGAATACATATTTGAAAACACGATAAAAAACTGCATTAAGTACAACTATTGGTACTTATGAGACAAAAATCATGTTGACCAGTGTTATTTTTTTTAATCAACAATATATTAATCTGCAATATATCACTGGTCATCATGGTATAAGTAAAAAGTAAGCCAATATCCCTGAACAACTAATGAAATTTATTGGTAGAGATCTGTTTCACCCTGAATACGGTATCTAGAGTATTATTTAAGTCTATGACTTCTTGTGATCGAACAAAAACATGAAAAAGGGAATTTTCATGTGATTGTCAACATATCGATAAAAACAAAATGTCAGATTGAACATTGGAAAATATACTTGCCCTAGGGAATAAATATGTCTATACATATTTTTTTATATTTTTAAAAATGATATTAGTGATATTCATCTAGTGCCCATGGACTCACAACCATATAATGTGAAGAGATTTTTATTTCTGAAAAAATGTATATCGCCTCAGGGAGATAGATATGTAAACCTATCACAAAGTATCCGCTGTTGCTACGGAAATATTGGTTTATTTATAGATCACAGAAATACGCAAAACAAGTCGCTTAATTATCATACAATCTAATTATTGGTTACACTTTAGTTGTTAGAGAAAAATGTAAAAAGGGACCATCAATAATTCATACAGTTTTAAATTGGGGTATTTGTTCTATTCAAAGAAAAATAGGGGGCACGCCGTAGCGTAGTGATTAAGGCACTGAGCTACAAGCCGGAGGGTCGAGGGTTCAAGTCCCGTTGGGGTCAGGATTTTTAAACTGACCCAAACCCTCTGGCGGCACTATGGCCCTGGGGTCGACTCAGCCTCTAACTGAAATGAGTACCAGACGCTTGTTCTGGTGTAAAGGCGGCCGTCACGCAGGGCTGACAACCCGGCTGACATAAAGTGCCGATTGTCTAGAAAAAATAGGAGCCTTAACCTCCTACTACCCCAAGGGCCTCCTGAGGCCTGTTGTGGGATCACTTTACTTTCGCCGTAGCTTAGTGGTTAAGGCACTGAGCTACAAGCCAGAGGGTCAAGGGTTCAAGTCCCGTTGGGGTCAGGATTTTTAAACTGATCCAAACCCTCTGGCGGCACTATGGCCCTGGGGTCGACTCAGCCTCTAACATAAATGAGTACCAGACACTTGTTCTGGGGGTAAAGGCGGCCGTCACGCAGGGCTGACAACCCGGCTGACATAAAGTGCCGATTGTCTAGAAAAAGTGGGAGCCCTAACCTCCTACTACCCCAAGGGCCTCCGGGTCTGTTGTGGGATCACTTTACTTTACAAAGAAAAATAAGGCTCTAACTCCATGTTTGTTTATACCACTTATAACGTGAATCCCTTCACGCCGTAGCGTAGTGGTTAAGGCACTGCGCTACAAACCGCAAGGTCGAGGGTTCGAGTCCCGGTGGGGTCAGGATTTTTAAACTGACCCAAACCTTCTGGCGGCACTATGGTCCTGGGGTCGACTCAGCCTCTAACTGAAATGAGTACCGGACGCTTGTTCTGGGGTAAAGGCGGCCGTCACGCAGGGCTGACAACCCGGCTGACATCAAGTGCCGATTGTCAAGAAAAAGTGGGAGCCTTAACCTCCTACTACCCCAAGGGCCTCCTGAGGCCTGTAGTGGGATCACTTTACTTTACTTTACTTTTACATATTAATTAAAAATATCAAGTAATTTTTAAACTAAATTATATATATATATATATATATATATATATATATATATATGCCTATATAAAGAAAGAAGAGAGGAAGACCGAAGAAAACTTGGATATAAGGGGTACAAGCAGCTATGAATATCAGAGGAATGGAGGAAGATCAATGGATGGACAGAGAGGAATGGCGTTTGGTTTCCGGAAGACGGCGGCAGCTGCCTTGATACCGGATGACGATATATATAATGTCCACGGCTGTGATCTCGAGGTAGCGTGCTGCCTTTTCACACAACGGGCCCGGATTTGATTTCCCGGTCGGGACAGGATCCCGGGTGAGGTTTTTCGGCGTTTTTCCTCACCTGTAAGACAAATGTCAGGAAGCTTAGGGCCCAACGGTTCCCAAAAATCATCCGGCCATCATCATCATCATCCTTCACCAGTGTGGAAAGCAACGGGTAGCTACCAGACCTATAATTCCTTAGTAAAGCTGCAAAGCATAGCATGAAAATGCTATGATTGCAGTGGAAGACCTGCCCTCAGGCAGAATTACTATGGATATATACAGTGCGAAAAGTATGGCATTGGACAGCAGACGCGGCGACGCGGAGACTTTAGTGTCACTGCTGGCGCACTCTCGGCGGGGAATGGAGAGCGTAGGATCGCCGTGTCCAATGCTATACTAATCGCACATATACAAATTATAATACTAATATAATGGCTTTATGACTCAAGTGGTTTATAGCCTATATTCGCCTTTCATCTCTGGGACCCGAGTTAAGATTGGGTCAGTACATCTGGGGTACGAGACGGTCGAATCGGAGCCAGAGCAGGTTTTCACGGGATCTTTCCCCATTTGCATACCAAAATCTTTATTTCGCCGCTTATTGTCATTAATTTCTGTTCATTTGATCTGCTGCTATGATGATACTCAGAGCTGGTCAGCTAGCATCCGTATGTATCATAGACTTTCAGTAATAGGTTAATCTCTTTTCAACCTTCATCCTGGCATTACGTGCACACGAGTAAAGGGTTTATTTTACTTAGTAAATCTAGAGAAAAACTAATGGAAGAATATACAAAATGGGGACTGAATATCAAATTACAGAAAACAGAATATATGTGTTTGAGAAAGGATGTGGATGACCTCATGCTCGAAACAGGGAAGATAAAAAAAAATGTGAAATTTTTAAATGTCTTGGGTCAGTAATTACATGCTTAGGTGCATGTGAAAGAGATGTACAAACTAAAAATTGCAATGGCAAAAACTGCAACTAAGACATTACATGGAATAATTTGGAACAGAACTATTAAAAAGGAAAATATGTATTATAGATAGACGAAAATATTGGAAGGGTCATATAGAAAGAATGGAAGAAAACCGGCTTGCAAAAAGAGCTAAAGAAGATAGACCAATGGACGGGAGAAGAACAAGAGGAAGACCAGCCAAGAGATGGTTAGACAGTGAATGCACATCCAATACGTCTTCTCCGAGGAGTCATTGTGGAAATAAAGGATGAAAATCCTACAAATTAAGTTTAAGAAGAAGAAGAAACTAAAATGAAAATTTGTAAGAGCATAATACAGAATATTTTGTCAGTTAGAAGTGAAATTTGGTCATTGACTGAATTGCAAAAGAATAAAATGTGAACAGTTGAATTTGATTATCTTAGAAGAAACCTTAAAAAAACAAGACAGGATAAAATAAGAAATAAGTTTCTTTGGAATGAAATGAATGTCACCACATCTGTTGTTAAGAGGATTAGAAATCAAACTCTTAAATGGTATGGTTATGTACAAATAATGGAAAATGAATGATGGTCAAACATATATACCAATGGTCACCTCCTGGAAGAAATAAACGTGGCAGACCAAGACGGAATTAGAAAACCTATCTCAGAACTACAATGGATGATAGGAATTTGGAAGAAGGAGAATGGAATTATAGAAATAAATAGAAACTGAAGACGGCAAACCTGTAAGTGGGGGAAAGCCGAAGAAGATAAATCTAGAGAATTACTTATAACTGATACTTTTAGTATACTCGCTCATTATTTTTGCATTTTTCTTTTCTTTCATCCTAGATAAGTCATTATTTTTTTCTCCTCATTTTTCTATCTTGTACATTTTATATTACATTCGTTAAATCCACACTAAATCAGAATATATTGTAAATAATAATATTGTTGTATTGTAGATACATCATATAATAATTTTATGTATTTTAATTTAGATGTAAGAGTTTTTTTCCTAGTTGAGTGGTAGGCAAGGCTTTAAGGCCTTAACTCTGCCAGGTAAAATAAAGCTATTATTATTATTATTATTATTATTATTATTATTATTATTATTATTATCATCATCATCATCATTATATTACTGTTATTGTTATTATATTACTATTACTATTATTATTATTATATTATTTATTATTATTAAATATATCCCCCACAATTTTCTTAAAAATTCTTCCATATTTTGATAAATATTTTTTATAAAATGTGCATTTTCAATAAATATTATATCTTAAAAACATACAATGTTCCATTTTATAGAATGCCCGAACATTTTCAATAAATTAATTTATGTTATTTCATTTTTCCTAGGAGTTCTAGCTTCAGTGACTTTTCTTTATAATAAAACACAACTATCGAGAAACTGGAAACGCCGCCAGCTTCTGACACTACCAAGCTATAAAACAGCTCTCGCAAATTTACATAATTTGACTTTCATTTTATGCAGATGAGAATCTAATAATGAAATGTGGAACAGCAGAATTCAGCGCTGCCATCATTAAAATACGATTTAAGTATTGTCAGCAGTACCCATCCATGGTTTACGTACAGAAAATACATTTAACTATTTTTTCACGTATTTCACTAATTATTAATAAAGAGCATCAAAAACCTGAGTAAATTATCCCTAGAGACAGCTGAGACCATCTTCCGATTAAAAATCACAGCAATTATGACCTATGGACTAAAAGTGATTTGGAAGAACCTAAATAAGTCAAACGTAGAGGAAATGGAAAAAGCCAAAGCAAACTTTTCAAAGACAGCAATAAGCGTTTCAAAATACAGACCCAGGTTTTATAAAATAATGGCTCTTCCTGTTCTTTTATATGGATCTGAATCTTGGGTACTTACAAAAAAAGATATCTCGCACATTCAAGCTACTGAAATGAAATTTTTAAGATACGTAAAAGGATGTACACGCATTGATAGATTACATAATGAAGCAATAAGAAATGAACTGGAGACAATATTAGACAAACTAGAAGAGCACAAACACAGATGGAAAGAACATTTAGACAGAATAGACAATAAAAGATTACCCAAAACGATCAACACCTACAAACCGCATGGAAAAAGATATTTGGGACGGCCAAGGAAACGATGGACTTGAGACCGGAACAGGTCGCATTGACCTAATCCTCGAAAGGAAGAATAATAATAATAAAATACACACCTTCACGCCTAGCATAAGTACTGACAAAGGAACTCTTCTTCATAGAAGAGTTCCATATGGACTTTCTAGTACCAGTAACATGCCTACAAAGAACTATTGAGGGAATTCAACGAGAAGAGAGAACAGATATGGCTTGAGTTCTACGCAATGGATGCGATGATCTACAGGGAATGGACAGCAGCCAGATACGACCTCAGACACACCGTGACAAGAGTCGCGGTCCATGGTTTTCACCAGCGGATATGGACAACAGTGAAGCGCCATAACCCAGAAGAAAAATGCAAGTGCAAACTATGTGGGTCGCACTGCGACAAATATCACCTGTTACAGTGTAAAAACATAGGAACCTCGATAACAGACTTCTGTAAGATATGAAAACAATTCTTTCTACATGACCATTGGCTGCAATCGCATTTATTTTTATTAAAGAGCATCTATAATATTAGAATAGAATATATTTGTTTAGAATAGATTTATTTAGCCTGGTGGAGTTAAGGCCATGTGGCCTTCTCTTCCACTCACCAGGACAAACATATTTTGCATTTAAATACAAAAAGTTACAATAATAGTACATATTAAACAATTAATTATCTGTCAAACTGAATAATAATGAAAATAATGTCTAATGATACAATAAAATTAAATACAATTGAAATTAAATTGAAGAAAGAATGTATACATAAATGAATAACATTTCAAATCTACTATACATAAAAAGAAAAGAAAAAATACCAAAGAAAGTAATAAACTACAATGAACTAATCTACGTTTATTATACACGAGATTAGGTAAATATATTAACAAATCATAAAACTATTTTTATTAAATAATGAAAAAAACAAATTATTAAAAAGTAATATTAGTGGGTTGTTTTTTAATAATTATTTTTTTTTTCATTATTTAATAAAAATAGTTTTAAAGTTTGTCAATATATTTACCTAATGCCTTGTATAATAACCGATTGTCACATTTTAAAAATTAATTTCAATTAAATTGTCCACCGCTGTGGTCTCGAGGTAGCGTGCTACCTTGTCAAGCAGCGGGCCCGGGTTCGATCCCCGGCCGGGACAGTTTTTTCTAGGTGAGGTTTTTATCGGGGTTTTTCCTCACCTGTAAGACAAATATCATGAAAACTTTAAGGCCCAAACAGTCCCCGAAATCATATGGCCATCGCAATCATCATCATTCATATTAATCTTAGATTAAGCTTAGGATTAGGGACTCTACTGGCACACCACTATCATCATCACCCATCATATCATCGGGGTAACGTAACCCCGCCTTCCAGGCGCCCCAATCTCAGAAGTGGGTTACAAGTACGTCATGTCAGGAGAGAACACCAGGAATCTCGAAAGACAACCTGGGGAATTTGCAAAAAAAAAAATTAAATTAAATTCACAGCATACAATTTTATATTGTGTTAAATGCTAGCCTGTGGTTTTTATCTTTAAAATTAAACATGGATGAAGCGTTAGTCTATATTACTTGGGAGTGAATTTATACACGGTCAATTAGATCATCACCACTGAATATATAACTCTTTTACGTTAAAATGTAAAGCTTTAGAGCTGCAAATTTAATCCCGTCACACACGTCATTAAAAAATGAAATTACGTAAATGTGTGAAAATGCGTGTTCATGTTCACCACATAACCGTTGCAAAAATCAGGGTTTTGGCTTTTTACGACAAGGGCGATCAAATTATTTGCATAAATTAAAAAAATGTAGGTAAAACATTAGATGACGTCCAACAATTATGCTTTTTTCTCACAAAACCGTGATAACATTTAATAAAGCATTGTCCAACAATAGAACATTGTTAACGAGTGCAATGTTTAAATATAGCCACACAAACTTAATAAAGGCTTTCATAACGTATTTAGAGTTATTTTATTTAAAAATATAGAAAATAAAGTACGTCAGAATTTTAAAAATAATCAACTGATTTGACGATTACTTGATGAAAATCCATTTTTATATTAATTTGAAATAATACAGTTTTATATGAATTTCATATTTATTCAAATACAAATTCGTTACAGCTGTTTCAGTACAATTTTGTTATTTTACTTTGTACCTTCTTCAGACAAATTTTATCATGATTACAAATTAATGTTGTTATTAACAAAGACAAATTTTATTATGATTATAAATGAATATTGTTATTAACAAAATTCATTTGTAAATCATGATAAAATTCATCTGAAGAAGGTTCAAAGTACTGAAACAGCTGTAACGAATTTTATAAAACTAAGTTTTATTTTATTTCATTAACATCCATCCATCCATAGTAATTCTGCCCGAAGGTAGGTCCTTCACTGCAATCGTAGCATTTTCATGATGCTATGCTTGCAGCTTTACTAGGGAATTGTAGGTGTGGTAGCTTCCCGTTGCTTTCCACACCGGTGAAGAATGATAATGATGATGATGGCCATATGATTTCGGGGACAGTTTGGGCCTTTAAGTTTTCCTGGCATTTGTCTTACAGGTGAGGAAAGACCCCGATAAAAACCTCACCCAGAAAAACTGCCCCGACCGGGGATCGAATCCAGGCCCGCTGCGTGACAAGGCAGCACCCTACCTCGAGACCACAGCGGTGGACTTAATTAACATAATTTTTAAAATAGTGGTTATTGTTCTATCGAACATACACAAGTAGTATTGATTTAAAAAATATGTTATAATAATTCTGCAGAAATTAATATCTTCATATTATTATTATTATTATTATTATTATTATTATTATTATTATTATTATTATTATTATTATTATTATTATTATTATTATTATTATATACAGGATGTTTCAGAATAAATATTACAGACTTCTAGAGGTTGTAGAGGGAACTTAGCAGATAAATGTTTGATAAGGAACCCATGTCCGGTAACGTACACTTTCGATGTAAAATAAGTTTGAAGATCGAAACATAATGAGCCGATATCGTGTGTCTTGTGTTTCAGAATAAGTATTACAGACTTCTAGGGGTTGTACTACACCTGTCGAGTCGGAGGAAGATCTTCTTTCACGAATTCTGGCGGCAGCAGAAATTATTGAGCACACACCAGGTCTTATGGGGCATGTGTATGAAACCATGCGTCGCAGATACACTTTGTACAACGAACAAAAGGGTCGCCACGTGGAATCATACTTGTAGTACAACCCCTAGAAGTCTGTAACACTAATTCTGAAACACAAGACACACTATTATATCAGCCCTTTGTGTTTCGATCCTCAAAGCTGTTTTACATCGGAATGGTACGTTTCTGGACATGGATTCCTTATCAAAACTTTATCTACTAAGTCCCCTCTAAAACCCCTAGAAGTCTGTAATACTTTTTCTGAATCACTCAGTATACATATATATGTTCATTTTTCTTGAGAAACCAACATAACAGTGGTCGGTTATCGTAGCGCATGTATCTAGATATTAGGCTATATGTTAGAACTACTTATAACTATTCAGAACTAATTTCGATTATTTGTATCATCATCATCTTCCAGGGATTAAGCCTGTTGGCTCATTCCGGTTTCATGAAAGCTAGAATTGTTAAAATTGTTCAAACCATCTTCTGTGTGGGCGTCCAACATTTCTCATTATTTTTATATTTTATTAAATCTCGTGCTGCCAGATACACAATAAGACTTAAGGCTCATATACTGCGTTGGGCAACATATGTGACACGAATGGAGAATGAAGGAGGGACATGAAAACTCCTTGTAAAAAAACAGAGAGTATGCACCCAAAAGGCAAATCAAGAATGAGTTTGGAAAATTACATTAACCACGATTTCAGGGAAGTATATTATATAGAGGATGATTGGAAAACATTAGCTCACGTTAGGATGTATGGGGAGCTTATGTTCGCACGGCCATGAACCTACAGGTTCGATAGTGCCTGTGAGTTAGTAAATTAGAAAAATTGTAAGTATGTTTCTAAATATTTTCATGAGAAAATATAATAGCGTCGTCGTTCTGAACTCGCTAAAATTAAGTTAATCGAATATCGACAATTTGAGATACCGGTATCGATCTAGGTGTAATAAAATGCTAATTACTTACTTACTTACTTACTTACTCACTGGCACTATCGAACCCGAAGGTTCATGGCCGCGCGGACATAAGCTCTCCATACATCCCTATCCTGAGCTAATGCTTTCCAATCATTCCCTGTATAATCTACTTTCCTTAAATCATAGTTAATGTTGTTCTCCCACCTCATTCTTGGTCTACCAACTGGGCGTTTTCCCTCTGGCTTTCCTACAAGAAGCTTCCATGCACGTCTTTCATTCCCCATACGCGCAACATGTCCTGCCCATCGCAGTCTACGAGACTTAACTGTTCTTATTATATCTGGCTTCCTGTAAAGACCATGTAGTTCATTGTTATGTAGTCTTCTCCATTCACCTGTCTGTTCATCTCTCTTTGGTCCAAAAATGTTCCTAAGAACTTTATTCTCAAATACTCCTTTCCTCCCTTAAAGTAAGAGTCCATGTTTCGCACCCATATAATACAACTGGTAGAATAATAGTTTTATATATCTTCAGCTTAACTTTTTTGAAAGGAGTTGGGACATCAAAAGTCTCTGCAATGCATAATAGCACGCATTTCCAGAATTGAGCCTATGTTTAATTTCTTTGTGCATCTCATTCCTATTTGTGATTATTGTTCCTAGGTATTTGAATTCAGCCACTTCTTAATAAAATGCTAATTGCATTTGTAATTTCGGTTTTAGGGTGAATTAAATTGGAAAGCTGTTAAATTGAATCCGTAATTAAATTGTCAGTTAGAGTGTGAAGGTTCGATAAGACAGTGTACGTATATTGAATATGTTATGTGATCAGCCACAACATATAAAACCTATCACACATGATTGATTTGTGCGAGACTGCGGTTTAGCTTCGGAATGCGTAACGCAGGAGACTTGCTGCAGGTTTTGGCGACCAACCTTCAACTCTCCCCCCCCCCCATTCTCCCATTCTATCCAACAACGCATTTGCCCGCACACAACTGCAAACTCCGCAAACCGCCGTTTTTCACGTAAAAACAGAACGCCGCAAAACTACACGAACTACAATGCAGGTTACATGGAGTGTTTACGCAGGCCAATAGAAATGTTTCAGAGGGATGTTTCTCTGTCAGTTTTGTTGATTGTTCCAAGTATTTGACCCTTCCGCAATAGGCACGCTCACATTCCGTCATTGTTAAAATGGGTCATAACTTTACCATTATGTTTTCTACGTTATGTAAAATTGTGGTCAGATCATAAAAATTAATTTATACATGCAATGCGACTTTGCATAAATACGGATTCAGGAGGCGGTGAATCTAAAGTGTGTTTCAAAAAATATTTCGGGAATTGTAGCAGACTACAAAGGGAAAAAAGCGGAAAAAAATAATTAGTGAAAAGCAAAATGAGTTATAGTAAAGTAAAGTAAAGTGATCCCACAACAGACCCAGAGGCCCTTGGGGTAGTAAGAGGTTAAGGCTCCCACATTTTCTAGACTATCGGCACTTTATGTCAGCCGGGTTGCCAGCCCTGCGTGACGGCTGCCTTTACCCCCAGAACAAGCGTCTGGTACTCATTTCCGTTAGAGGCTGAGTCGACCCCAGGGCCATAGTACCGCCAGAGGGTTTGGGTCAGTTTAAAAATCCTGACCCCAACGGGACTTGAACCCTCGACCCTCCGGCTTGTAGCTCAGTGCCTTAACCACTACGCTACGGCGAAATTCTAATAAACAGGGAAGGAGTTTTGATGTGCGGCATATTAAAAAAATATAGCTGTATTCATAACAATAGCTCTATGTAGGCCTATGTATTTGGGGGGATGAAACGAAGCGAAATGAACACAATTTGTTGCAACGTTTCGTGATATTACTACATTTCGCCCCTTTCCCCCCTCTTTTTATGCTTCAGAACCTTTACCTCCGCGTTTTTAAAAGATAGGAAAGAAAATGTAATTTTTTTCTTCTTGAACAGTTTTTTAAAATCTCAATCTGAAGTCAATAATATTATATAAATATTAAAATATAATTCATGTAATTTATATCCCAGTAACAATGGCCAATCTGCACCTGTAAAGTCAAATTTCAATTCCAATAATGTTGCTGTAACAGATTAAGGTAAGTTCAATTAGTACTGGCAATATTTTAACAGTTTTCTATTTACCGACTTGTTGTAGGCTGTGTTTTACTGTTATGAACCACAACGCATTTTATTAGTATTACAACTGGGGTTTCACAACAATAACATAGCGAATGTTAAGAAGGATAAGTTGTATGCACTTTAAGAATTGAAAAAAGCAATTTATCGAAACTGATTGCATCATTCTTCGATGTCCCATCTGCGAAGTAAACATTGCAATAAACTAAAGAATTAAATTACTTCTTATATAAAGAAGGTCCACCGCTGTGGTCTCGAGGTAGCGTGCTGCCTTGTCACGCAGCGGGCCCGGGTTCGATCCCCGGTCGGGGCAGTTTTTCTGGGTGAGGTTTTTATCGGGGTTTTTCCTCACCTGTAAGATAAATGTCAGGAAAACTTTAAGGCCCAAACGGTCCCCGAAATGATATGGCCATCATCATCATCCTTATCATTATCATCATCATCATCATCCTCCACCGGTGTGGAAAGCAACGGGAAGCTACCACACCTACAATTCCCTAGTAAAGCTGCAAGCATAGCATGAAAATGCTATGATTGCAGTGAAGGACCTGCCTTCGGGCAGAATTACTATGGATGGATATAAAGAAGAAACGTTTGGTGCAAAAGATATGTATATTATAAGCTAACTTCATGTAACTGGTTTAAACCTTACTTCAATTGTTTCAACATCATTTTTCACCCTTTTGCATGTATTTTCAGAATGTTTTTTCCCCCTTTTACGACCAAAGTTTGCACCTTAAAATCCATTCCCTACTAATAAATAAATCGTACTATTTCACTCAAATACTTCAACGTGTTCATAATTCATGAGCGCGTTGTATTTGTGATATTCGCAAATTTGACCATGTTATACCGTCTCTGGAACAAATATTGTGGCTTCGTCTAAGAGATCGTAGGACTCTCCATTCCTTATCCCTTCTCTATAGAATAGTTCACACATCATCGCCTAATTATTTATCACGTCGCTTCGTTAGACTATCCGACACACACATAATCTTAATACTCGATCCTATCAGCACATTGTCCTTTATATCCCTCCTCATCACACTGTGTATTATTCATTATCGTTTACAGTTTCACTTGCCAAAACATGGAATTCCCTTCCGCCCTGTCAGAGACTGTCAAACTGTAATATCCTTCAAAAACAAATATTCTCATTTGAGTAACACTAAGAAATTGGGACTGGAAGTAAATATCAGTAAAACTAAATATATGGTCACACGTAGAAATTCAGTATATAATGGAAATGGACAGCTAATGACAAATGAGGGATATTTTGAGGAAGTGGCTGAATTCAAATACCTAGGAACAATAATCACAAATAGGAATGAGATGCACAAAGAAATTAAACATAGGCTCAATTCTGGAAATGCGTGCTATTATGCATTGCAGAGACTTTTGATGTCCCAACTCCTTTCAAAAAACGTTAAGCTGAAAATATATAAAACTATTATTCTACCTGTTATATTATATGGGTGCGAAACATGGACTCTTATTTTAAGGGAGGAAAGCAGATTACGAGTATTTGAGAATAAAGTTCTTAGGAAAATTTTTGGACCAAAGAGAGATGAAAAAGAGAGATGAACAGACAGGTGAATGGAGAAGACTACATAACAAAGAACTACATGGTCTTTATAGGAAGCCAGATATAATAAGAACAGTTAAGTCTCGTAGACTGCGTTGGGCAGGACATGTTGCGCGTATGGGGAATGAAAGACGTGCATGGAAACTTCTTGTAGGAAAGCCAGAAGGAAAACGCCCAGTTGGTAGACCAAGAATGAGGTGGGAGAACAACATTAACTATGATTTGAGGGAAGTATATTATACAGGGAATGATTGGAAAGCATTAGCTCAGGATAGGGATGTATGGAGAGGTTATGTCCGCACGGCCATGAACCTACGGGTTTGATAGTGCTAGTGAGTAAGTAAGTAAGTATGTTTGTTTAAATATTGTATAATCGTAAAATTAGTTTTCTATATCTCATTATTTTTCTTTGTGTTTTTTAACATTAGACAGCGACAGTTTACCAAAAAACAATTTAATTTATCTTGCTTATATACATTTTATTAATAGTGTTAATTATCAGTGTTAATCTTAACTATGATTAATTGTTTGCTTTATAGATCGTAATATAATAGGTATTATCTTATTGGTCAAATCTTCATTCAGTATTTAATATTATAGCTACTTGTGATTGTTATATTCTAATGTAATATAAGTTTGTCCTGGTGAGTGGAAGAGAAGGCTACATAGTCTTAACTCCACCAGGCTAAATAAATAAATAAATATAAATAAAATAAGCTCTTAGTTCCTCATATAAACTTGAATCGAAGCTAAAAAAAGCGAAATACATGAAATGGCAGAAGAAGTCTCAGGTAAACAAAAGTCGAATCGAACGGTACAGCGAGTCTATGCAAACTTGGTTATTATGGTCGAATGTCACGAAAAGGCATTCACCAGTATAAAGAACAGAATGGCCAGATTCTAATTTACTAAAATGCAACAAAACAATAACCAACACTTTTGGAAACAGGTCATATGGTCTGATGAGACCTAAATTAATACTCTCTGAAGCTGATGGTTACCGTTGATTGGAGAAATGTAAATAAAGCTGACAAATATGAAAACACTATTTCAAACATTAAACATTGAAGGCTATTCTATAATGATTTGGGACTGCATTTCACCTTATGGAATGTGGAACATCAATTAATTAACGGTAATACGGACCAATTGGTTTACTTCGGCATTCGGAAGCAAAATTTGAATCAAAGTGCAACTAAAATGGGAATATCGAGAACCCTCGTATTTTCATATTGTAGCAAAAGCGAGTCGCAAAGCATGTGACTAATATTAATAGAAGATGGGTAATCTAGAATGTTCCTGAACAGCTTCACACGCCTGATCAAATTTCCCCATTTAAGCACTATCGAGTACTTGTAAGCCATTCTCAAAAGAAGATCCATAAAGAGAAAGTTTCATAATGGGAGAATGGAAATGTATAGTTCTAAGATCATGATCATCATCCATGCCAAGTATTAGGCCATGTGGCCTGTTACGGTCTCAAAGAGGAATTTTCCATCCAGCGCTTTTTTGGACATCGCAGCGATCTTTTGCCTTGGGGGCAGTAACATGGCTTTTGGAATTCTATGAGATGGAATTAGTTGAAGATGGGCTTTCCAGTTGTTGTGGCACTTTTGTATATGGTGGAGAATGGGTTCTACATCCAAATCTTCCATAATTTCCTCATTTCCTTTATGGTCCCACTTTGTATAGCCTGTTGTAAGGCCCGTAGTTCTAAGAATAGAGTAAAATTAAGCCAGAAACTTGCCAAAATCTGATTAATTAAATAAACAATGATGCAAAGCAGTGTTAAAAGTAAAATGTAATGTAACCTCCTTCTGAAAGATTGAGAATATCTGAAAATTAATATTTTTTAGTTTTTTTAATTTGTTTCTTATATTTCTCTACACTGGTGAGTGGAAGAGAAGGTCACATGACCTTAACTCTACCAGGCTAAATAAATCTAAATCTAAATGTAATATTGCATATATGTGTTGGTTTTTTCTTCAAATTAATATAAATCACATTTACTAACAAAATATTTTTTAATTTTTTTATACGTTTAACGATTATTAAGAGTTATTATGCACTAGATAGTATAAAAATAAACTATTTTCTAATACATTTAAAAGAATTTTCCTATAAAGACTATGTGTACAAACAAGACTGTTACTGAACCTATAAATAGGTGTGTGAGAGTGTGTGTCCGTTAACGCTTTACTGGCCGCATTTTTTTTTGTTTTTGTTTTACGAGAACCAAATTTGGCATATATCATTCAATTAACATAAGTAATGTCAAGATTGTTAACCAGAAAAATCGGATAATTAGATGTAGGAGTTTACATGAAACGAAAATTTAAAAACAGCTCTAGCGATCGCAATTATCGATGTTTCTAACGAAACGCAAAATATGCTATTAAAATAAAACGAAAAAGGATGAAATCCGATCATTAGAAGTGGAGGTTTACCAGAAAACCCCAAATTAAGAAATCGCTCTAGCAATCGCCATATTTACTTCATCGCAATGTATACCAAACATTAAATTAACCCTTAAAACTGGCAACTTATCCTATGTGATATATAGATTCAATTTATTTAATATTTTAATAAAGTAATAGAATAATGAATCAGTTGTGTCAAATTACAAAAGAGTACACAATAGGTAGGCATACTCTTACGGTTATTCATTACTTTTTTTCACTGCAGTGTAACACCTTTAAGTAGGTTGGTATCAGAAATTGAGTTCTCCAATTTAACAAAAGGAATATATAATCCATAAACCAGCAAAATCGGGCCATAAATCCAACTTGATGAGGAATTCGCTTAATTGACGCAGTTCCTGCGTGACTTCTGTTTTTTATTTAGTTTTAATACCAGTAGATGTAAAGAAGTCACAGAAGAAATTGCAGGAGTAATAATAAAAAAAGTAAAATAGAAATTAAAATAAGAGATAAAGTTGTGATAATAGAAACAGTGCCTTATTTTCTGTCCTAAAAATTATCTGGTCGGTATTATAACATTTAACACTTTGTGAATTACCTCTCAAAAACAAAAATAAAACTAATTATTTTTAAAGCTCAAATACTAAAGTTAATGTGTGCATACATAGAAAATGAATGACAATAGAATGGTTAAAAGCTTCATAAATGGAAGTAATTTACTTGTAAATTCCTAAGACGACCCAAAGAAAATAGATGGGGATATTATAAACTACATCAAAATACATTAAAGTAGAAAACTGGTTTAAATATGTCCAGGTCAGAAATTTGTTAGAGGAATATGTTGAAACTATGAGAACATTATCAAATTGAGGCTGTAGAGTCTTCTTAGAAAGAAGATTAATGTTTGATTAATGTTTTTGACATCGTCCGATTCCTAATGCCAATGTTTTGGGTATGCGGTTGAAAATGTTTCTCCTTCATGTATGAATGAATATATTCCCTGACTCCAGGAGGTTTTAGGTCTTATTCTGCCTCGTCTTCTCTCAGAATTTCATTCCAAAACACATTTTGGTAGCCGATCCTCTTCCATTCGCTGGATATGTTCGTACCATCTTAGTTGCTGAGTTTAAATATAATCTAAAATAGTGTCTTCAATCTTCATTTTCTCCCTTATAACTGAGTTTTTTATGTTTTCTCTTCTTTAAATTCTTGTTGCCCTTCGTATGAAAACCATTTCCGTTGCCAAAAGATACTTATTTGTTTTTGTTGTTAATGGCCATAGTTTTGCTCCATAAGTAATGATGCTTTTAACAACTGTATGAAACTTTGAGAATTAATATTTACAAAAAATGTATTATTGTTAGTCAAATTTGAATTGAACCACTCTACATAACTATCAATTTTTATTCATGTTTCTAGATGTAAAGTAAATGCATTTACAAACTGACAAAAAAGGCGTAGTTGGAATTTTAAAGTACTATTATTCATTGCTGATTGGACAAAGCGAACGAAAAAGCAATTGTATTAGTAATCAAATCAATTCTAAATCAGCTTTATGGATATAGACACTGACACAAGTGATATCCTGATGAGATATTACAGGGAAGAGGTGTTAATTTACAGCACCAACTACATTTTCAACTCCACCATTCAAATAATAAATTATTTCCTCAATTACGTTTAATAAAGGGAATATTTTTATTTCCTATTTTAAGTAATGAATTCCCTATTGTGAATACACATGCATATGGCGGCACAAAAATCACTAAATTATTACAATCCTAGACTTGTATTATACAGCAGACTATAAAATTGTATTGTATTTAATTTCTTGTCTAAAATATATTTTATTATTATACTGATTTAATAGTTACTTTCGTTATATATTTTCCTTATATATACTATTTCATAAAATATATTATACTGTTTTTACTGTTATTACCAGAGACCGGAAGTTTAGGCATTATAAATAATTAAAATAGGCAGGGAAAAATGCACTATAAATAGGTAAAATAGATAGGAAAAAGAAATTATAATGTGCTAAAATAAGCAGGGAAAATGCATTATTATAAATAGCTAAAATAGAAAGGGAAAATAAATTATAATGAGCTAAAATAGGCAGGCAAAAAGGCATTATAAATAGCTAAACTCGTCAATAAAGGGCAATTTGAAATAATATTTTGAATTTGAGTACTTTACCGTCAGTACAAAATAAATGGGATCCAAAAGTATTAACGTAACTTTGCAATTTACTGTGTAAAGGAACACTGAATTTCGGCATCTTACTTCTAGCTACAACAACGTCACAATGAAAACTCGAAGAAAAATAAAGTTAGACTCGCACTCGTTTTTTGCCTTTTCAAATAAACTTCTTCATAAACATAATTTGTAGGATTTTCATCCTGTTTATTTCCAAAATGACTCCTCGGAGGAAGACGTATTGGATGTGCATGCACTGTCTATCCATCTCTTGCTTGGTCTTCCTCTTGCCCTTCTCTCGTCCATTGGTCTATCTTCTTTAGCTCTTTTTGCAAGTCGGTTTTCTTCCATTCTTTCTATATGACCGTTCCAATATTTTCGCCAATTATAATAAATTTGGTTATGTCTTGAATATCACATTTGTCCCTAATTTCTGTTTATGTATTTTAAGCGGTAATTAAAACGATTCTGTTATTTATACATTTTTTTTTTGCATGGCAGCACTTATTGTTGCAAAGAGAATAATTATGAACTGACTGAAAGACAATAATATACATTCGGTGAAGTCACTTTCATTGTAACGGTTATGGAAATAAATTAAAATATACCTACAGGCAATTTTTAATAATAAATTAATAAATTGTATAAAATAAGCAAATAAAGACAATAAAAACATTCATTTCATAAATTATACATTTATATTTAAAAAGGCAACATAAAAATATGGCGTTTGAATCATAATTCCCACAGACTCTCTTTCAAATTGAAGATAGATTTGATACATTTAAAAAGGTATTCTGCCAAAGTTCCGGTCTCTGGTTATTACATTTGTAAAATAATTATTAAATAACCTAAAATTAAATTTTATGAAGTTATGGCAGTTCCAATGTTGGTTTATGTTTATCAAAAATTAAGATTAAAACATGTATACCTGAGATCTCAATCGTCCTCTACCAAGAAATGCTGTAACTATTCTGGAGGCTTTTCGGAAACCTGTTCCATCTTCTGCGTATGAAGTAGTGCTAACTGTTGCTTGTCAGAATTTTGTAAATGGATGTGTTCCCATTAAATAAATATATGTTGTTGGATTCATTTAATATTTCCATTTCTTCAAGGATATTAATTCTCGAGTTGTTCTCTTTGTGAATTATCGATAACACATCGCTGATAGTAGTATTGAATTGGTTACCTGTTTCTATTATTAATAATAATAATAATAATAATAATAATAATAATAATAATAATAATAATAATAATAATACTTTATTTATTCTGGCAGAGTTAAGGCCATAAGGCCCTCTCTTCCACTCAACCAGCACAAATACAAATAAATATTCGACAAATATAGATATACACTATACTAATTATAAACAGTTAAAGATACAATAAATGTAGCAATGTAAATGTCATGTACAAACAACATTTTATAGGGTAATAACAATAATGATACGATAATAATAATAATAATAATAATAATAATAATAATAATAATAATATAAATATGATACATTATACGGGAAACACCAATTAATATATATATCTTACACTGGATAATAATGAAGTCGAGTTTAGAGCAATGCTTGGCAAACATATTTAAAGTCCTTAAAATGTTAATTCAAATTTTTACTAAAATTGCTTGTAGTTCTGCCAATGTAAATTTAGTCACAGATATTGCATTTTAGTTTGTAGACATCTTTGTTTTGATAAATATGTTTTTCTTCTATTTTATTTGAAATTGTGTTATTTTAATATATTGTTAGTTCTGTATGCAATTCGTATGTTTATGTAGAGTTTTTTTTAATATTTTGCCAGCTTTTACATTTCAATATCTGTATGTATTAATGTTAACCACTTAATATTATTTTCACCTAATTCCCTATTTAGATCTGTTATATTTGAAATTTCGTCTTTTTTCCCCTTTTTAATTAGTTTGTCAATAGTTTTTCGTTGTTTAATATTTAAAAGCTATAAGTTTTATTTATTTTAGTTCCTTGTTATAGTTTTCTTGGTTTAGTGGTAATTTCATCATTATATTTATGAGGCTCATAATTTTGTTGCGGGATGTCTGGAATTTTTGTGCAAGATAATTGTATTACTAGATTTCTTTGTTATTGTTAGATCTACTTAATTATTTAATTATTTTCTTTTTCTTCTCTGAATTTTATTTTTTTCACGCATTTTGTTCGATTCTAATAAGTCATAGTTTTCTATTGGATTTTCGTTGTCGTAATTTATTAGGAAGTCGTAAACAATTATTGCTATTAGTTTCATATTGAATTGTTCTTTTAACGTTTCAAAGTGTTTCTCTTCCAGGTTTTGTAGGACAATTTCGGATATGATGCCGGAAGTAGGGGAATCTATTAGTATACCGTCTTCTTGAGTGAAAAAGCTCGTTGAATTTTGAATAATTTTAAATCCGTCCACCTCTGTGATTAACAAATAGAGATGTGAGCCCAGCAGCCGGCTGGATAACCAAGAGCCTTCTAGGCCTTTCGCGCCATGAGGTAAAGTTACTATCATTTTTTTAAGTCTGTACTAGATTCAGATAATTAAAAAAATTGAAAAACAGAAACACTTAGTCAATATAGCATTAAACCGACGGGTTCCATATACCAAAGAGCATGTCCTGATGGTTTAGTGGCTATCATACTCGACTCTGGATCCGAAGTGCGTAAGTTCAGATCCCTCTAGATTAGATGTTAATCTCAGAGAGTATAAAAATTCTTTGGAAGGAACGTCAAGCTGTGGATCCCGTGTCGTGGAATCACAGCACATCAAATAATATTATGTCTAAAATTAGAGACATTTGAGCGAAATTTTATGTCGTTAAATAAAATACTATCATAAGCTAATCAGGGTTTCATCATTGTATGTCAAATAAATCATAATTATATGGAAAAGAACTAGTTTTGAAAAATTCCACGCATTTCTACAATAAATACGTAATAAATATCTTAAAATAATTTGTTTAGTAAACCGTTTACAGAAAATTATTTAAGAACGCTAAACCCGTGAAAATAAAATTATGTTTCTTTCTAAAGTCACAAGACTGTTCGGTGGGTTGGAGAAGATACGTTTACAGAAGAAGATGTTAATTCAAATTGGCGTCATGATTTCAGCTAGATATATAATAAACACATATTTCTTAGTGAACATCGATGATATATATTTTAAGCTAATAAAGAAAAAAATGTAATATTAAAAAATGATTCAAAGGAGGGAAACAGAAATGAGAGAAAAATAACTCGATTGACGAGGAAATGCTTTTAGAAGATTAAAATGGCGATGCATTTGCTGCTATAAACAGAAACGACTCCAGACTTCGTGTTTACTAGGAATAAAACAACATTACAATAAATTCAACTTAGTAATTATCAAGGAATTATGACAAAAGTAAGCTATAATTAATAAAAAACAAGTCATTATAAAAGGAAAAAACACAAATATTATAATAAGAATAAGACACAATTTGATAACATCTTCATTCAATGCAACTAAAAAAATTAAAATATTTCGAAATATAGCCTAACATAAACTAAGAATACACTGAGAAACAAAAAAAGATTTTTTTTTGTCTCAGAAAGACAAATATGTGATTCTGATAGCATTTTTTATCCTGAATTCAAATATGATATCGGGTTTTCTCCATCATGCAAGGTTTCCGAGAGACAGGTTTTTATAATTTGAAACATTTTAATATTTGCTACATTCGTAACTACACAATATACGAACATTCGGACTCACCTAGAAAGTAAGAAATGACGATTTTCTGCTATATTTCGCCTGTGGAGCATCCCTCTTTATGGTCCAACAATAAACGGCCAGCATATTAGGATTCTATTTGCCTTGATATCTCTTTTCCATAGTTGAAATCTCCTGATGAAAGTGTTCCCTTGTTCATCGCTCAATGGACAAATGGACGAAAAAACGTTTATTAAAAAAATAATTATTTAAATCCATTAATTGAAATTGAAATAAAAACTGTGGGTGATGGATAAATTCCGAATAGGCCTACATATTTGAAAACATGATAAAAAGCAGTATTAAGTGCAACTATTGTTACTCATGAGACAAAAATCATGTTGACCAGTGATATTTGCAGATTCTGATGTAACTGTGGTGAAAAGTAGAAGATTACTGATCGGTTTTTACAATATGAACTGAAACTTCAACCTCATTAGTTAATATGAGAATCGATATAAAACAGTTCTTTTTCCCCCTTATGATAATATATACAGCCTGCGATAAATCTAATATATAGGCCTAAAAATGTTTGTTTGTTCGTTTGTACTTTATGCGCAGCTATACCGTTGATCCGATTGGGATGGAGGTTTTTGCAAAATATACGGGAGATTACCGGGATGAACATAGGCTATAAGAGAGTTGAGATACTCAACTCCTACACCATTAAAAGCACCCTTTGTAGTGAAAAACGTAAAAAATCCATTTTTTAACCCTTAAATGGCTTACGCTGCCTAAACCTTAACAAATACACAAAATTAATGTACACAGAATTGAATATCTAAAAAAACTACAAAAAAGGCCGCGACAGCATATGCTTATGTTTTACAGATAACACACAATAACCATTTTGTCTTTCATTGATGCCAAGAAGATCGGGATAAGTAGATTCCCTATCATTCATCCGATTGTCATGGGGCTTTTTTGCAAAATGTTCAGGATTTTCTCGGGAAGATTATAGGTTATAAGAGAGTTTTAATGCTCAAGTCCTTCACTCTTAAAAATCACCTTCTGTAGTGAAAAAAACGTGAAAAAAGTCGCTTTTTGTAAGCTTAAATGGCTTACGCTGTTTAAACCATAACAAATACACAAAATGATTGTACACAGAATTGAATATCTCAAAAAACTCTACAGAAAAGTCCGCGACAACATTTGTTTATCTTTTAAGGATAACTTACAATAATCATTTTTGTCTTTCATTGATGCCAAGAAGATCGGGATAAGTAGATTCCCGTGCAAGCATAGCAGTGCACAGCGGGTATTCTTTTATGGATAACTCAAAATAACGAATTTTGCCTTTCAGCTCATTTATAGCAAGTACATCGGGATGCGTAGATTCCCGGGTAATCACCACGGGGTATCTGAAAATAATAATCATCCGGTTTCATGGCAGCTGCCGCCGTCTTCCGGAAACCAAACGCCATTTCTCTCTATCCATCCATTGATCTCCTCTGGTATTCGTAGCTACTTGTAACCTTTCTATCCACGTTTTCTTCGCTCTTCTTCTCTTCCTCCTTTCCATTGGGATACATTCCATAACAATTTTAGGCAATCTTTGCTCTGGCATTCTTTTGACATGACCATACCACTGTAATATTTTCTAATAATAATAACGATATAAATTTACACTTATTTTTCCTTTAACTTATTCAACTAAATGGAAAAAAAACACATAATTTATTTAGGTGTAGCAGCGCACGCCGGATATTGGCTAGTTAATCAATAAATTATCCACTCGGCCGCGGCTGGATACTGTTTATAAATTGGTAATTAGTATGGCGACATAAGTAACAGCCTTTGGCCATTGATATCCAGATACAACGCTTTGACAATTATTTATGAAGTAATGCATATTTCTAATTATGGCTGATATTATTTTGTTGAGGTTATAAATATGGATTAAAGAATGGGGAGGCCAAGTTATAGCCTGCGATTAAAGATTTTATAAATCTTGGCATTGTACACTCAAGAGAATAATTTTGGGGACTATATAAACCTATGAGTAAATTTAGAGTAGTTGAATTTAAATTGTTTGTATTATTTCTTTATTTAAATTTTAAAATTTGTACTTTCTAAAACAGTCGCCCCCAACTTAATAACACCTGTTATAAACTCGTCACACTATTAAAATTCAAGACATTTCAAAAACATGCTTCATCCTCAGGAATTCTTATGGTATTGAAATTATTTGTATACTTCATACAGGGGGCTTTGGTTGTTGGGTGTGTTCTCTTTTAGCATATTTTTATTTTCTACTTCCTTGATAATTTCAATTTCTTCCAGGATATTAATTTTTCTTCTATTGTTTTCTTTGTGGATTATTGACATTGTTTTATCTATTTTGTTAAATGTATGGTCGATTTCTGAAATTTGTTAAAAAAATGTTGTCTCGGTGGAGGCCTGACATTGAGCTGATCATTAATTCAGGGACACCCTCTATGTCGTTGTGTGTGATCCATAGTTTAAAACCTCTCTCTCGATAAATCGTGCCACTGTAAGGCCCGAGTGGCGTGTGGCATGCAAAATACCTATAAAGTGAGAGGTTAAACTAAGTTAAAGGAATGGAATGGAATTATTAATAATATTAGGTATATTATTATTGAATTCGCATTATATAATACTTCGAAATAGATAATAATCAAGTATCCCTAGTGACGCTAAATTAGATATCATAAATAGGTTCGTGATATAGATAAACGCCTCAAAATATTGCTAGTACTATGAACTGTTGTCTCTATTGGAATAATTAGAAATATAATTCGACCTGAAACTTTGGCAGTACGATTAGCATCTAATATAATTGTTATAGGACACTCATTATTGACCCTTTTAGGTAATACCGGACACCCACCTCTCTACTTCACTTGTTTTGGGGGAAGGTAAGTCAATTAGGGTATTATTTTCAATTTTTAATAATGGAGTAAATTATGAAAATGTGAAAATAACAGGTATTATTATTATTGTTATTATTATTATTATTATTATTATTATTATTATTACTCTTTTTCCGTAGGCCAACCTCTTCCTTTGCAGGTACCTCACGCCTACGGTGTTTTATAGTGATACTACCTATTAAGAGAGAAGTTTAAACACTGGATCGGATATATACCTTTTTATCACACAGGGCATGGAGGACTTACCCGGAGAAGTGATTAGTTTATTGCCAAGACTATCTCCTAGACAACACTAACATATTAGACAATTCACATCATTCATTCGTTGATTCATACTAAACGAGATTAATATTATAGGGTAATTATGATTGATGACCAAATGTGTTCAGGGACTATCATCATCATCATCATGAACAAATTCGTTTTAGGCCATGTGGCCTGTACGGTAAACCTGCGAAGATATTTTGGCTTAAAAGTCTCTAAATTTGTCTTACAGGGGATAAAAAACCGAAAACCTTCTCCCAGGAAACTTGATGCTACTGGGAATCGCACTCGCGCTGCTGTGTTTGAGACAACGACGAGACAAAATCGGTGGACTGTAGTTCGTTTCCTGCTTACCGATCACTCGTCGCCCGACAAATGAGTACGTTACGTTGCTGTAAATGTGAATAATTTATGTTCAAAAACTGTACTAGACCAAAGGTTATTTTCTTCTCTGCGTATTTGGGATTCAGTGTTGAATTTTCGAGGCTAATGGAGTAGAACTTTGACCATTAACAAATAAGTAACTTTTGGCAACGGAAATGGATTTTATACGAAGGGCAGCATGGATTTCAAGAACAGAAAAAAATAGAAGCTCGGTTATAAGGGAGAAAATGAAGATTGAAGACATTATTTTAGATTATATTAAAACTCGGCAATTAAAAGATACGGACATGTCCAGCGAATGGAAGAGGATCGGCTACCAAATGTGTTTTGGAATGGAAACCTGAGGGAAAACGAGGCAGAGGAAGACCTAAAACCTCCTGGAGTCAGGGAATAGATTTATATATATATATGGAGAAACATCTACAACCAGGAGATTGGATGGACCGACAAAATTGGCTATTAGGAACCGGACGATGTTAAAGACATTAATCAACCGATGATCTGTCTAATAAAACCCAGAATGAAATTTCAGAATTCAGCAGCTCTATTTTAAAATATAAATATCAGAAAGTATACTTACAAAGTTTAAAAATAGAACTAAGTGTAAAAATCATAGAAAAAGTTTCTGAATTTAAGTAAGTCGGTCACATAATATCTGATATAAGAAATGTAACAGAGATAAAGTTACATAAATACAATGCAATAAATGGAGTCATACAAAGAAATTTTGATAAACAAATTTCAACCGCAACCAATTTGAGATTACATAATGTGACTGCAAAATCAAGACTTAAATACAGTAGCGAAAACTGGATATTAAATTCTAAAATCAAATCAAAATTGTAAGCGGCACAGATGCGATTTTTACATCCATTCCTAGATTTGACAAAAATGAACAACCAGAGAAACACAGATATATGCGATAAATTAAAAGTTAAAAAATATCAAGGCAACTGATTACGACAAGTCCAAAGTAGGGACCCATCTCCCTTTCGTAAATTACCATTGCAGTATCAACCTAAAGGACTTCGAGATGAAGGAAGACCAGAATTAAGATGGACTGACCAACCACATCCTGACTGAAGATCTTATAGGAACAGACTCAAGCGAACCAACCTACATGGTGATGATGATATTTATCAGAATGTTTTAAACAGTATGAAACTAAATTATTTATTTCATCATTTCAGTAAATATATAAATTAACAGCATTTTTGTTTTATATCAACAAACTAACTCACCGACACTATAAAATATCATATCAGCGAGGAATTAAGCTCTCCATACACCCTATCTTGAGCTAATATTTTATAATCATTAATTGTATAATTCTCCTTCATTTCTGGACTTACATACTGGAATCTTTCCCTCTGCTTTTCCTAAAAATTAATTTCCCTCTTTTATTCACCATTCGTGCTACGTGTCCTTCCAACAGCGAGACTTACTCTTGTTATTGTATCTGATGTTCTATAAAGATCATGCAACTAATATTAAATAATCAATTGAGTTGGTGTTTACTTGATGAAAATCCATATATATATTAATTAATAAAAATAAAACGTAGTTTTATTTGATTTTCATACTTATTATATAATTCAGTGTCAGCTGTTTCGGTACACATTCCAATTTAATTATTGTTTCGATCCAAATTTTGAAATGTTATATGTTTGTGATAAGAGTAAGAAGTTAGATCTTTTGGAGGCTGTAGAAATAAATAAATTGAAAAGTACTAACAAACTGTTAAATTCTCAACTTGATTTGAATGAATCCCCTTTGTTAAATTAAAAAAATTAAATAAATATTGTTGTATTGTTGCTTAGATCAGTTGGAAACACAATTCATATTTGTTTACATATCTGAAGAAGGTACAGTATACTGAAACAGCTGTCACTGAATTATATAATAAATATGAAAATCAATAAAACTATGTTTTATTTTTATTTAATTAATAACTAATATTAGGTAGTTTTCTCTAATTTTCTAAGTATTTTATTTTCAAATACTCGTAATGTTTCCTCCTCTCTTAAAGTAAGATGCCATGTTTGGAATCAATATAATTTTACTGGAAGAAATTAAAATGTATAACATCTTGGCTCTTTATATAAATAAACAGTAAAATGTTTGCCAATATTGTAAATTAGATTACATGAAAATAATTTATTGGCTAAAAAATTGGACTTTTGAGGTAGAGAAAAAAGGGAATTAAAAACGAAAAAATAAAGTAATTAAAGAGATTATAAAAGCTCTATAGAATATTTTGGAAGTAATCGAAGAACGAAAACTGAGATTATTTGGCCATATTAAAAGACTGGGGAGGCAGAATTACGGGATTGATCTTAGAATGGAATACCGAAGGCAGAAGAAGAATAAGAAAAAGAATACCACGAGAGCAATGGATGAATGAAATCAGACTATACATTAGCAATTTGACAGAAGAACGAATTTCTCGAAAAAATAACAATTCCTTCGATTTGCAGAATCATCATCAGCATCATCATCCTGCCAGGTATTAGTCCTAGAAGAACTGTTACGGCCTGAGAAAGCGGTTTTCGTGTCATCTTTTCATAGGTCGACCTAGTGACCGTTTCCCATTTGGACAGTAGTTCATTATTGCCTTGGGGATCCTGGATCTAGCCATTCTTGAGACATGTTCCTTCCAGTTTAGCTGATATCTGGAGATGTAGTCCAGTATTGGTGACACATTAAGTTCTTGAAGGATTTCTACATTTTCGATTTGCAGAATAACTAAATGTATTGCAGAAAATTCTTTAATGAAACATGGTTTCTAAATTTTGGAAACTCATGAAGAAATAGGCCTACTACTCCATATGATATCCGTTTCATCCTTTTGTTCATTTGTAACTAAGATATGTTTGTCCTTATTTAGTACTTTTCAGGACAACTGAATAGCTACTGATATGAGAAATAATGAAAATTAGTTAATACATCTGAAACTAAGGCTTAAAAATTCGTCACGGTAACCATATCACTCCCGTTCACTGTCTTCTGGTAACCAATGACAGAAATCACTTCAGTCGGCCTCGTACCAGAGATTTATTTTAATTTTATATACAGAAATGTGTATTCTCGACGGCTATTTATGAAATCCCAGGCGTGGATGCGCACGCACGCAAGCAGACAAACACACAAACAAATATATATTTATGTGTGTATGTGTGCGTGAAAAGAAAATTAACGCCTGAACCGAGATTTGAATGTGATACCTCTAACTTTATACGTCCACTCAGGCTGCTCGCACAAACATTTATTTTTCCTTCCTTATATATGATCTCGTGCATAAAAGGCAACGGGACATCGGCCTGACATCTCGTGGCTTCAAGTAAGCATTTTAAAGAGAATATTTACGTTATAGCAGAATATGTACATTATTTCGAAGTTATAATTAAATTTTGACATTAACAACGAAAGCCAAATGTGATATGAAAGAAAAATAAACACCTAATCTGGATTTTAACCATTTCGGTACTATATATAAATTATATCTTGACATTTAGCAATGAAGACCAAATGTGACATGAAACTAAAAATAAACGCCTAATGGCATATTTGTAAGTATTTATTTCAAGTTCTCTCCATGAGATTTTACCTGATAGTCCATGTAGTTGCCGTAACCCATGTGGTTGCAAGTGCAGGAACATTGCTGAATGTGTTCTCTGATGTCCATCTCGATGTCCCATTCTCCGGGAGCTGCATTGTTCCCCGATCCGGCGGAGGCAGGGTTCAGAGTTATTGCAGCACGACAACATTCTTCCATCTGCATCATCACTACACAAACTTATGCACCACCTTTCTCATTATGTTAATTACATTATTCCCCACTTAATTTGATGCACTTGCTTACAGTTCAATCTGTTTTCTTGGCTTCTTGTCTATATCATCCACTTAGATGATTTTAAGTCAAATCTTGTAAGTTTTCATTTCATTTATCAATTGCGATAATTTTTCCATAATTAGACCTCATTTCGTCGGAAATTTTATATATAAACTTCATTTCTTCTGCATCTTTTATAATATATAATTAAAATTTATATTACAGAACGTTTTACTATATGTTATCACTCATTACACTTGATTCAGAAAACACTTAAATCCTACTTATGTAAAACAATGTATTAACACTAATTGTAATTTAATTAACGTCAAATTTCAATTGTATTCGTTACTTCCTTGTCCATTTAATTATGAATATCGGGGAAAAGCATAGTTATCCATATTTTCAAGTCATTATTAAAGTTTTACTTTAAATTCTTATTCAATTTCACATTATTCCTTATATATATTTTTCTTTACAACAAATCATAATATGTTACTAAACTAAGTTTATCACGAACAATTAATTTAATTTAAATTACATTTAAATACCTAACAGTAGCAATTCTTAAAACTTATACGTCTTTGCATATTTAACACATTTTGTCCACATCATAGTTTTTTTATAGTCCGTTCTGAATAGCCTGTTCTGAGTTACATAATTTACATTGATTAATTTTCCGTTATTTGTAAATAATATCGTCACTTTCAAAGAGAATAAAAATTATATAACGTTTTATTAACAAACTTCCAAACATTTTATTTAGTTTTTTCTCGATGAAAATTCAATTAATCTGCACCATATTTACAATAACTTGCACTAAGATGTAGCAGTGCTTTCTGAATGTAGAACAATAATTTAATATACCGTCCAAAAGGTAGTAATTTTGTAAATAATTGTCTTTTTTTTTTCGTATTTATTTCTTCACAAATTTAAATACTCCTATTAATCTGTAACAAAGGTAAATATATCTGTGCATGCATAAAAGTATGTTAACTGTATTTTAATATGTTACTGAATTAAAATGTTTTATTAATCCTTATTAATTCTTAATTTTGTTTAGTAAGTTTTATTAATATTTTCTCTTGAGAGGATTCGTAATTGTTATGTATTTTAAATTATTTCATTATTACAAAACCTAAAGAATATATTAAATGAATATTAATCTGTAAATATATTTAATATATGTAGGTATAATTTAATATCATGAGAACAGTCAATTACATCGTTTTACAATTAAAAGCAAAAAGAGAGAGAAACTTTCCAATAAAGACTATAATATTTGTATTCTTTACAATTTCTGGAGGTAATTAATTATATAAATTATTTTTAAAACCAATAAACCAAATGCGGATTTAAATAAAGCAGAAAATCGAAATAATTTTCCATTAGTAATTATTTATAATATTTGTAACGACCTGGGGAGCAAGAGAGGGTTAAACTGTATTGATTATCGATTAGTTTATTGTGAGAATGAATTGCTACCATTATTTAGATGGCAGTGAAAAGTTACGCACGGTCATTACTCATGTGATGTATAACGTACCGTTCTGTATGCAAGATAATTCTTTAGCCCGCATAAAACGCCATGTAAAATAAAATACAGGTTAAATATAAATCGTGTGATTAAGTTTTGTAAAAAATAACTGAAGTTAAAAAAGTTTCAAATATAAATCAGAATATCAAAACAAATAACAAATCAACGGAATTTATTACTTTATTGCATTATCCTTCCGATACTATAGCCTACTGGACAAATTACTATTTGTCGCTTTCCTAGTGCCTTAAAATTTGTCCTCAATAATGTAGCTAATAAATTATTTCGATTTGAAGAAAATTAAATTCCACAAAACTCTAATTATTATTAAAATTAAAATGACACACTGTAATAAAAGTTATTAAATGTATAACTATTATTGTTATTTCACATTCATTTAGGATTAAATTGATATGAAAAATATAGATCATGCTACAATGAAAATAATGTTTGATTGTTTAAAATATGTATTTAAATATTTTAAATTTTAAATCTGTAAATGAAATTTAACTCCTAAAGTGGCAATTTATCCCATAAGATAAGTATGTTCAATTTATTTAATATCTTAAATGAAGCAATATAAAAACGGACGGGTAAAATTACTTAAATATGTGCCCAATTACTAAAATTTTGCAATAACCTAAACTTTTACATGATTTTGTTTTCACTGCGAACCGACAAATTTAAATAACCGGCACGAAAAATTAGTGCTTCGCTAATGTAAGGAATAAAAAGGAATAAACTGGAAGTTTCACTGTTTCCTGAATAAAGAATACTTTTAAATAAATGTAAATTTAAGGAATATTTTAATTGAGAATAAATAATATTACTAATGTATTGTTTCATTTTGTGTGTATATTTATTACTTATTTATATATTGTACACATTGTAATATAAGCATAAAAAGCAAATATACAGGCCTATGTAATCCTTAATTGCATGCCCTTATGTAATATGAAGATTGAAGTTTAATAACGGTATATCATAATATAATATATTTATATAATATTTTTAAGAACAAAGATAATAAATAAAATATTAAAAAATAAAGTATTTTTAAGGATTCAAATTTATTTTTCGATATATTTCTAACGTCAAAGACGAAACCGAATTGAAAGTATCTTGCGAATAGAATTACGTAATTGATATGAAATTGTTAGATATTTAAGGATTTCAGGTCAAAGTTCAGTTTATAGTTAAATGGAGATGGTTTACAATACAATTTTAATTTTGAAGTGAATTCGTTTATTCATTATCATTATTTATTTACAGGATGTAATTATATCTACACGTTATATAAATACGCAAGCCATTAATCAATTATATATATTTATCATTATTTATGAATCACAATAAAAATGTCAATGGCCCTCACTAACTGGGCAATGAATATGCCCGATTACTATTATTAGTTAGTTAATATATTTTTGTACTTGGTGCTTGGAAAATATTGTATTGTGTTTCTGTTATATTATTACAGTATGTCATCTGTTATAAACCAATTTTAGAATTCGTTATTTAGTGAAGAACTGAAGTAGCAGATAGCTATTTGAACAATACACTTATCTCTCAAGAAATATTTTAATATAACTTACAGGTTTGTTATATTTTTATACTGTATTACTGGAAAGTTTTTAACACATTTCCCCGACATCTGGTTTTATAATTTCAGTTTTATATAGTTAAAAATTTTACAAGGGCATTATTCATATGGCCGATACTTACAAATCATACTGAATTTATTAATATAGAATTGCCGGTTTGCATTATTATTGTGGAATCAATTTAATTCGTAATTTAAAATATTTAGTGAAATATTTAAATATGGAAATGTTGTGAGTTTTAAATTTATTTTTTGTGACTTGCGTTGAATTTATATCACAAATTGCACTCAAAGAACACAGTTGAATATAGAAATGTTGAATTTCTAGAATTCGACGATTGATGCGTTAATGGGTTTTAGAAATTAGGAGATGAAACACGTAATCATCTCAATTTTATTTAAAATATTGCAAGTACTTGTATCTGAAAAAATGTCCACCATACACTAAGTTCCACCACAAGACTAAACAAATTGCCATGTCATTTTGTCTGCCTTAGTGGAAATGAAAAAAAATAATAAAATGAAGCAAAACAACCACGCATGTCACTTGCCGCGTCTCAACACGAAAATCTGTGATATCCCGGCGTCGGGGGGGACGGCGTCGCACTCGAGCCGGACGTCGGAGAGCGTCTAAACTGATGCTTCCATCGTCGCCAACTTGGTCCCGGGCAACAGCATCTAGCGAGCGAGCCTTTAGGATTCTGCACGGAAACTCCCGAACAAGAGTGATACGGAAATAACCGAAAAACCTGCCCCCATCCTATGTTGGCACTAATGAGATGCTGTAGGTCCAGTTCTCTACTACCTGAGCATCCATTTTCGTTTGACATATGGAACACTTGATGAGACCCAATTACCTAACTATTGATTCATGTACAAGAGTTTCTGCATAATTGACTAACTCTAACAGTAATAGGCAAGGAATTGCATTTCTAAGTAGTTGATAAATTGGCAGAAATACTTCTAAAGCTAGTCGTAGTTTAATGGATCTTGAAAAGAGGACTTCTGCTGTTAGAGTAAGAGCTCTAAAATACTATTTACGACTGCAAAGGAAATAATCTAATTTAATAGAAGTAGTTAACTTACTAGTTTAAAGGAGAAAAGGAGATTACGAGTATTTGAGAATATAGTTCCTTCGAAAATATTTGTACCTCAGAGAGATGAACAGGCACTAGAATGGAGAAGACTACAAAACTGTGAACTACATGGTCTTTATAGGAAGCCAGATATAATAAGAACAGTTAAGTCTCCTAGACTGCGATGGGCAGGACATGTGACATGAATGGGTAATAAAAAACGTGCATGGAAGCTTCTTCTTCTAGGAAAAGCAAAAGAAAACGCCCAGTTGGTAAATCAAGAATGAGATCGGAGAATAATATCACCTATGATTTGAGGGAAGTAGATTATACAGGGAATGATTAGAAAACATTAGCACAGGATAGGGATATATGGAGAGCTTATGTCCGCGCGGCCATGGACCTACGGGTTCGATAGTGGCAGTGAGTTAGTTAGTTAACTTACTAGCGAGAAACTGTTTTGGAATAATTGTTAATTATGTCACATCGTAGTTAGAGGGTCTAATGCATCGTGCCTAGGTTCAGAACTAGCTTGGGATTACTTCGAGTTCCCTTGGGGGAAGAAATTTTGTCGTGGAATTTACTCCAGTTTAGAACCGGTGTCCTTTCGCATCATGAGGCATTTGGATACTTAGGATAAACAAGATTACCAAAAGCAGCATTTAACTACAAGCCAAGAGGTTCAAGGAATGTACGAAGGCCAGTGAAAAGATGGACAGAACAACTGTGATGCGGAACAGGCATTTTGCCTAGCCCGTGAAGTGACGAAGAAGAAGAAGAAGAAGAAGAAGGATAAATAGCGGTTCAAATATGACCACCTATAACGACTAGAGGACACTCTATGCTGCCCCATGACCTTCCTACACTGGCTTCATGATCGTCCACTCTGTGACTGACATATGCAGATATGAGCCCAGCAACCTAACTGTAGCCCCGAGCCTTTCAAGATTGTCATACCATGAAGAATTGTGAGAATTACCAATTAAAATACTTCAGAATTGAGATCAGTTTAATGCTAAAATGATTTTAACGCACTTATAAATAATACAAAATTAAAGTCATGTAACATCATTAAGTGGAATGCAGGATTTCACGGCCGGTAATCATAAAATTAATAGATTCCGGGCTATGTGGCCGTGCTCTACAACTGGTGTATCTTCCAGACGTTTCTCCCTCAACTGCGGAGGGCATCTTCAGTGACGACTGTTTCTAGGTGGTGTTCCCTTGAATTCACAGTCGAGTCTACGACAAGAGAACACCACCTATAAGCACTCGGCATTGAAGATGCGCTCCGCAGTAGAGGAAGAAACGTCTGGAAGAAACAACAGTTATAGACCACTGCCACATAGCCCGGAATCTATTAATATTAATAGCATCATTAAAATTATGTGGTTTGGTTACATATGCATAAACGAATAAAAGACACACATATTGGCCAAAATGCTATATATATATATATATATATATATATATATATAGCTTTCCCCGAAAAAATACTATAAGATTTTGACTCCTTCACCCTTCTCTAACCCTCCTGCTGGCAAGACGAATGGTTGAAATATATATGGAAATCTATTATAGGCCTAGCAGAGGATAGAGGATGTCATTAAAGAGACAAAAAGTAAGAAGAAGAAAAATAAAGACAAGTACTGACAACATACAAATGATTTAATACGATCAATAGGGATGACTCAAACACAAACGACCCTACATTACAGACCTAACAACTTAAGACAAGCAATAAATGTAAAAACACAAATAATTATGGCCGAGTCCTCACCCAGAAAACCAAACAAATTCCACACCTAAAAAAACCGAGAATGAGGGGGACTCTCTCCTTTTCATACACACATTGAAAAACACAACAAAGAACAAAGATAAGCACACAAACTATGGGTCATAACGCCGAAAGGTAGCCGGTACCAACACAAAACAACATAGATACTGCAGTTCATTTCTTGCAGAAGAGTCGCCCGATAGGTATGCAAACATGTGATACACCCCATCCCACCTCTCCCGATCGCTCTAGTACAGTCAATACCAGTATAACCAAACAACGACACCGGGGAACAAATTCCGCTCTCTAGTATTAACTAACTCACTGGCACTATCGAACCCGTAGGTTCATGGCCGCGAGGACATAAGCTCTCCACGTATCCCTGTCCTGAGCTAATGTTTTCCAATCATCCCCTGTATAATCTACTTCCCTCAAATCATGGTTAATGTTATTCTCTAACATCATTCTTGGTCTACTAACTGGATATTTTCCCTCTGGTTTTCCTACAAGCAGCTTCCATCCCGCTATTTAATTTCATATTCGTGTCACATGTCCTGTCCATCACAATTTACGAGACTTAACTGTTCTTATTATATTTGAAATTGCAATAACCAAATTAAATTCATTCCCATGATCTCATGCATTCTATACATTCTCAGCGTGACAACATATAGCTAGAGTGGAGTGAAATTTAAAATAGTTGGTTTAATATGAATTTATTTCTTAAAAAGGCTCATAATTATCTAATTGTTATACAGTATTCAGTAAGTCTGACACATAAACTCCAAATATACTGTTTTATCCATCCCATAACAGTATGTTCTACTCTCCATCTTTTATGGTTTCACTTGTTAAATCTTAGAATTCCCTTATCTGTTCCATCAGATATTATCGGGAGCTATCATACTTAAAACATAAATTAACAAGGTATTTATTAAATGATTAAGCAATTGCCTGCACTAAACATTATATACAATGTAAAATTTATCGTTATCGTTAATTATATTTACTTCATTTCCTGTAATACTTTTTAGAGGTAATTCACTTTAAATCCAATCTTATATATAAAAATTAATGTTTGTTTGTTGGTATATTTGTTTGTTCGTACTTTATGCGCGGCCATACCGTTGATCCGATTGTGATGGGCTTTTTTGCAAAATGTTCAGGAGATTCCCGGGATGAACATAGGCTATAAGAGAGTTGTGATACTCAACTCCTACACCCTTAAAAATCGCCCTTTGTAGTGGAAAACGTGAAAAAAGTAGCTCTTTGGACGCTTAAATGGCTTACGCTGCCTAAACCATAAGAAATACACAAAATTAATGTACACAGAATTGAATATCTCAAAAGCTCTACAAAAAAGTCCGCGACAGCATATGTTTATCTCTTACGGATAACTCACAAAAACCATTTTTGTCTTTCATTGATACCAAGAGTCTCTTATTTCTTACGGATAACTGACAATAACCATTTTTATCTTTCATTGATACCAACAGTCTCGCGCCGTAGCCGAGTGGTTAAAGCACGAAGTCTTGGAGCAGAACTACGGGACTTACTCTGGTTCGAGCCTCTACGGGGGAAGAAATTTTTCTCATGGAATGTCGGCCAGTATGGGTCAGAAATGAAATCTAGCTGCGGGGAAAAAAAAAAAACTGTCTTGACTCACTCTCATCAATTTATCTTTTTTTTTTACTCTAATATAATTGTTATATGACGGTTCTTAACTTATCTGCAAAGGAGGGTACAATTCTAATGTTCATGACTATGTGACGTCATCATTCATACTTCTTGAGTCACAACAGAAGGCTGTAAGAGGCTTTCTTGCGAACTTATTTAATATCTAATTATGTCATAATTTCTGAATTTTGTGGTAAAAAGTAACATATTTTTATCGTCCGCCCATGACATGAGAATTGGACGTTCAGGCAGGACAACGTCTGCCGGGTACGCAAGTTACTAATACAATTTACATTTCAATAAAAGCACAGTGATTACACTACAAGCTTTAAGAGGCCTCAAGGGCAGTGTGAGGTAATGCTCTCACCTTTCTGAACAATCGACACGCGTTATCAGCCTATCTAACGGAAGCCATTTAACTTCAGAACATATGTCTGGTACTCATTTCTGTTAGAGGCTGAACCTAAGAATGGTTATAAAGTCTGCCCTATAGGAAATCGAACCTGCAATCTTCCAGCTAGAGCTTATTTTACATTTCAATGCAGTATGCACAGTATTTGAAGAGACACTTTATGTACTGTACATTAGGGTGTCCCAAGACATGGAGTTTTCTTTTTTGCGAAATCAAATAAACATACCCTCTATTTTGTTTTATGTTTGACTTCCATCCATAGTAATTCTGCTCGAGGGCAGGTTTTTCACTGTAATCATAGCATTTTCATGCTATGCTTTGCAGCTTTACTAGGGAATTGTAGGTGTGGTAGCTTCCTGTTGCTTTCACACCGGTGAAAGATGATGATGATAATGATAAGGATGATAATGATGATGATGATGATGGCCATATGATTTCGGGGGCCGTTTGGTCCTTAAAGTTTTCCTGACATTTGTCTTACAGGTGAGGAAAAACCCCGATAAAACCTCACCCGGAAAACTGTCCCGACCGGGGATCGAACCCGGGCCCGCTGCGTGACACGGCAGCACACTATCTCGAGACCACAGCGGTGGACTGTTTGACCTTAATAATTTAAATAACAAATATTAATGCGGTTGGATCATGAAACCCGTGACGACTTAATGCCAAACACAAGACATGACAATTTATACTGGGTTAGTACAGAAGGATTCCACAACTAAAAGTTTATTTAGTAAATAAAACATCAATATGCCAAAATGTGTAACTACTGTATTTAATATTTTACAATAAAAAAACATTATTGTTCAAATTTCGTTCGCCTTAGTTAGTAAATACTGATGTGTTTTGAAACAAGTCGGCACGGGTTGCCGTGGGCCTACGTACACCAAATTGTATTTACAATTTTTTTAACATTTTGTGCACCCGACCCCGCTCTGCAAACCATTTTGCAGCGTGACTTAAACCCAAAACCACGCGATCTGCTACCATTTTGTGCGTGCAGCGACATAACCACGCCCTTTGCTACCATTTTTGTACTGCGGCGTAACCACGCTCTATGCTACCAGAAATTGCACCGTATTTTGAATAGAAAGCATAGATTGCTCAAATTAACGTATCTTTGCCCGGGCCCATAAAAGACAAAGATTAATTCAACTTTCCTTAATGAATTATTAAACATGTAATATGTTGTAACGTATACAGATCATAATCGTGGAAGTTCTTAGGAAAGAGGAACTCATTTACGCTTGAGAAAAGCTTTGGAATTTTATATTCATATCTGATATTGACTAGCTACTAAATCAATAGGCAAAAGTATTTAAAAACAGATAACTAAAGTTTAACGCGAGTCAAAAAAAGTCAGATATAACAATGATATAAATAAAAGATGATCGTTTGACATTGGAAATAAGTTAACAAAGAAAATAATACTATTATCGACCATCTATAAAAAACAATATTAACAAACCATACGTACGATATTACATTTACACTAGTCCAGCCAAGGGCTGGGGTACACGGTCCTTGTGGCCTCACCCTGGCCTAAGGGACTAACAAACCAAACAAGCTCCTCTGAGCAATATCGACCTGACTCCTTCGGTTGATAAACCGATGATGATTTGATGTTAGAAAGCACAGCTCTATATGAGAGGTCACTAGGAGAGGGGAGTATGCGCGATAGCACACGGCGCGTAATAGGAAAAGAGGGGGTAAGTAGGAGAGAATTTGGCACTGTTCACTAAGATCACAGAAGAAATGGAGACGCGATGACGTATTGGTAGCGCAGTATGACGTAACCCATGTATCGAAATCTTGATTTCGGTACAACATTATACAAATAAATTAAGAGGGTATGCATTAGAAATGAAACACTTCGATTTTTTGGGACACCCTTCTGTGCATACTGTACTGCGCACATATGAACTAAATAAGACGGAAGAGACAAGTAAGTGTAGAAAACTACTTAGCAGTGACATACATGATATCTAAGGGAAATCAAACGTAAGTTACTTATTCTCATAGACTGCGACGGACATGATATGTAGCTCGCACAGTAGGTAGGCCAGTAATAAGATATGAAAATAATATTAACCATAATTTGAGGGAAGTAAATTACACAGAGAATGATTGGAAACAATTATCTCAGTTTAGGGATGCATGGATAGCATATGTCCGCACGGTCATAAACCTCCCGGTCGATAGTGTCAGAGAGCCATTCACACTCACACACATACACACCACACAAACATATATATGTGTTTCTAAACTATAAGCCTATGTAAATTAAAAATTATATTTGGTTTATGCTACACGTAAATTTAATTTAGGGGCTTATTTATTACACATTTAGACTATATATATATATATATATATATATATTATATATATATTGCATTCCATAGTAATTCTCCCCGAGGGTAGGTCTTTCACTGCAATCATATCATTTGCATGCTATATTTTGCAGCTTCCCTACGGAATTATAGGTGTGGTAGCTTCCCGTCGCTTTCCACACAGGTGAAGAATAATGATGATAATAATGTTGATGATTATGTCCGGATGATTTTCGGGGACCGTTGGGCACTAAGCTTCCTGACATTTGTCTTACAGGTGAGCAAAAACTCCGAAAAAAACCTCGCCTAGGGGCCTGACCCGACCGGGAATCGAACCCGGGCCCGCTGCGTGACAAGGCAGTACGCTACCTCGAGACCACAACGGTGGACTATATATATGTTTCTAAGCTATAAGCCTATGTAGATTATCAGGTTTATGCTACATTTAAATTAATTTAGGGGCTTATTTATTGCACATTTAGACAACTTATATATGTGTGTGTATATATTGGCATTTACATAAAATGTGTAAGATGTAATCTAATACAGCTACTTTTATTGGTTCTGTCTGAGGGGAAAAAAGGAATAAAGGTCTTAAATCGCCAATGAAATAAATAAATTTGTAGACGGTTAAAGTTTCATTCGGTGGTGGAAACCAATCATCAGTTAAAATTTACTTACAGCAAAATGCTGTCAGTTTGCTCAAGCTAAGTTCATAGTCTCCAGTGCATGAAATCAAGTTAACTAAAGTTCTGTCACCTTCACCTAGCCGTTTTGGAATCCTTCGGTTTGTTAGCCTATCTTTACTGACATTAAACTCCCATGAAGTTAGATACCTAGATATTCCTTGATATTGCAACCCGCTTCTGGCCTCACATCCACATATTTCAATCGTAGAGAATATAATATAGCCAATGTTCAAACGCGGATTCATTAATGGATAAATAGCAAAAAATAATTAATGACTTGAACGTCACTGTTAAATTCCACGACCAGAGTTAAACTAATGGAACTACATTCTTTTTTGTCTGTAAAAAATAATAATAAAATTCATATCAAATTCCGTTGAGGTGAATAGTCACAATATAAAAATTGAAATATATATCTTTTGGCAAATGCTGTCGTACTCAATTGTGTTAAAATGTTGCATTTAAAATATTAACAAATTTACGCTTACTTACCCTCAGATGTCATTTCGCCTCAGTAAGGCACCTAGTGGATAACTAAGGTATTTTTGGATGTGCAACGGTCGGTAAATTTTGCACAGAGACTTATTTATTCAGGTTTGCAATTCTTTAATGAATTTGAAAATCTTTAGACTCAAAACCATGGCTTAAAGTCCCTCCCGGACGACTTGTCCCTTGGATTTTTTTTTCCATCCTAAAAAGTCCATGGTTCCCAGCCAAGTTTGAAACCACGTCCCTCGGAACTAGAAGCAAGCCCACTAGCACACTGCGGTCGACCATAATAATAATAATAATAATAATAATAATAATAATAATAATAATAATAATAATAATAATAATAATAATAATAATAATAATAATAATAATAATAATAATGAAGTGATAGCATCGGCCGCGGTGGACTAGTGGTTATGATCCTTGCCTCTGGTCCCGAAGTTCGCGGGTTCAAACCCGGCCGGAGTCAATGGATTTTTTAGGACCGGAAAATCCAAGGAGCAAGTCCTCCGGGAGGAACTTTAAGCCGTGGGTCCCGAGTCTGAAGATTTTCAGGCTCGTAAAAAATCCTTAAGCCTGAATGAAAAGGCCGCTAAGCAAAATAGCAAAATTTACCGAACTTTCCCGTCCTAGTACTACCTTGGTTTCCTAGATGTCAGTATGAGGCGGAACGCTGACCACGGACCATTCAAAATGACATCTATACGAAAACAAGTGTAACTAAATTAGTATGGTTCAAATTCTTCCCTGTAGGGGGAGAGTACCTAAATCTCTGTAAAGGGAAAACATGGGCTAACAATACAATACAATGAAGTGATAGCAAGCTCTTTGTATATAGGCCTACAATGTGATTTTTGTTCAAAGGAATTAAATCCAATGGGTATAACTAGGACACGACATACACCGAGTCTCAATTGAGAATTTAAAATTCCATTACCCCGTCGGGAATCGAACCCGTATCGCCGAAGTGGAAGGTAGGGACTCTACCGGCTACGCCACAGCGACGGACTATAACAAAGGTCATATTTTTTATTTTCTTTTTTATTTTAAACTGCCTTAAAAAGTGTGACTAATATGGGAATACTTGCAGTTTCTTCTGGAAAGAAGTACCATTGTTTGTCATAAAATTAATTAAAAGGGAATCTCCTTGAAATTTTAATTGAAATAAAAAATAATATTTCTATGAACTAGTTTATTGTATTGTACATAAATAAACGCGATTTATTTCCATATCAGGAAAATGGTTATTCCTGAATTTAAATTCTAAATATTTGAGAGATTCCAAACAAATTATTTCACAGACAAAGCAGCCGAGAGTTCACAATCTCTCATATAATATTATATTTTTAATGAGGAACATCGGGAAAATCACTTCGAGAGGATTAAAAACTGTATTTATATTGGACCAGTATTTGAATTGCATACAACAGTATGTAAACAGATTAAAAATACCTTTTACCTGCATGATAATTTTATTTAATCTCTACTGATATAATGTAGTGAATTTATTACGGTTACATTCTCCAATACACAAATGTATGATAATCAGATTTGCTGGTGAGAATGGAAATATGTGATATTACGGTACGATTATTTTCTGGATTTATGTATGTCTCTTTCAATGCACTCACACAAAACAATGCTAATGTTATGGGATTCCGTAACAAGCTCATTTAATTAAATTATATAAACGTACATGCACAGAGTATAATCATAAGGAATATTTTATTTTTCAAAATAGTTGCAATTAACAATACGTTATTTATAAGAATAAGTACACTGGATTTAACGAAATTAAAACTTTGTCTCGGGATAACACCTACGCAACCACCCAAACCCCCCCCCCACACACACACACATACACTCTTGCAAAATAATGTGCTCTCAGGGTACTACGAGAGCAAACTTCAGACAATAAATGCCTGTAAGAATAATGTTGTGGTAAGTTTTCGCCTCTTCTCCCACATGAGGATCCCGATATTGTTCACGTTTCTCCCTCGGGAGTCGGGGAAAGTGTTGTGGGATGTTTTCGCCTCTTCTCCCACTGGAGGATCCCGATATTGTTCACGTTTATTCCTCGAGAGTCGGGGAAAATATATGGGATGTTTTCGCCTCTTCTCCCACAGGAGGATCCCGATATTGTTCACGTTTCTTCCTCGAGAGTCGGGGAAAATATTTGGGATGTTTTCGCCTCTTCTCCCACAGGAGGATCCCGATATTGTTCACGTTTCTCCTCGGGAGTCGGAGAAAATATGGGATCTTTTCGCCTCTACTCCCACTGGAGGATCCCGATTTTCTTCACGTTCCTCCCTCGGGATTCGGGGAAAATGTGGGATGTTTTCGCCTCTTATCCCACTGGAGGATCCCGATTTTGTTCAAGTTTCTCCCTCGAGAGTCGGGGAAATTTTGTGGGATGTTTGCGCCTCTTCTCCCACTGGAGGATCCTGATATTGTTCATGTTTCTCCCTCGGGAGTCGGGGAAAATATTGTGGAATGTTTTCGGCTCTTCTCCCACTGGAGTATCCCGATATTGTTCACGTTCCTCCCTCGGGAGTCGGGGAAAATATTGTGGTATGTTTTCGACTCTTCTCCCACTGGAGGATCCCGATTTTGTTCATGTTTCTCCCCCGGGAGTCGGGGAAAATGTTGTGGGATATTTTCGCCTATTCTCCCACTGGAGGATCCTGATTTTCTTCACGTTTCCTCTTTGGGAGTCTGGGAGAATGTGTGTGGGATGTTTTCGCCTCTTCTCCCACTGGAGGATCCCGATTTTCTTCAAGTTTCTCCCTCGGAGTCGGGAAAATAATGTTGTGGGATATTTTCGCCACTTCTCCCACTGGAGGTTCCTAATGTACTTCTCGTTTCTCCCTCGGGAGTCGGGTAAAAAATGTTGTGGGATGTTTTCGCCTCTTCTCCCACTGGAGGGTCCCGATATTATTCGAGATTCTCCCTCGGGAGTCGAGGAAAATGCTGTGTGATTTTGTCGGATCTTGTGTCATGAAGGGTCCTATATTATTCAATTTGCTGTCTGGGTAGTGAATGTTATGGTATGTTTTTCGTCTCTATTTTCCACCGGATGATCTAAATATTCTTCAAGTTGCTCTCTCAAGTGTTGGAGGCGTGTGTTGTGGATGCCTCTCCTACCGTTCGTGGATGTAGATATGGTTGCCTCTACGTTGTCAAAGATCATATTTTGTAACTATTTCGTCTCTTTCTCCACTTGTAATTTCTCCCTATGTAGTCAGAACGGCATTAATACAATTCTTATGTTTCTTTTTTTTACCGGATTGCTATTTTACTGAAACAAATAAATAATTAGTCTTCTATATTTCTTGTGCTTTAATTTGTATTTCTCTATTTATAATTTTTAGCTACATTTTTGGACATATCTTGGTTTATAATATATTTATGTTTCTTTTTTATTTGTATTCTTGCTGTATGTAAACACATTTTCCCCCTTGTTGATAATGTTCACTTTATAATTGTGTTGCTTACTAAAATTTGATTTTTCAATGTCCACAGGTTAAGAATCGTTTGTTTATTTCAGTAATTTACACACTCCATTTCCTACATCACATATTACCTACTCTATTCTCATTTATTCTAATAAATTATTTTTAATACAAGACAGTCAATTTTAACTATTTAATTGCTCTTTGATTTTGCACCGTTAATTTTTCCTTTTGTTGATAATATTAATTTTTTATATAATTTACTAGAATTCTTTTTTTATTATTATTTCACGGTTCACAGTTTGCTTAGATTTTCTTTATTGTAGGAATTTACACTCTCGTTTTATGGAGTAAATATGTATTTGGCCTATATTCTCTATGCTCATTAATTTTGATATATTATTTTTATTGGTATTTGTTTATTACAATAACTTACACTCTCTGAAGTAAATGTATATATGGCTTACATTCTCTATATCCAGTCGTTATAATATATCTGTTTTAACTTAAGGCTGTAGAAATTGTCCATTCTATTCCTTCTGATATAATTTATTTATGCAGAATTTAGAGAAATGTTTATGACTAGTGATTGATGTAATTTATTTTCAATTTAAGAGTGCAGTTTCATAGCAACTGGGTACAACAGATTAGCATGAAATTAACAATTCCTATTATTATCTAAATACAATTTATTGTCGTGTGGTTTGTTATATTGTAACTATAGTCTGCCCAGCCTACAAAACACACGTGAAGAAAACAAATGGACGTGAAATCCACAAAACACATGACTACTGCTGTTACTGCGAATTGTTCTAGCACAGTTCAGTGCAAGCGAAAAAATAAATAATGTATTCTATTAATATAATTATGTATTTGAAACTATTTATGTTAACCATTGTTGATCAGAATACAGTATACACATACATCTTTCTTGGAAGGTCGGAGAATAACTAAATTTTCGCATTTGTTTGAAACTGATCGAATCTTGAGAGGAAGTTGAATGTCAGTTACAAATATGGCGACTATCGTATAGTTTATGTAATTTAACTCGGTGATAAAATGTGTAATCAAAATGAAATGATAAAAAGCACCCTGAAGGGAAATTGTTAAAGAGTGGTCAAACCAAATGGTGTCATATGGATTTTGTAAGTTTATGAGGCATAATCCTGGCACTACTGTAGTGAACGGTGTACTTAAATGACCTGCCGAATATACTGGTGTGTCGGAAAGCAGTGTTGTGCGTCCCACATAAGACTGGGACTAGCAGATAGCATGCACGCTCCGGCGTATATATAATCTGGTATTATCTAATATATATAAATTAATGTTTGTCTAGAAAACTGGGAGCCTTGCCCTCTCACTACCCCAAGAGCCTCTCGAGACCTGTAATGGGATCACTTATTTACTTTTGTTTGTTTGTTTGTTTGTTTGTTCTGTACTTTAGGCGCGGCCATACCGTTGATCCGATTGTGATGGCGCTTTTTGCAAAATGTTCAGGAGATTCCCGGGATGAACATAGGCTATATGAGAGTCCTGATACTCAATCCCTACACCCTTAAAATCGCCCTTTGTAGTGGAAAACATGAAAAAGGTAGCTCTTTGGACGCTTAAATGACTTACGCGGCCTAAACCATAACAAATCACAAAATTAATGTACACAGAATTGAATATCTCAAAAAGCTCTACAAAAAAGTCCGCGACAGCATAATGTTATCTCTTACGGATAACTCACAATAACAATGTTTGTCTTTCATTGATGCCAAGAAGTTCGAGACAAGTACGTAGATTCCTGTGCAAGCATAGCAGCACATGGCGGTATTCTTTTACGGATAACTCATATTAACGAATTTGTCTTTTAGCTCATTTATGTCAAGAAGATCGAGATAAGTAGATTTCCGATCAACACCGGGTAACCAGCACGGGAAATCTTAAAAGAATTACGATATACGTTTATAATTATTTTTCATTTTACTTATTCAGCTAATCATAAGAAGTACATATATTTTTCGTTTTCGGCTCATTTATGGCAAGAAGATCGGGATGAGTAGTATAATTCCCGGACAACGCCGGGTAAACAGCAAGGGGGTATCAAAAAATAATTACGATATAAATGTTTCCTTTTACTTCTTTAACTAAACTTAAAACATATTAATTTTCGTATTTCCGCTCATTTATGTCAAGAAGATCGGGATAAGTAGATTCCCGGGCAACGTCGGATAATCAGCAGGGGTATCTAAAAAATATAAATGTATAATTATGTTTTCCTTTTACTTATTCAACTAGACATAAAAACACATTAGTTTTCATTTATTTTGGCATAGCAGCGCTTGCCGGGTATTAGCTAGTATATATTAAATACAATTTTAATTTAAATTAGATAAAATTATCACATGCTTTAGATATCCTGATTATTTCTAAGACCTGTCAAGATGTGAAATTATAAGCCTAGTTGTCACTATAATGGAAATGGAGAGTTAACGACAAATGAGAGAAATTTTGAAGAAGTGGATGAATTCAAAATGTAGTAACAATAATAAAAAATATGAATAGAACGCAAAAGTAAATTAAACATAGACTCAGTACCTGAAATGCGATCTATTATATATTATAGGGACTCTTATTTTACGAACTTCTGTTAAAAACCTGAAGATATATATATATATATATATATATATATATATATATATATATTACTTCAGGATTGTTTAGGTATTCATACAGGTATCCCCAACCATTTTTTTCCCACACTTCCCGGTCTTGCGTGTCTGCTTCTGTCATACTTCTCTTCTTCATGTTGTCTTCAATCCCCTTTATGCACATTGGCTTTGGTCTACCACGTTTCCCTTTTCCAGGAGGCATCCATTTCAATACTTTTGTTCTTTTCTATGTCCCTTCTTGTCATATGTCCATACCATCTTAGTTGGATTTCTTTAAAACATCTATTCTCCTAGTTCTATTATATGGACGCAAAATATGGACGCTTACTTTAAGGCAGGTGAAAATATTTCGAGTATTTCAGAATAAAGTTATTAGGAAAATTTTTGGACCAAAGAGAGATGAACAGACAGGCGAATGGACAAGACTTCATTGCAATGAGATACATTATATTTATAAGAAACTAGATATAATAAGAACAGTTAAGTCTCGTAGACTGGCGATGGGCAAGACATGTGGCAATAATAGGGAATGAAAGAGGGGCATGGAAATTTCTTGTAGAACAACAAAAGGGGAAAATGCCAGTTGATAGACCAAGAATGAGGTAGGAGATTGAATTAATCGTGATTTGAGGAAAGTAGATTGTTCAGAAACATGAACATTAGTTCAGGATAGGAAATATGGAGAACTTATGCTGCGCGGAAATGAACCTATGGGTTCGATAGAGCATGTGAATTAGTTGCTTAGTTGTAATTTAAACACTCACATGAACAACGAATTACTCGTACTTTACATATTCTGTACATACTCGTCTTTTTTATGTACATTTTGTGCACTATATATGCCGATGATTTTTTTTTAGAGATTTCCCACACTTTATGGAATCATCAACAACAAATTTTGTGAGCCACAAGGACAAGTTAGATCTCGGAAATGAAAAATAGGCTACTGTACATATGAAAATCAAAGAACAGCTAATTTCTTCGATCAACACAGTTATGTAGAATTTATGCACATACCACCAAGCTATAGCGTTGACTTATGAATATTCACATATTTCCTTGCAACGTGACAAGCGTTAGTACTCACTCGCTGGCACTATCTAACCTGGAGGTCAGGGTCCCGCGGACAAAAGCTCTCCCTATCGTGAGCTACTGTATTTAAATTAATTCCCTATATAATTAACTCATTCAAATAGTAGTTGAAATTTTTCTCCCACCTTCCTCTTTTTCTACCTATTGGGAACTTCCTCTCTGGTTTTTCTACAATAAGTTTTAATGCCCCTATTTAATTCCTCATTCGAGCCACATGTCCTGCCTATCGCAGTGTATGAGACTTAACTCCTCTTATTATATTTAGTTTTCATTATTGATCATGCAGTTCACTGTTATGTAGTCTTCTCCATTCACCTGTTTGTTCGTCTCTCATTTGTCCAAACATTTTCCTAAAAAAATATTATCCAATATGCGTAACATTTTCTCCTCCCTTAAAGTAAAAGTCCAGCTTTCGCATCCTTATATTATACCGGTAACTGGAAGAATGGCCCTTTTATACATACTCGTATCTCTAGTTTAACATTTTTTGATAAGTTTGGATGGAAACGGTCCATGTAATAGGTAATAGCTTTCGTTTCCAGAATTGAGCCTAATTTCAATTTCTTTCTGCTCCTCATTATTGTTTGTAATTATTGTTCCTACGTACCTGATTCCAGCCACATCTTCAAAATTTCCAGTAATTCTCTATAACTGTGCATGTTCGTTATAAAATTTACTTCCACAAGTGACGATATATTTAGTTACATTGATATTCACTTTCAGCCTCAATTTCTTAGAGTTGTTTAATAGAATATTAATGTTAGCCTTTAGTTCATCCTCACTGTCGCCAAATAATAATTATCGTCAGCAAATACCAACAGCTTATTATTACCATTGGGTTGTACGTTTTTTTGTATCTCCTAAATATTTGATCACATACTAGTGCCTCTTCTTTTTTCTTTTTATTCTTCTTCGATCAACACAGTTATGTAGAATTTATGCACATACCACTAAGCTATAGCGTGCAAAACTCAAAACTCTTTTTTTGCTTAAGCCATTGTGAATTTCAAGAGTATCTGAAAACTATTAGTCTATCCACACCGTACTCTGTGTGTCATTTATTTTTTCATAGTTATAAACTCTGTAATAAATCTTCTCCATTATATGAGTAATTACATTATTTTAATAATTCGATCATTATCGCTATTATTATTATTATTATTATTATATTATATATTATTATTATTATTATTATTATTATTATTATTATTATTTCAACAAAAACATATGTCGATGAAATGGATTTCTTGAGGAGAGCAGCAAGATGTTAAAAATAAAAAAGAAGAGGCACACGAGAATAATGAATATTAAATATTCAAAATTAGATTATATAAGATACAAGCAATTAAATTGGTATGGACACGTATGACGAATGCAAGAAGAAAGATTAGCCAGAAAAACATTGGAATGGTGTCCACCTTGAAGAAGAAAGAAATTAAGGCTTCGAAACTCGTGAATGCAAGAAATAAGAACTGGAATGAGAACAAGAGGACTGAAGGAAATGGAGTGGATGGATAGCGGAGAGTGGAGAAGAAAAATAAAACTTCAAGCACAGAAATATGTGTAAACATTGGAAATCTGTATATAAACAAAACATATTTAGATAATTAACTACTGGCATTAACGAACTCGTACGTTCATGGCCACGCGGAAATAAGCTCTCCATACATCCATATCCTGAGCTAATGTTTTCCAATCATTCCACGTATAATCTACTTCCCTCAAATCATAGTTAATGTTATTCTCCCACCTCATTCTTGGCCTACCAATTGGGTATTTTCCCTCTGGTTTTTCTAACAAGAAGGTTCCATGCACATATTTCATTTCCATTCGTGTCACATGTCCTGCCCATTGCAGTGTATGAGACTTAACTGTTCTTAAATAAATTTCATTCTTTTTGAGAATTTCCCTCATCATTGAGGATTTTCTCCAACCAATCTTAATAATGAACATGAGTTTAAAAAATAAACATAAATGACTTAGGACTTATAGACTATCAGTTTGTAACAAACATTTACAAATTTCCTTTAATTAAAGTTCTCCATCGTTCACTGTTCTCTGTGTCTTCATCCGTTACACCAGATTTTCTCATTGAATTCTGAATGTTATTCTTCCAGGTTGTTCTTGGTCTTCCTTTTCTGCTACTTCTTTCAATTTTCCATGCATAGACAGCCTTGGTAGTCTTCCGTCCTGCATTTTACTTACATGTCCATACCATTTTAGCCTTCTGTGTTTAATCTCATCCATTATACCGATCCGATTGAGGGTCTTTCCACTTTTCAGCGGTTGCCCTTTTACCAGCCGGCTGCTGGCCCTTCACATCCACATGTGTCAATCACAGAGGTAGATGATCAACAGCCAGAGTAGGGGTGACATGTGGTTATCATGTCGAGTCCCCCAGCCGTTATAGCTGGTTCCTCAACCTGGAGCCGCTACTTATTGTAGCTACCCAATTGCCTCACGATGCTGGGTGGACACCGGTCCCATACTGGCCGAAATACCATGAGAAAATTTCTTCCCCCATGGAGACTCGAACCTGCGCAAGTCCCGTAGCTCTGCGCCAAGGCTTCCTACCTTAACCGCTCGGCTATGGCGCGGGACATCCATTATACTCCTTCTTAAATAAATAAATTATTATTATTATTATTATTATTATTATAACTATTATTATTAATATATCTGCCCTAAATGGAATAGTATGGGACAAACATATCTTCAAAGAAACAAAAAAAAAAACTATGTTTAATACAATAATCAGAAGCATTATTACCTATGGAGCTGATGTGTGGGCTTTAAATGCACAAATGAAAAAAAAAATTGCTCGCCACTGGAATGGACTACTGTAGACGTGCTGCGAGAATATCCAGGAAGGATAAAATCAGAAATTCATATATAAAAGAAAAAATGCAGGTGCAATATTCAATATTAGATTTTGTAAAGAAGAAACAATTAAATTGGTACGTACACATTAGAAGAATGGAAGAAGGAAGACTACCTAAGATAATCATGGATTGGAAACCACAGGGAAGGAAAAAGAAGGGTAGACCAACTATTACGTGGATTCAGGGAATCAATGAAGCTAAGAGGGAATGGGAAATAGAAGAAGATATATGGATGAACAGACAGGAATCGAAAAATGTGTTGAAACAAATATGTAGTTAACTGTGAACATGGGTACCGGAAAAATGTATATTCATTGTAAAAGCCGAAATAAAACAATATTATTATTATTAATATTATTATTATTACTACTATTCATAGTATTATTATTATTATTATTATTAGTAGTAGTAGTAGTAGTAGTAGAAGTAGTAGAAGTAGTAGCATTAGTAGTAGTAGTAGTAGTAGTAGTACGTTTACCTCATACGTAAAACATTATAATTTTTCATATTTGAAATCTTTAAAATAAATCCATATTCGCCCTGTTTTGCATCAGAATGTGATAAAACAGACTCCAGGTTTCATGTAACAAAGCTGTGGCATTTTTATGTCAATAGTGTTTGATATTTGATTATAAACAAAGAGAATGATTTGCAACCCACTATATACCAACTTTATAAAGTGCGTTATACCAAATACACAATACACATTATTCCATACATTCGCGTGTATGTATACACTTTGCACAGTAAATATTAATAAATACACTTTCGTTTTGGTCCATTATTGATGATAGATTTATGGTAGAATGCACACCAAATTCAAAATCACGTATAATCACGAAACATTTCGATCAATCATTGATAGTCGGATGGGATATGACACCAGTCCTTCAGAGCTTCAAGCTTGGGCGAGTATCGAGCTCAATTGGACGCATATCTCACTGCGAGCTAAATAATTATGAGTTATGATCATGACCATTAGCAACAGTTGATGGATTGCTTACCTAATAATGAGTCATGTCATATACCTTATGTAATTAAGCGAATATTAACACTCCTGCAAAATATATATACCTCTAAAGTATTAATAATCCACTCGCTCATGAGTATATGAGTTGGAATATCCGATCTAACAAAGTAGATTTTTACGTCATAGACACAGGGTGCAACATAACTTTATCGACAAATTTTCATAGGATGTTCAGGGATGTTGCCTGAGTTTTTTTATATAAGGAATCCAAGGTCTCCAGAGAATCACTACTGATAAAGTAATATATATATATATATATATATATATACTATAGTAATTCTGCCCGAGGATAGGTCTTTCACTGCAATCATAGCATTTTCATACTACGCTTTACAGATTTACTAGGGAATTTTAGGTGTGATACCTTCCCATTATTTTCCACATCAGTGAAGGATGTTGGTGATGATGACCAGATGATTTTTGGGGACCGTTTGACCCTACGTTTCGTGACATTTGTCTTACAGGTGAGGAAAACCCCCGAAAAAACTCACCCAAGAGCCTGTTCCGGCCGGAAATCGAACCGAGCCCGCTGCGTGACAAGGAAGCACACTACTCGACACCACAACGGTGGACTATATATATATTTGTATAATGTCACCAGGTTGTCTTTTAAGACATTTCTGGCTTTCTCCCCTGGCAATGACAGAATTGTAATACATTTCTTGGGAGGGGCACCTGGAAGGCGGAGTTACGTTATTCCGGTGATATGATAAATGATAATGAAGTGCCAGGAGGGTTCTTAATTATACTTGACCTAATTTTCAGACCATGGACAACCACAGGAACTTTAAGGGAAAAATGCATCTGGTCTAAAGGGTATCGAATCCGGGACCCTCATGAACAGTAGTCAGAAATGCTACCACTAGCCCATGAGACTGGTCTAAAGTGAAATATTAAAATAAATATCTTTTTCTTGAATTGCGCATAGCCGGTTGATGCATAACGCCGTCCAATTGACCTCACACAAAAGCATCCAAAAATGTTCTAACCATCCCATTTTTTTTATTTTGTTTCCTAGAAACCTAATAAGCACAAAAATAGTATATATCTTGTTAAACCTTTCTTCGAAACTGAAGATGATAAGCAAAGTAGTGGTAAATAATGCACAAAAATATAAAAAGAGATGAGCTTTAACAGCTAATGCAGTTCTATATCACATATTAGATTTAATGTGTTTTAAATGTCCTATAAGCAAATACGTGGTTTGTATTTACTACATGCACACTTAACATTTTCCAATACTGTTATTTTATCACAGTTCCAATAATGGACCATATAATAATATTAAAATGATATTGTGAAAAGAAAAATTAATGTCTGAACGAGGATTCGAACCGTGGACCTCTCCTTCTCCGTAGGAGTGTGCAGCCCACTACACCATTTTAGACCTGGTACAAACACCAACAATTCTTTCCACATATCATCATCATCATCATCTGCATTCATGGATTAGGTCTGTTGACCCGTTCCGATTTCAGCCCGTCTCTTTCTAGGTCTGCCCATATCTCGGGTGCCTTTAGGTTTGTATTTTGTTATTTGTTTTAAATATCTATCTTCATTCATTCTGCCTATGTGTTGCTTCCATTTTTGTCTATATGTATCTATTTTCATAAGGCTTATCAATCCGGCTTTTCTTCTGCTGAAGTTTATGAGTAAGTTATTTTTTACTAGTAGAGGTTACCAGCCTCTAGCCAAACCCCTCTTCCTGGAGGGCAGGGAACTGCAATTTCGGAGTGTTCGTCTCCTAGAGAAGTTGCCTTCACTACGGCTTTGGGGACTTCTCTTCTCCCCATGTAACCCTGTGGACGGGGCCCTACCCAGGTACTACCCACTGGGCGAGTGGGACCTAGAGCTCACAAAGGGCAGGGGCGCCTACTCCCTGGAGTGGACCTCTATCAAGGGTTCCACTCTGTTACCCTATATTTCCACATATACAAATCTATAATTCTCGGCAGCAGACGAAACGAGAATTATAGATTTGTATATGTGGAAAGAATTGTTGGTGTTTGTACCAGATCTAGAATGGTGTAGTGGGCTGCACACTCCTACGGAGAAGGAGAGGTCCACGGTTCGATTCCTGATTCAGGTATTAATTTTTCTTTCCACAATATCATTATAATATTACATGCACATTATGAAGAGTTTTGAAATTTGAAGATTTAGGTAGATATTAGGATATTACTTTTAAATTGGATACGTTACTCTATGTAATAATGGAATATGATGTTTCAAAATATGATCACACGTTATATGCCTTGTCTCAGGAGATAGGATTAATAGATGAATGGGATACAGTAGCGGCAGAGGCTGCGGTTTGTAGGGACATTATAATTGTGTTACATTAGGCCGCTGGAGCTGCCATCTGTAGTTTGACATAACAAGGCCATCTATATGCAGACACGCACATAAGGGAAGGAAGAGGTTAGGTTCAGCCAAGCATCACATACTTGTTCGTCAAGTGGTCAGGCACCCACCTTATTGTCTCCTTCAAATATGTATGAGATAAATTCACTCAACCACAAATTTGCCAATCTTCGACCTTATATATGTAGGATGAACATATTGAATGCATGTAGACTATATTTAAACGTGTGTTTAATTTGTATGTGTGTGTGTATATATATATATATATATATATATATATATATATATATATATATATATCCAGCACTTTGGTGTCGAGGTAGCGTGCTGCCTTGTCGCGCAGCGGGCCGGGTTCGATTCCCGGTCGTGACAGGCTCCTGGGTGAGGATTTTTCGGAGAGTTTCGTCGCCTGTGAGATAAATGTGGGGAGGCTTGGACCGTTGGGTCCCATCATCATTATCATCATCAACATCCTTCACCGGTGTGGAAGCAACGGGATTCTACCACCACCTATAATTTCCTACTAATCTGTAAAGCATAACATGAAAATGCTGTGATTGCAGTGAAGATCAGCCCTCTGGCAGAATTACACCGCTGTGGTCTCGAGGTAGCGTGCTACCTTGTCACGCAATGGGCCCGGGTTCGATCCCCGGTCGTGGCAGTTTTTCTGGGTGAGGTTTTCATCGGGGTTTTTCCTCACCTGTAAGAGAAATGTTAGGAAAACTTTAAGGCCCAAACGGTCCCCGAAATCATATGGCCACCATCATCATCCTTATCCTTATCATTATTATCATCATCATCCTTCACCGGTGTGGAAAGCAATGGAAAGCTACCACACCTACAATTCCCTAGTAAAGCTGCAAGCATAGCATGGAAATGCTATGATTGCAGTGAAGGACCTGCCTTCGGGCAGAATTACTATGGATGGATATATTATTTACAGTGTTCTGCCCTAGGGCAGGTCTTTCACATTTCCATGCTATGCTCTGCAACTTTACTAGTGAATTACAGGTGTGGTAGCTTCCTGTTGCTTTCCATACCGTGGACGATAATGGTGCTAACCAGATGGTGTTCGCGGATCTGAAAGCTTCCTGTAATTTGTCTTACAGGTGAAGGAGAAAACCCGAAAGAACCTCACCCAGGAAGCATGTCCCGACCGGGAATCCAACTGCGTGACAAGGCAGCGCACAACCTCGAAATTACAGCGGTGGAATATATATATATATATATATATATATATATATATATAGTCTTCACATTTTGATCAGTCCAATTTATCTCTTGATGATTGTCAGTAAATGTAATGCCCCTGGCCGCATTACGCTATAAAATAAAGAAATAAGAACCGAATTAAATATCTACAGTGTCATAGAACAAAATTTAAAATTCAAGATATAATTCAAGATAAAACATATAGAAATAATGACACCCAATAGACTCCCACAATGTTTGTTTCACCACCAACCCAAAGGAATAAGAAATACTGGGCGTCCCATAACTAGATGGAGGGATATGGTCTCTTGATGTGGAAACAGGTATATGGCCTAAAGCAATGACATTGAAGAAGAAGATACAATATGTGACCTGTGTCCACCCAGCACCTTGAGAAATTTGGGTAGCTACAAAAATTAACGCTTCCGGTATGGGAAAAATAGATAACGGCTGGAAGCCCCAACATGGTAACCACATGTTTAGTACTATAAAGGATGGATGATTATCCTCCTCTGTAAATGACATGTTAGGTCAGGAGCCTGCAGGTGGGGAAATGGCCTTCTAGATCTGTCCTGCCATTTTATATCGTACATTAAGTTAATATTATAAAATTTATCTTGTAGGTTCGTCTCCTCAATTTATAAAATATTAATTAATTGTTGGCCTTTCGGGACTAGACTCATCATCAGCAGAAGGTGGGTCTGTTGCCATTAAACCTAGATAGATGATCAAATGTCAGTGACAAAAAACCTACCTTTTGCTGATGATGGGACTAATCACAAAAGGTCAACAGTTAATTTATAAGTTGAACCTACAATTAAATAATGTTATATTGTTGTAAGTTTAATATTGTGACTAACATCTTAGCGGAGTCATACTATGAATTTTATTAATGTTGACTATTTTATGATATAAAACATACGATCATATTTCATATCATTTTTGGGTCCGCTTCTTTGAATGGGCCATTCGCCTTATCTTAAAAAAAAATAACTCATCAACACAATTATTATCTTAAAGCTTATAATAAATTATTCAAAAGTTCAAAAGGGTAATATATATATCCATAGTAATTCTGCCCGAGGGCAGGTCTTTCACTGCAATCATAGCACCTTCATGCTATGCTTGCACCTTTACTAGGGAATTGTAGGTGTGGTAGCTTCCCTTTGCTTTCCACACCGGCGAAGGATGATGATGATGATGATGATGGCCACATGATTTCGGGGACCGTTTGGGCCTTAAAGTTTTCCTGGCATTTGTCTTACAGGTGAGGAAAAACCCCGATAAAAACCTCACCCAGAAAACTGTCCCGACCGGGGATCGAACCCGGGCCCGCTGCGTGATAAGGCAGCACGGTACCTCGAGATCACAGCGGTGGACTATATATATATATATATATATATATATATATAGTCACGCAGCAGCGGGCCCGTGTTCGATCCCCGGTCGGGACAGTTCTTCTCGGTGAGGTTTTTATCGAGGTTTTTCCTCACCTGTAAGACATGTCAGGAAAACTTTAAGGCCCAAACGCTCCCCGAAATCATATGGCCATTGCAATCATTATCATTCATATTCATCTCAGGTTAAGCTTAGGATTAGGGACTCTCCTGGCGCACCATTATAATTATCATCACCCATCATATCATCGGGGCAACGTAACTCCGCCTTCCAGGCGCCTTAACCTCAGAAGTGGGTTACAAGTACGCCATGCTAGGAGAGAAACCAGGAATGTCGAAAGACAAACCTGGAGCATTTGGAATATATATATATATATATATATATATATATATTACGCAATTTTTAAAAATGCTATAATAAAATAAAAGAAATGCATGAAATTTTTTTTTTTTTATTTTGATCTACATACACTCCCATTTATGAGCGGAAAATTATATCAGGCAAATGTCCATCTCCACTGTCTCGGGAGGCGGTTATTCGGTCTATGAAGTCTGTGATCTCAATTCGTGGCGACTTCGAATGGCCTTCCTGATCTTGTGACCTTACTCCATGTTACTTATTTTATGGAGTTCACGCCGTAGCGTAGTGGTTAAGGCACTGCGCTACAAGCCGGAAGGTCGAGGGTTCGAGTCCCGGTGGGGTCAGGATTTTTAAACTGACCCAAACCTTCTGGCGGCACTATGGCCCTGGGGTCGACTCAGCCTCTAACTGAAATGAGTACCAGACGCTTGTTCTGGGGTAAAGGCGGCCGTCACGCAGGGCTGACAACCCGGCTGACATGAAGTGCCGATTGTCAAGAAAAAGTGGGAGCCTTAACCTCCTACTACCCCAAGGGCCTCCTGAGGCCTGTAGTGGGATCACTTTACCTTTTTTATGTGAAGTCCAATGTTTATGTGTACAAATAACAAACAGTTCTCCAACTTAAGGAAGAAATTCAACGTGTCATCAACGAGATCAACAGAGATGTCTGTGAAGGATCATCACGAACTTCATAGACCGAGTAACAGCCTGTCGAGACAGTGGAGGTGGACACATACCTGATATAATTTTCCGCACTTAAATGGGAGCGTATGTAGAAGAAAATATTTTTTTCGGTGCATTTTTTACTTCAAAATTGCACTTTTAAAAATTGCGTAATATATGAAAGAACCTATATGTTCTAATATTCGCGGATCGCTCCAAAGAAACAAGGTCTAATTTAAGAGTTGCTATATTTCTGACCGGACTAGTCGCTTGAGTGGACGTGGCTTGCAACATTACCATAGCAACTAATTTAGATAATTAGGGGGAATTCGCAATTTTAATCATCAACCGGGATTAACGCTGAAAGTTGAAGCATCCTGTTTTATACACAGACGGATTTGAAAGAGAAAAAATGCCCAATGGGCAACAAAATATTGCATGATTAAAACAATATATTCAATTCAATTAATAACGTTTTTAACTGTTATTGCTAATGGAGCATGTACTAGATTTTATAGGAAACGTGGTTCTACATATCTATTAACTTTATAGCCCATGCAAGAGAGAAGCGACTTGTGATATTTTCATAACATATATCTGAATTACCTTCCATCCGCTATCTCCAAGGTAAGCCGAAGAAACGCATTTCGTCACTAGATTTTTCTATCTCGTCACAGAGGAGTGAAGTGGAAATGTCGATACAACTTACTTCAATCAGAAAAGGTTTGTTTCCCTGCTTGATACAAAGTCTGGTGATGAGACGGTACAAAATAAATATGTGGTAATAATTATCTACAGCGTTACTTTTTATTTATTTCACCAAATGTAGCAATCGAACAGTTCCTTTCTTTGTGATAACTATGGCTAGGATTTTTATGTAATATAAGTTAAGATTGTAACTTAGTATAATCAGATGTTAGACTATGACTGTCTTTTGTTTTGGTTTCACACACAAACAGTTGAATAGTATAATGAGAAGTTAGATTTCTGACTGTCTTTTGTTTTGGTTTCAAACACAAACAGTTGAATAGTATAACGAAAAGTTAGATTTCTGACTGTCTCGTGTTTTGGTTTCACACACAAACAGTTGAATAATATATACTATCTGCATTGCAATATTATCTTTTATTACATAAAAATCCTGGCCCTAGTGATAATTGAATTATATGAACTGCTCAAAAGAAGTGTCTTACTTACTTACTTACTCACTGGCACTATCGAACCCGTAGGTTCATGGCCGCGCGGACGTAAGCTCTCCATACATCCTTATCCTGAGCTAATGTTTTCTAATCATTCCCTGTATAATCTACTTCCCTCAAATCATAGTTCTCCCACCTCATTCTTGGTCTACCAACTGGGCGTTTCCCCTCTGGATTTCCTACAAGAAGCTTCCATGCCAGTCTTTCATTCCCCTTATGTGCAACATGGCCTGCCCATCGCAGTCTACGAGACTTAACTGTTCTTATTATATCTGGCTTCCTATAAAGACCATGTAGTTCATTGTTATGCAGTCTTCTCCATCCACCTGTTTGTTCATCTCTCTTTGGTCCAAAAATGTTCCTAAGTACTTTATTCTCAAATACTTGTAATCTCCTTTCCTCCCTTAAAGTAAGAGTCCATGTTTCGGACTCATATAATATAACAGGTAGAATAATAATTTTATATATTTTCAGTTTAACGTTTTTTGAAAGGAGTTGGGACAACAAGAGTATCTGCAATGCATAATAGCACCGCTGAATTTTGTAAATTTGATATTTCACTTCTTTAAGAATGTATATTGAGCTAAAATAAGCAGAGAAGATTATAAACACTGTAAAGCAAGTGTAATATGTTTAACTATGTGAAAAACAGATACACAATCCATTCTATTTTGTTTATCCGTTCCTAGTCCATTTTGAGCATGCACCTTTCTTATGTAGAAATTTAAGTTTTCTCTGCAAGGGATTCGTCCCAACTCTGAAAAACTATATATAACATAACTTCACTAATATGTAAGTACTGTACGTCCCACTTCCAACCGGGCCGGCAGACGACATATATTATATAGGCCTATACAGAGTGCGGCTTAAATCAGTAAACCACTGCACATGGTTGCAAGGGAAAAAAATCAGATTGGTTGAAACTGGGATTTAAATACAGGACCTTCAGATTATAATCTCAAACACTACTGCTTGAGGTAATTTGATAACTAGGGAACAATTTCGGTATTTTTTATAGATGTTGTAAGCTACAGAAAACAATACAATTGCATTTTCGGTTAACTGACTTATGATGCACCCTGATATATTTACATATAACGTCAAGAGTGAGAATACATACTATAGAAATGATCTTGTGATGTATGGACTCGCTTGGTTTAGGTTGGGGGCATGGAAATTTCTAAAAATTACCGACTATCAAGATATTTAAATATGTCCAATGTGCGGGAGATTTGAAAACGAAATACATATATTAGAAAAAATATAACAATTTGGAATATTGGAGACATCATATGATTCCGGAAAGATTTCTGAATTCAAATCGTGATGGATTAGCATGCTACGAATTAATGAGGAACCCAACAGAAAATTGGATAAACGTGAGTAAATATCTAGACAAGACGCGGAGAATAAGAACTCATTTGTAAATAAACAAACGTGCGCAAAGTGTAATATTAATAATAACTATACGCAACTTAATTAATATACAGGGTGTTACCAAAATAAGTGCAATTTTTTCGTGTAGTGGTAGGGAACATCCATACAAATATTTTAACACAATGAACCTTGGGTCGGAAATGCATTGTTGTGGGTCTACAGAATAAAACAGCATTTGAAATTGTTGAACACATTGTTGTTTATTTACTAATTCTAAGACAAATGGAAGGTATTACATGTTATTTTACAGTAATTGTTGGAAATGGCGACCATTGACCTGGATGCACAGCTCCAGAGCTTGTAGCAAGGATCGTGGCAGCGGCTGCGGAAATCAGGGAGTATCCAGATATGCTTCTTAGGGTTCATGAGTCCGAGGTGAGACGTGCGGAACTGTGCATCCAGATCAATGGTCGCCATTCCCAACAATTACTATAAAATAACACGTAATACCTTCCATTTTCCTTGGAATTAATAAATAAACAACAATGTGTTCAACAATTTTAAAAGCTGTTTTATTCTGTAGACCCACAACAATGCATTTCCGACCCAAGGTTCATTGTGTTAAAGTACTTATATTGATGTTCCCTACCACCACACGAAAAATCTGCACTCATTTCGCTAACACCCTGTATAATGTAATTGCATTGTTATCTATTGTGTTGTTGTGTTTCGTTTATTTTACATTATGACTAGAGATTAATTTATTGATACGGACTGTCAACGTTTTGTGCAAAATTTTCGATTTTTTAAACCATTTTTCGAAAAATTCGTGCATTTTTCCGGATTTTCGAGTGCATTAAAATATCCCCTATACTAGACTTAAAATAATCTATAAATAGACTTAAAATAATCTATAAATAAGTTCTAAAAAATAAAACTATATAGCTACCCGTGCGATCCATATATGTAAATAACATTCTATGTTTCTTACTTTTAGTCTAATAAAATTTTACTATACTTACTTACTCACTCACTGGCGCTATCGAACCCGTAGGTTCATGGCCGCGCGGACATAAGCTCTCCATATATATATAATTAATTAACTGAAATGAATTGAATATTTCACTTTAGTACTTATTACATAAGATGAGAAAATTGTACCTCAATACATGTAGGCTTATTCAATGTCCAAATTCTTAAGTGCATGTCAACTGCCGGCCCGGCTGGGAGTGTAACGCATGTGACCTCTATAGGACATTCTGCTGACGAGACCAACTCGAGAGAAAATAAAGTGACAAAAGAATTTCACTCACTAATTTTAAGAAAAGGGTGTCCTCTATAAGAATTCGGCTGACAGAAAATTGATAAAAGAACATCATCCATATAAATCCATATGAATTTTAGATGTAGGCCTATACGTGTGTCTTACATTTTCTCTTAATCCTTGAAAATAAACCCAAATAAAATAGGAATAAATGTATCAAAGAAAAAGAAAGAACGATATGTAATGGCTATCTGAAAATATCGGACTTTTGTAACCTCTATAAACCTCATTAACAGATTTTTACCAGAAGCAAGAATTCTGTTAGAGTAATATTTCTGTATTTGTTGATATTTGCTGTGGAAGTATGAAATTTAAACAGTGGTGCATCCGTGCGCGTAAAGTTTTCCCTTAGGCAGTAAGAGGATAAATATCACAAAGCAACATACGAAATTCATAGCGCTTGTATCTGCGGATCGTTAGTTTGTCCAGGATTCGGGTTTAGAAGCTTTCGCTGTCAAAGCTAATGGTTCAGTAATGCTATCTTTGTAGCTCTTCTATTCTCTTTGACCTGACACTGACATACCCATTAACATAGGCTCGTGAATTATCATTTTGATCCAGTGGTGTCCATTACTTGCTAATGCATGTGTTTGGATTGTCTCAGTTTCCACTTTAAAATTCTATAATAAGGTTTCGAAGAAAAATCACATATTCTTTAGATTCTGATCAGTCATAAAATTACATATGTGAATGTATTTTGAAATATAAAACTCTGAATTTAAACATATTCTAAGATAGTATTGTCTGACAAGTAGGTTAATGGACGTAATAAGGATAAAGTATATTTCTATCAAAGAAAGTCAAACCAATACAATATGCAAATGTATGTTATTCCAAAATTTACTGATCTCACAAAATAAAACTAGGATTATCTACATAGAGAGAAACTGTAAACTTTCATGACGAAAAAGAATTTATAGCTTTTTCCTCTTTCGGTTCCTGAGGAAAGAATATTCTATAGTGTTATTTGAAAATAAAATATTACAATAGTTTCAAATTAAAAAAAATAATAAGTTTCACAAGGACACACATATTTTACGATAATCTTATTTACATTTTATTTTAAACGAACTTTAAAACACACAGAATTAATATAATTCATAGATCTTCCTCTATTCGATGCTCTTCACTCTTCTAGACAGTGACGTCTTTGAATGAACTGATTTATTACAATTGTCTCGCTTTTATGTCAAATATCTATTCTTTTTCTTTCATATAAAACAATAGCTAGACCAGGTCTTCATTCTGGAGTGAGTCATATGGTATTTTCGGATAAAGTTTGAAATTACACAAATAGTTTGTAAGATATAATTTGTACACCAAACAAATCGATTATATAAATGAGATGAAAGAAAGTTAAGAATTTTAATATTTCCTGTCCTCGAATATGTACCCATATTTTCAAAAGAACTATAAAATTGATAAAACCGTCCATTTTCACTAAGATTTAATAATATAATACTCAAAAGGAAAATGTCATCGGACCGTCTCATGTAAATATTAATTGAAAAATGATAGGCTATGAGAATTGTTCTGAACTAAAAAATGCTAAATTAATTGTGATATGGGCAAAAAACTTAGAAGCAATGGCTAATTTATATATTTTGACTTGTGCAGAAGGAGGTTGGCTGCAATATTCTGTAAATTAAAGTAAAATTTAAAACCGAGTACGAGAATGCACTCTTACGTATTTCATGAAATGAACACATGACAAAGAGAAAAGAGATCTATAAACTAAGGATTGATAACAGTTATGAAGTGTAGTTCAATCTTCTTTGATTTGTGGAGGTATTTTCAAATTGTACAGCGCACCTCCTTAAGTAGACGCCAAGTTTTTCAGAGGAGGTGCAAGAAATTTAAACAAAAAGAAGATAGTCTTCTTCTTCTTCTTCTTCTTCACTTCACGGGCTAGCAAATTACCTGTTCCGCCCAACAGTTGTTTTGTCCATCTTTTAATCCGTCCGGCTGAATACTGTGCGAGATATCAGTTTGGATTTTTTTTTACGTGGTCACGTTAGCAGCCCAGACGCACACCACATTCCCTAGTGGATCGGGGATTTATTTCGCTTCTCTTCTCCTCTTACTAGATAGTAAACTAGTTAAAAACCAGACTTCAAAAGAAGATAGTCTTGATCCTATACTACGATATTCAATAGACATGCGTATAATATAACACATATACCTAATTCTGCATAAATAAACTTTATTGAAAATCTAAGAACATCTGTTAAAATTATTTAAATATCTCTCTGTCTGTATTCCTCATTTTTAGCGTGGATATCTCACATCCATACTGAATCCACACAGGCTAATAATATTAAACATATATAAATCACAGTATTAATGAGACACATTTTAATTGATGGTTAATACATATACTATCTAATAAGTAATACATTTTTTAACAAAATTTTATTTGAATTATTTTCTGACAAGAAATAAACTACTCTTCAAAATAGAGACCATCAGATTGTATGGTGTTCATTCACCTTTGAGCGAGGTTTATTATCCCGCGACAAACTCTTTTTTATGTAAGAAATTAATTGAGATCCACTTCTACAGTTTCCTGAAATTTCACGCAAGAAATGGACCATGGAAAAAAACAAATGGTAATCTGAAGGTGCAATATCAGGGCTATATTCTGGGTGCAGTGGCAGTTCGTTTCCTCCCAGTTCCTATATTTATGACATGGTCATTCTCCAGTAGGATATAGGGTCCGATTGGGTTTCAACATGCGACCCTCAAAATTTCATGAACTCATTCCATTTGTTTGAGAATAAAGATCCGCATCGAGTGACCCCCGTTGGAACAATCTTCCAGTGAATCACACCTTCAACAGGCACACAACTTTACATTAAAACCAACATTATCTATGAGACTACCTATTAATTTAAATAGTTTTACTATAATGATGGGCTTTCATTTATGGACTCTGCACTTTCTGTTTACGTATTTCACTTTTCATAGTGGAGGTGCGTTCAGTTAAGGCGGTTAAAGGGAACCACGACAACAAAAAGTTTGAAAACTGCTGGTCTAGCAAGTCTAACAGAAAAAAATGTGAAGTAGTAGAAAACTGATTTCAACTAGATCGGATTATTCATGGAGGTTATAGAGTAATTTTGGAAAGAAAGTTGATAGCAAAATAAAAGGCTCAGGTTAACGAGATACGGAAATATTTTAATAATAATCTACATGGCACTGCACTACCATTTTTAAAGTTTATAGTGTACAGTTTATTTTTGCCACTCTACTAAACAACCACCTCTCTAAAAGACAATTTTTCAATCATTAACGATCAATTAATAGAATTTACATTATACTTTTTACGCGCTTTATATTAGCTTGACCTGAATCTATCTACGTAACGGAATCTTTCAACGCGATTTTCACCCACTTAAAATCATTGGATCAACTTGAAACTTTGTATACTTGTAAAGGACCAATGACAATATAATAATTTCATAAATGTTTCTAAAATCCAGGCCATATTCAGCAGAAAATCAAAATAATAAAAACCGGTATAAGAGGTTGCGCACTTATCAACGTCTTACTCAATCGTTGTAAGAGCTCATTTGGTAGAGCGGTGGACTGTAGTGGTACATAATTTCAGTAATCCATAGGTCGCTGGTTCAAATCCGGCCCCGATGATTTCATACTACAATAATATCGAATTTAAAGATATTTACATTTTTATCTTATTCTGTAAAATATTAAAACTAAAAAATAAAAAATAAATAATAGTTAAAAAAACTAAAACAACACGCTTTATTAGAAAACCGAACTAAGAAATGAAAAATAAAATTTAATTTCCAACACGCTTGGGATAAAATTAAAGTGTTCAACAACAAAATCACCCCCAACACATCTAGAATAAAACTAGAGTTATCTAAAAAAAACAATTTTACCATCAAATGCGTCGGGTGCTCTATATAAATTAATATATTTGATAATAAATACATATTGGTAAAAGTAAAATCTCTAAGAAGAAAACGTAAAAACCATAAAAACCACCCCACGCTTTTAATGGTAAAATTATTTTTTTTGTAGATAACTATTTTATTCTAGATGTGTTGGAGATGATTTTTTTGTTGACCACTTTAATTTTATCCCAAGTGTGTTGGAAATTAAAATTATTTTTTTCATTTTTTAGTTCGGTTTTCTAGTAAAGCGTGTTGTTTTAGTTTTTTAACTATTATTTATTTATAGTATACAACAGTACTAAACACTTTAATTAAGAATTTTTTCAGACAATTTAGTGATCCGTTAATCACAAATTACAATATATCAATATCCTCAAACTCCTGTTCAACTCAGAGTCGGGTAGAGGGATGAGATGAGATGAAGCCTCGAGCCGCTACTTATCGTAGCTATCCAAATGCCTCACGACACTGAGTGGGCACTTGTCCCATACTGGCGAGAAATTCCATGAAATTATTTCTTCCCCCATGGAGACTCGAACCAATGTAAGTCCCAAGGCATCTTGCCTTAACCACTCAGCTACGGCGCGGAATCCTAGACTATAACGGTATAAACAACATACCGTATCAGCCTGCTGCATAAATTTAATAAATTGCATAAAATGTATTTAATAAAATGTGTACATGAAAAATATCATAATGTATTTCCAATGGGAGAGGAATTTTGAAAGAGAGAAAACAATTTGACAAGATTATATATATATATATATATATATATATATATATATATATAGCCTAGAAGAGCCATTATTAATTTTAGATAATTGTGGATAGTAATATATTGACATGTATGCTTTCTGTCTAATTAAAGCCCCGTAGCAAATCAGTATTTTGTTTTTTTTAACATCTAAAGCATATCTGACTTTATTTTTCATAGTTGATGAAATGTAATATTATATACCGTACTATCCTCTGCCCAAGGGAACGAATATTTACACGCATGTTATACAAAAAAATCACATATGATAGAAATTACAAACATCCACAATATTTACGCTTTTTTGTTGACTTATTTTCGATAATATTTGATTTATGATTTAACTATGAACATGCTTTAATTTCATACACCAAAAATAAAAGCATCATCGTAACTAAATAGGATATTATTTAAGAAATGTAAAACAGTACCTCAATAATCTGCAGTGTTGTTTTATAGCAGGCCTTTCGATAACTTAAATATCATATTCTGCTTTCATATTAACGGAGTTTCGTAATGTATTTTAAGGTGGGTGATGGGTGAAAAATTGACCATTGTGGATAGTAATATATTGACATGTATTTTGATCTCACAAAATTGGCTTTTTTGTTTTTTTGTACTAAAAAATAGCCTGTACTCTAATGTATATGTAGGCAACGTTTCAGAAGCCTATGGCGCTTCTAAGTGTCCTAAAGTGCTGATTAGGCCTGTATGTTACATATTGTATTTAAACTGCATGCAAATATTTAAACTGTTTTTCCACACTTTTATTTTCACTGCATTTTTGTACATTCGAAATTGAATGGAATTCCCAAATTTTGTCGTAGAAGGTTCAATTTTTAATGCATGTCCTAACAACAATGAGTAACAAAGTGGTACATGGGTTTCATGATTGAAGTTGTATTTTAAGAAATAAAAAATAAAATGTGTGCAATTATATTTTTTTTAAATTCCGCGCATTAGGTAAAACATTATTTTTTCTCCCTTTGCATTCAAATTCTAATGCAAGATGTTTTTCTAAATAATTTAGGGGTCTTGTAAAAAAATCAGACATTTTACTAAAAAAATGTGGAACCCATTTAATTATAATATATGCAATTTTTTAGAATGAAACTTAAACACATCATTATTTATCATGCAATGAATGTTTGTACAAAAACTCAAGTCTCTAGCTCAAAAAATGTAGAAAATAGAAATTTCACCCATCACCCTCTTAAAAATCTTGACTAAATAGGAATATCATCAGAGTGCTAACCAAAGCAAAATGTGTAATTGTCATCAATACAACCAATCCTTTCTTAAGATTATTTACTTCTTATAGTTTATTTATATACCTTATTATTATATTTCAAGTGATAATTGAGGCTGTTAGAAAAAAAATGTGATACTCGCATGAGTGACTTTTTTCTTTCGCAAATTGCTTCATTTTTAAGCATACATTTATTTAGTGGCAAAAGTATATAAATGTATGCTTTAGGAGTAGATAAAGGATGATTATTATAATTTTCGAAAAGAGTTTAACAACATGTGACGCGAAAGATCTTACAACATGCGCATGCGCAAACGAACTCGAAGCGGTCTAAACTATGGAATCACGAGATGCAGTCATCATAAACACGATATTTAACGAACCTAAAAGCTGACTTGTCCCACGCCGAGCCGAGTGGTTAAGGCAAGAAGCCTTGGCGCATAGCTATGGGACTTGCGCTGGTTCGAGTCCCCATGGAGAAATAAATTTTCTCACAGAATTTCGGCCGGTGCTCACCCAGCATCGTGAGGCATTTGGGTAACTACAATAAGTGGCGACTCCAGGTTGAGAAGTCTAGCTATAACGGCTGAGGGACCCGACATGCTTATCACATGTCACCCCTCACTGGCTAGATGATCGTCTACCTCTGTGATTAACATATGTGGATGTGAGGCCTTCTAATCGGAAACATTTACTGGCCATATTATTAAGATTGGAATTTATTGTTCTTTCACTTTACATTATCTTATACTCTTACTTAGTTTTTTTTTTAGCAGCCGGATAGTAGGCCAAGATCCTTCTAGGCCTGTCGCGCTTGGAGTTCTTTTTTAAAGCAAACCTAACGCAAGTACTCTAACCTGTGAAAGACCAACCTAGAAGCTAACCTAATGCAATTTAAGCACTATAACCTGCGAAGGAATACAACGCCCAAAGATAAATAGTAAGTTCCGAAATTCTGAAGTATATGTGTACAGTTAATTAGTACATTCTCTATGTTTGCTGCACTGGAACATGTAATTGTTATTGCATAGAATATTCGTTAAAATCAACATGGCTGCCGCGTATTCATGCTAAGTATGTAGTTAAATATCATAGAAAAATATGTTGAAATAATTATTGTTAGAAAAAATGTAATATTCATTGTAAATCGTGGGAAATAACTTGAAAAATTAAACCCTACGAACAAAATTTGACAGGAGTTTATGAAGAAATTAAAAACATAGCGTCACAGTTGTAAAGTTTAGGCTAATTTTCAAATACCTTTGATTTTCTTACACTACTTCAACTTTAAGCCTGTTTTTCTCAATACTGCGAAACCTGCACTTACAGCTCTTTGCTTTCTAACCGCCTCAATTATATCCGATGGGTGTGTGTGTCCTTACTTAAAATGCCAGGCATACAGATTTCGTGATTCAAATTCGTCACTAGGCGATTACTTTACATTATGATATAAATGAGATGAAATTAACTCTAAAGCGAAATGTAGACTTTGATGTTCCAGGTTCGACACACATCGCGTATTCACACTTATGACATTTACCATAATTTATTTGGGTTCGGTCAAGGCCTCAAGGAGGGGGTACAACACTCCCGTTGGCCCTATTCTACTCCAAGTGGACACAAAGGCTCGGAGTAAGGAGGAAGTACGCGAGTTTGTCCTCATTAAATCACCAAAACCACATAATTTAAAAACTTGTGGTTTGCTAAAACAGACTACATTTTACCTAACATGTGATAATGTCAAAAGTAATATAAAAGTAATGAATGAAGATGAAATGACATGATGGGAGGAAAGAAAAGTGAAGAGTGTTAATGGAATGAAATTCGGGAAACGGGGGAATCTCAAGAAAACCCCGTAAAATCTCGGTGTTACCCACCACTTATACCCCTCCGGAACCACCAGGATTCGAACCTGAGATCTCAGTCGGGACAGCAGCGCAGGCTAGCCACGCGTTCACCGAGACACCTCAAATGTTTCTCTAATTTCATTAAAAAAGTATCCACGCTAAGGAAAAGGAATAGTTAGAAGATTGGTAATTAAAATTTATCAACAGTAATCTAACAAGAGGTTAAGTTTTTCTGAAAAAAATCACGAGCGACAAAGTCACGAGTGATTTTGTCTAATGAAAAACTCAACCTCAGTTGATTTGGAGTGACTATTAAGCGAATAATACAAAATCAGAAGCTAAAAATAATTATAATATTTAATATTTATCAAATGTGAGGTTACGTATTCCGATCTTACTTCCGAGCTATTTCTAAGCAGGCTGTATAGTTATAAATAGCATATATTTTCTGTTAAATTCCTTTGGGTTTGGGGAAAAAGTCAATAACAGATAATTGTATGAGAAATAACTATTAACACTAATGCAGATTCATTATACAACATTTAATATTTTTTAGAGCAACAGAATTCACTTTTTTTGGTAATTTTTGAAATTGTTTTCTTTTGGAATTTCTTGCTGTATCATATCGATCGTATATTGTTGAATCGTGAATCGATATCCTTGTCGAAGAAGTTAATTTGTGGAGACATCTCTCATTACGAACAGGAAGAGGCACGATTATAAACAGAAAGAGTAAAAATTATCGGTCTATAAGTTAAATAGTCAAAACAATTATAAAAAATTACATCATAACTACTAATTAGAAATACGATAAAATTAGATCGTATATGAATAGAAATTTTGTATAAGGCTTCATACCTATGAGCATATTCATATATTACTAGCTAATACCCGACGTGTGTCCTAGCCTAAATGCATGGTGTGGTTTTACGTTTAGTTGAGTAAGTAAAAAGAAAAAAATAATTATAAATTTACATCATAATTATTTTTAGATACACCATGATAATTACCCAGAATTCTCCGGAAATCTACCTAACCCGATCTTCTTGGCATAAATGAGCTGAAGGACAAAAATAAATATTGTGAGTTATCCGTAAAAGATAGACATATGCTGTCGCGGACTTCTTTGTGGAGTTTTAAGATATTCAATTCTGTTAATATTAATTTTTGCGCGATAGTGCGTTTTGTCTTACTTACCAGCAATGGCGACCATTATTGAAAGTTCAACTTCCTACATTTCGGGATTGCAAACCTAAATAACTATACTGTAATATTACATTTACACCCATGTGCGGGAAGTAAAACCACTGCCCTCTATGTATACTATGTACAATGTAGGGCCTATATACAGAAAATATCCAAAAGGTAGTGTTAATATAGGCTACATTAGGCCTATACGAAACAAATAACTACATTTTAAGTGAACTGAACTTTATTTGAAACAATATACAACAATAAATACGTACTTGTGGCCATGTTATCAATAATTGTTCTCAAGGCCTTCTCTTGTTTCAACGAATAAACATTGCCCACACTGTTAACGTTAGTCAATTGTTTATAATGAACGCAAATATTTCCAAGAAAGATGTTATTATTTTATTATTATTTATTATTTTGAAAACAACATCGCGCAAAAAATAATGTACAACGCACGTTTGTGAAGTGTTGTACAGAATCTCCGAAATTAAAAACATTTTTCCTCAATTCTGTAAAAACCACTTCCCAACCTCGCATCGTAATATAGGCCCTACTATTGGTGCATTTGTTATGGTTTAGGCAATGTAAGCCAATTAAGCGTCTTTTTTAGTGCACCGATGCCTTTTTTTTGGCTGGCCCTGTAGTACGTAGGGTAAAATGTAATATAGGCCTATGTTAACTGTCCAGAAAACATCTCTAAATGATGGAAAAGAAACTCATTCAAATCGGTAAAGCAATTTTTGAGTCCATATAGGACAAACTGACAGACAGACAAACAGACTCACTCTCGTTTTTATATATAGGCCTAAAGACATGATGCATCCTATTAAAGTGGTGTAATTTATATTAATCTACATATAGGGAGACCATAACTGCTATTTAAGTATATTCATCACACTGTAGGATGTAATAAAAAATCTTAACTCTGTCTATAAATGTTATTCTTATGATTTATTTCTTGAGACGATACACTTTTCGTGGCAGGTTGTTCATGTTTTCCTAGTAACCGATTGAAATTAGATAATTTGGAATAACAGTGCGGTAATAGCGGCATGAAATTGCCCACCCTTCAGAGGGGTTATTCTCCGTGTGACAGTTGAGCCATTTAATATGCAGTGTGCTTGAGTGGTCCATTGTCCTGCGAGGCAAGAGGACAGCTAAATTACCACACTTTACTCTATAATTAGGTGTACTTCTAACTGCTCTACTTGCTATCGTTCCCTTATAACCATTTTATTACAACTTTATATCCAATCACATAAGATCAAAAATAATTCAAGCAAAATTTACAAATCATAAACTTCCACATCTTTATATATTATCTTGAGAGGAATGCAAGAGAAAAAAGATCTCTCTTTATTTTCTTTAGTTTAACATCTTCCTTTGAAAGTACTTTTACGTACCTCATAGCTACCTGGGCCTCAAAGAGATAGATCGGTCCATGGAGGATGTTAATTCGGAATCACATATATATTGTGACGAATTATTTGGTCGGTTTTCGAAATTCGCGGCGTGAATCAAGTCTCACCTTATATGGTAAAAGGGGATTCGTGAGCAGGCGATTCATGAGTCGGTGAGTCCCGCTGGTAACTTCCAGTTGAGTCTCTGATTTTCTTTCTGGAAGAATCAGACTCTCGGGCTTTCCACTCGACAGAAGTTCAGATTGTTCGTTCCTCTCTAAGGGGTGTAAAGTGCCTGGCGAGTCAATGGCGAATAATTCGCGAGAGCCAGTCGTGTCCAGGTTGAGGACGAATGAAAGTGTTCTAAAGATCAACAAGAACATATTTTAAAATGAGAATGTCATAAGTGTGAAGAGGTGACTATGATGTAGACATTTATCATCCATTATAGCATTAGGATTACGTAATTACTCCTTACAGACACCCTCACCTCAAAAGTTGTTATAATTCCACCAGTGCCAGAAGAAAATCACAGAATTGCCATAAAACCTGGTTAATTGGACATAAAAATCAATGAACTAAACAGTTGTCTACTTCAACCATTCACTTTCCTCAAATTCCAGGCGAAATGTTGTCGCATGGCAATAAAAAGTGTTGTAGTGTAACCACATCCATTGATTAATCTCTCGACATCTCTAAATTACTTCCTGTACGAAAGTCAAGAACGTGAATCCCACATCACATTTCAAACAGAATACACATTACATCAGGCGACTTCATATGTCAAGAATCAGTTCTTATTAGTTATTACACACTTTTGGGCTTTTACATTCATCTGATGTTCAGTTCTGGTAAGAGGCTCTTGTCATACCATAATAAAACGACGTTGAACACTGTATAATGTGGATAGAGTATTAAGAAAATACTTAATATAAGGAAATACATAATTTCTGGGCATACATTTACACAACATAATTTCATTTTCTACATAAATCCGAACCGAAATGAACATTTTAGAGGACATTTCCCCAAATGTTGACATTATTAACACACACAAACACACACACACACACACACACACACACACACATATATATATATATATATATATATATATATATATACAACAATTTTAATTTTTAAGCTGTTAAAGTGAAGGTCGTAGGGTTATCTCCCCTTCAACCACTCGATAATATAGATAAAAGTTAATTTACTATGAAACTAATATTATCTACCACTAAAAATTTATTTTAAAATATTAAAACATTTATTAAATGCCTCTTGACATTGCAATATAGAGCTTTCAGATTTGTTAGTTTTTCTTTAAGACCCTATTCATCAGCAGCTCCTGAGTTCAACTACTGCTGAATTGCACGAGAAAGTAAGACAGTGAAAGGTAAAAAGTGAAGTGATTCCACAACAGGCCCGGAGGCCCTTGGGGTAGTAGGAGGTTAAGGCTCCCACTTTTTCTAGACAATCGGCACTTTATGTCAGCCTGGTTGTCAGCCCTGCGTGACGGCCGCCTTTATCCCAGAACAAGCGTCTGGTATTCATTTCCGTTAGATGGCTGAGTCGACCCCAGGGCCATAGTGCCGCCAGAGGGTTTGGGTCAGTTTAAAAATCCTGACCCCAATGGGACTTGAACCCTCGACCCTCCGGCTTGTAGCTCAGTGCCTTAACCACTACGCTACGGCGTGCCCCCCAGTGAAACGTGAAGAACAAATTAAAAATCTAAGATACAGTATGTATAATATTTTATTGGTCTGCGATATATATATATATATTATATGTCCACCGCTGTGGTTACGAGACAGCGTGCTGCCTTATCACGCAGCGGGCCCGGGTTCGATTCCCGGTCGGGGTTTTTCCTCGCCTGTAAGACAAATGTCAGGAAGCTTAGGGCCGAACGGTAACCAAAAATCATCCAGCCATCATCATAATCCTCAGCATTATCATCATCATCCTTCGCCGATGTTGAAAGCAACGGGAAGCCACCACACCTATAATTTCCTAGTAAAGCTGCAAAGCATAGTATGAAAATGCTATGATTGCAGTCGAAGACCTGCCTTCGGGCAGAATTACTATGGATGGATATATTATATATATATATATATATATATATATATATATATATATATGCCCGCATATAACATGCGCGCGCGCACACACGCACAAACACACACACACACACACATATGCGAGTGTGTAGACCTTTGGTTTATAAAATATCAAATTTAATAGTATTCAGTTATTAAAAGCTATTATTTTGACCAATAATATTAAGTTGAAACAAAAAGTCAACAAATAGCATAAAAGAATAAATCATCATCATCATCATCATGAACAAATTCGTTTTAGGCCATGTGGCCTGTACGGTAAACCTAGCGAAGATGGTCTTGATCTTAAATGAACCCCGGAAAACCTACTTCTCAAATACAAAAACACGACATGGTTTTCCTAATATTTCACCTCTCGTAAAAACACAAAGAGGCCATTATAGCCAGCAACCGAAGCGCCTTTATAAGCGAATAGTCGATAGAGCGATTGAATGAATCTACCAACTTCCAATCGTAACTGTCAAGTCAATATTTTATATAAACCTCGAACGTGCATTGGTTGAGAATTCGAGGAGAGGCTTCAATCTGTATGTCCATTGAGAAGAACTAGCGCCGCAAGGAGTTTAAAAATACATGAGAAGTACCCAACATTAGCAACTCACGAGCTCCAACTAATGTGACGGTTGGAAATTCAGAGCCCCCTTGGTGACAGTCACGACATGGAAACGTGACGTGCCACGTCTATGAATTATTCCACAGCACAGACAGATAAATTCTCTCAATTAATGGAAGACCGTTAAACACGCGCGTGATATTTTGAAAAAAATCTATTTAACCTCAAAGGGATGCACATGCTTACCCTAAATTTGCAGGAATTGCACACAGGTCTACTGCCAAAATAAATACATTTAAAACTTACTAAGAAGAATTTCGTAATTTATTATTGCCTAAAATTGTTATGGAATGGATCCCAATTGAAAGGAGGAAGAGAGAAAGACCGAAGAAAACTTGCATAGAAGGGATACAAGCGGCTATGAATATCAGAGGATTGGAGGAAGATCAATGGATGGACAGAGAGGAACGGCGTTTAGTTTCCGGAAGAGGGCGGCAGCTATCATGATACCGGATGATGATAATGACAATAATAATAATAATAATAATAATAATAATAATAATAATAATAATAATAATAATAATAACATATGCATTTTATTTGGTAGAGTTAAGGCCTTAAGGCCTTGTCTACCACTCAACCAGGTTACGAAAAGTGTACAATAACTAATCTATCTATCTACCTATCTATATATATATATATATATATATATATATATATATATATATATATTCAGTTACTCTACATACATACATACATAGTGTTCTGTACAAGAGTAGGTCTTTCACTGCAACTCAGCATTCTCATGTAGCTGCAATCATATATTATCTGGCACATGGAAGATATTTGATCAAGATTTTACGACCAGCTGCGATTCTGAGTAAGTTGTTCGCAAAGAAGAATACAACTGTCATCATCAATGATGATAGCGATGCTGATTAAGGGAGGCAGTGAAAATCTTCATCGGCCAGTAACGTAAATGACACAGCACCAAAAATTGATCGAAAGTATAATTATATTGTAAGAAATCTTAATAAAATTTAGATAAAATGTGCAAAAAAATTGTATTTTAATTTTTTAAACTATGCTCCACCTCTTCGATCGACTTGGAAAAATGATATGTTGTAGAAAGAAGTCCGATTGTCTAATAGAAAAAAAAACTCGTAATTGTATCTCGTGAGCGAGTGATCGAAAAAAATAACGAAAACTAAAAGAATTTTTTTCAGGTAGTTTCGTTCCTGGGATTCAGTTCTCGATTTGTGCTGTGAATCGCCTTGAATATATTTACAACACATATTTTTTCATAACAATCGGTCCAGTAGATCCTGAGAAAAAAAATATTCATAAGTAATGCCACGAGTGATTTCCAAATTATCTAGAGAATTTGAAAATCAAGAGTGGCATTTGTTAGGACTATTTAACGAATCAAATTAAGTTGTCTACTCATAAATCATTATTTAACTATAGTTATTTTAAAATATGTATATATTTAATGTAAACGGCGATGTTTGAAAACAAACGAGAAACGATAGGTACGCTTCGTCTGCTTCTTTTGTTTATCACTGCAACCAGATCATACTATTCATTGCCAAAGGAACGTAATATTGTAAGAATGCTCTCTAGTGGAGAAAAAATGAAACACATCAATATGTATATTAATTCATTTCTGATGTATGATGTAAATATGTCAATTATATTTTTCTTGATTGTTACCTGGGAAAAAATACATTTAAGAAAGTGCAAACAGTGGTTTCTTTTTTTGGTGGTATAATCAATTACTACAAATGTTTTGTTTTTAGTGTATAATGCTATTGCGTTATTATTTAATTGTAATATTTTTATTGTGTTTTCTTTATGTAATTGTAATGTTATTGCTGTTTTTGTTTATTTTTCTTTACACTAGTACCAATTATTACTTATTGTAACGGACTGTGAACAGCACGTGCGGCTTACTGCCCGTGCGACCCATATTTGTAAATAATATTGTAAATATCTTACTTTTTTGTCTAATAAAGTCCTACTACTACTATATTAACTCCCGCAGCGGCATGTGTTGACATTCATGCACTATATATACAATCTGGTAGCCGTATTTCCCATGGGCTCAGTCACTGCAAAATAATGGTCAGACCTGTTCAGAATATTAAAAGGAGGAGCTTTCTTTAATATGGTAATTATACCACTGATAAATATTTCGTCAAACACGACTCTGATTGGTTGTAAAATAGAAATCATTGAAACGTGATTGGTCATTGACTCCCATTTGGGGCATGAGTTAAATAGTCACCAAAAATAATAGTTGTATTTTTCTCTTTGTTCCTAGTGCAGCTACAGAGTTGAAATTTGGTGTGAGTTTGTAACCCATCAGACACAACGTTTGGCCAGAATTTGGAACGAATACGCCGCTCACCCCTAACTTAGCCGGCTATGGCCTTTATGCACGCAGAATTGAATATTAAAACACTGCACAATAAAGTCCGGAAGAGCACATGTCTATATTTTACGGATAACTCGCAATAACCATTTTTCTCTTTCAGCTCACTGATGCCAAGAAGATCGGGAGGATATCAGAATGGAGTAACTAACTCACTGGCACTATCGAATCCGTAGGTTCATGGCCGCACGGACATAAGCTCTCTATACATCCCGGTCCTGAGCTAATGTTTTCCAATAATTTCCTATATAATTTACCTCCTTCAAATAATATCTCTAAAAATAATTACTACGTATAAACATTTATTTTTTTTACTTTTTACCTATTCAACTAAACATAAAAACACATATCATTTATTTAGGCGTAGCAGCGCACACCGGATATTAGCTAGTATAATAAGATACAGTTATGTCAAGTAGACTCAGACGGATAGGACATGTGGCACGAATGAGTAATGAAAGAAGGGTATGGAAATTTCTTGAAGGAAAACCAAAGGGAAATGGCCCAGTATGTGTACCAAATTTTATTTATTCAAATTATTGTATAAACTTTAATTTTATAATATAATTAAAGAATGAAGTGGGAAGATAAGATTAACCATTTCTTGAGATAGGTGAATTATACAGGGAGTGATTGAAGAATGTTAGATCAGAATAGTGATGTATGGAAAGCTTAGAACAACTTAGAACCTCAGGTTCGATAGTGACAGTGAGTTAGTTATTTATTCAGTTAATACTAGTGACAAAATTCAATTGTCACATACAAATATATTAATTTTTAGTCTTGACATTTATCCTAAACATTATAGTAGTTTTGGTGAATCTTAAGTCCACTATTGTTATTTTGTCATCCAACGTAAAATCATTAATTTAATTGAAACAATATTTTTAGATTCTTCTAATTATGGAATTTTAAATTTTAACTCCTTGTGAAATTGAATTGTATTTTTATTATTCATAATATTGTATGGTATAATTACTACAGGCTAGAATCGTAAAATTTAATTGGATGGAATTCTTTTAGAACTTGATAATGTACTGTTTTCTTTTTTAATCCGATACAATACATTTTTAAATATAAGGGATATCAGATGAAAGGAAATGTTGAAATGTAATTGAATTTCAAGAGCTGCTACCGATTGAAGAGATATTTAAATAAGACCTTTGAGACTTTGTGTTGGGAAACAATTTTGATATTTATTTATTCATAATTATTTTGAAGAGCTTAAACAATTTTTTTCAGTCAAGAAGGTTTTCTACCTTGCATAAATCAATACTATATTTATAACCACAAAATTACACAACTGTTCACCATTGTGGTCTCGAGATAAAGTGATTGACTCGGATACAACGGGAGTGGGTTCGATTCCCTGTCGAGACAAGTTTCTTCAGTGAGGATTTTCGAAGTTCTTCTTCATCTGTAAGACAAATGTCGGGAAACTTTAGGGTCCAAATAGTTTCCGAACACGTTTGGCCATTATAATAACCGTATAATTTCGCCTTGATTTGTATGAATATAGAAGTGATTGGTGTCATATTAAATGTTCGTGTTGTTTTGGAGGTACCTTTGAAATTGAGCTGATGACTCATTCGGAAGGTCCTTCATATCCTTGAGTAGTCAAAAAGCTAAGTTTAGAATCTGGACTTTAGTATTGCTCTCCTGGCATCGTGTACCTGTAAGCCCCGGATAGCATCGGCCACACTAAAGTACTGTAGCTACAAGAGAAAGTTAAGCTAAGGAAATTAGATAAAGAAATTTCTTGTATTGACAGTCTTTATCTATACAGGCTGAGATCTCAGGTGCCTTATTTTGTTTTTAACTTTTACATAGTGAACTGAACAGTACTTCGTAACGAATTTTAAAAGTTTCCAGTAGCTATATTTCAACCATATGGGGGACATTTTGAGGAAGGGGCTGAATTCAAATACCAAGGAACAATAATCAACACAAATAGGAATGAGAAGCACAAAGAAATTAAACATAGGCCCAATTCTGGAAATGCGTGTTATCATGCATTACAGGGACTCTTGACGAACCAACTCCTTTCAAAAAACGTTAAACTGAAAATATATAAAACTATTATTCTACCAGTTATATTATATGGATGCGAAACATGGACTCTTACTTTACGGGAGAAAAGGAGATTAGCAGTATTTGAGAATAAAGTTCTTTGGAACACTTTTGGGCCTAAGAGAGATGAACAGACACATGAACGGAGAAGATTTTACATAACAGTTAACTACATGGTCTTTATAGGAAGCCAGATATAATAAGAACAGTTAAGTATTGTACACTACAATGGGCAGGACATGTGGCACGAATGGGGAATGAAGCATGGAAGCTTCTTGTAGGAAAACCAGAGGGAATACGCCCAGTTGGTAGACCAAGAATGAGGAGGGAGAATAACATTAACTATGATTTGAGGGAAGTAGAATATACAGGGGATGATTGGAAACTATTAGCTAAAGATAGGGATGTATGGAGAACTTATGTCCGCGCGGTCATGAACCTACGGTTTCGATAGTGCCAGTGAGTTAGAGTTAGTTAGACAACACCTTAATTTCTTGCTATTATACCGCAACATTGAACATTACATCACTCCACATCACGTACTGTCTCAACTTCCCACAGATGATTTACCTACCACAGGAAATCAGGGACTGCCGGACGTTATGAAATCATTTTAAAAAAAATTCATTTATATTTGCTTTAATTTTGGCATCAACATTATCTTCACGCGTAAAGTACTAAAATGTTGTAAATAATAATACAGAACATTTTTTTTATCCGTCTTCCTCAATCAGAATTTATTTTTGTTTTAAAAAACCGTCAAATTATTGAATCATGAACGTCTTTCAAAAACATGTTTCATCTTCGGCATGCTAATTGATAATGATGTCAGCGTATGATTTATATAATGGGTTTAGATCTGTGGGTATATTCTCGTTTAATATGTTTATATTCTTTGCTTCTCTTAAAATTTCCATTTCTAAGATGATAATCTTGTTGTTGTTATTCTCTTTCTGTAATTGTTCTCATGGTATCTTCGATTTGTTAAACTGCATATGTACTAACGGTTTTCCTACATAATTATACTTATTATTATTATTATTATCATTATTATTATTATTATCATTATCATTATTATTATTATCATTATCATTATTATTATTATTATTATTATTATTATTATTATTATTATTATTAAGCTTAGGGTATAAAAATATCGTATCTACGTGGATAATTCTAAACTACAGTCTGTAGCTACCAACGACGCTGGAAGGCCGCTGATGTCAAAAGCGTCATAAAATAATAACAACAGTTAGTACCACTTATTCTGCTGATGATGATGGTAGCCGGATTCCGAAAGGCTACATTTTTTTTTAAATTTAAAAAAAGTGTTTAATATAGTTGAGGACGAGGACACCTGCCAGGTATATAGTTTAATATTTTCAGTGGCGTGCGGTGGTCAGAGCAATTGCCCCAGCTGTATGACGAGAAAATGTGACTTATAGTTTATAAAAACTTTCATTCCGAATTATTCATTTACAAATGGTATGCTACTAAAATGCCTTGTATTCTTTTTAGATCCGGTAAATCTGGAGTTGGCCTACCTTGTTGTACGAGGTGATTTTTCTCGTTGAAAGATCTGCTGCACAAAAATGGTCTCGTTTGTAAATTATACAGTCACTTACATTAATTTTTACTAAATTGGCAAATCACATTCATCAGTAACTCGTAAAAATGTAATAATAATGCGTCTGAACGAACTCAGTGTCGATATTAATTTCAACTGTTGTTTTCCACAAATAATACATACACCTTCGTAATAATCCAATTGTTGTTATTCAGTTATACAATATAAACAAAGTTTCTTAAATTAACAAGTTACTATAGCTGACAAAATGTACCGCATCATTTTATTAATTTATTTTTTTGTTTTTTTTTAATGTAACTAGCATAAATTAAATATTATAAATTAAGAAATGTTATTTCGAAAAATTCTATTAATGAGGAATTGGCGCTTCCCAAATCAGCCAATCACGTAATTTTCATCAAATGTATTCTTATTCGATTTGTCACGTTAACTGGATACAGCTAGCTAGTATTCAATAAAAAGTCAATGGAACAATGGAATAAGACACAAGCTTCGTCTATGGATTATCGCTGGACGTAGGAGGCAGTGATGCTATTCGCTTGCACCAGGCTTGCGCGGATTCATCTGTAGCGCAGTAGCTAGTGTTGGTGGGGATAACACAGAGGAAACATTCTGTTTATATCTCTATGGAGATAATGTGAATATGCAGGTGGCTCCATCAAACCGAATGCGATACATGTCTGCTGGTGCGCTGGGAATTTTGAATTTTTATGTTCACGTGTAATTGATTTGAATGGAATTTAGCAAATATATTATTTTTTAAATTAAAAATTATTAATATATTAATTACCCCAGCAGTGCTGGGGTAGCTGGGGTTGAATGCACGCCACCGAATATTTTACTTTGCGTTTTAAATGTATTATAATTAGTATATTGAATACATAATTAATTTTATTGAAAATATGTACTTAGAGTCCATATTTGTCCACCGCTGTGGTCTCGAGGTAGCGTGCTGCCTTGTTACGCAGCGGGCCAGGTTTCGATCCCCGGTCGGGGCAGTTTTTCTGGGTGAGGTTTTTCCTCACCTGTAAGACAAATTTCATGAAAAATTTAAGACCCAAACGGTCCTCGAAATCATATGGCCATCATCATCCTTATCATTATCATCATCACCATCCTTCACCGGTGTGGAAAGCAACGGGAAGCTACCACACCTACAATTTCCTAGTAAAGCTGCAAAGCAGTGAAAGACCTGCCCTCGGGCAGAATTACTATGTATGGATGGAGTCTATATTTGTGCTGATTGAGTGGAAGTGATGGAATTACAACCTTAACCCTGCCAGATTAAATAAAACATTATTTTTACTATCACCGTTTAATATTATTTATCATCGTCATAATCATCATCATCATAAACAAAATAATTAACCAGAATTAAAGAAAAAAGTTTAATAGTAGGCCTATACTTTGAGAAATCTTAGCGTAAATAACTGTATAGCAGCATTAGAATGCATGACTGTATTAATAATAATTCACTCGTATCACCTCATACAATACCGCTAAGTCACATAGAAGACATATATTAACAACATGACTATTGTACCGCAAGTGATTGTTAAAAGCTTTATAGATTGCTTTCAATTATCTTCTATACATCATCGATTGTACATCATGCTGCCAACCTTTTTTTTTTTTTTTCCATTGCGACTTCTATTACCATTGTTCACTGCTACATTGTCTTGTATCGTTAGTTTCTCCTTCGAAGATCTATGTAGAGGTAAATACTTCAAGTTACATTTCATTAAGAATAGATTTGGTTAGTTTGGGTCGATAAGTCAGCTATAGTCAGCTTACGTTACGAATTACCGCTCAAGCAAATATGACAAATAGATAACCGGATTTAATTATCAGGAATTAGTCCTTTTTTACGTTTCTTGCTTTCAGTTTCAGTTAACACTCATTTGAGCTACAATCCCCATAATATTTGTTATAACATTTTATTAATATTAAATGTCTGCTAAGCACATTAAGAATTCATATTTTCAACTATTATTATCGTGTTGGCGAATAAAAAATAATAAAATTGAGATTAAATATAAGATTCTTTCAACCTCAAATTATTATTCTCGTAAAACTATTGCTACGTCATAAGCATTATTTCTGTTTCCGTTTGAAAGGACATCTTTCTCACTATCGCATTAAATTCATCATCCCAGTGAAGGAAGGTCGAGTAGGGAAGGGGAGATAAGTAGATTGAAGAAAAGAGTCTGAAACAACAAAATGTGTTGTGCGAGAATCGAAGCGAAATGTAACTTCTTGCTTGCCATATTTCTACAACCCAAGTATAAGATATTCTGAATATTATAATCGTCAAATAAGTTACATTACCAGCTGTGTTAAACAAAGTTAGTGAAATTTAGGATCAAAACTACTTGAAAACATCTGATTATAGATTACTATCTATCAATGGGGCATTTTTCCTAAGATCATACAAGTTCGTAGTTACTGAGTATAATAATAATAATAATAATAATAATAATAATAATATAATAATAATAATAATAATAATATAATAATAATATTAATATAATAATAACAATAATAATTATAATAGTAATAATATTTATTTATTTATTTATTTTACCTTTTGGAGTTAAGACCGTAAGGTCTTCTCTTCCACTTCACCAATAATAATAATAATAATAATAATAATAATAATAATAATAATAATAATAATAATAATAATAATAATAATTTATTTATATACAGAATTCTAATATTTACGCACTTTTTTATGCTTAAAGTTTTATTTTTCTTCTCCGCTCGTCTCTATCCATCAACTCCATGTGCTCCAGTCCTCTTGTTTGCATCCACGAGTTTCGAGGTCTTCCTTTCCTTCTTCTTCCAGGTGGAAACTATTGCAATGTTTTCCTTTGCATTCGTCCACGTGCCCATACCAATTTAATTGCTTATGTCTTATATAATCTACTATTGAATGACTAACATTCATTTTTTCGTATGACAGTATTTATTTTTTTTTTTTTATTTTGAACATCTTGCTGCTCTCTTCCAGAAATCTATTTCCATCGACATAATAATAATACTAATAATAATAATAATAATAATAATAATAATAATAATAATAATAATAATAATAACAATAATGCTTTATTTAAGCTGGTAGAGTTAAGGTCATAATGCCTTCTCTTCCACTCAACCAGCGAATAAAAAAATCATACAAAACTTACAAACTTATTACAATTTTAAAATATTATTAAAATATAGGCTAAACAAAAGACAATGCGGATGTGGTATAACAATGGCTAATACTAATAAAACCTGGAATAATATAAAATAATTAAAGCTTCCTAGATGAATATTTTATAGGTAGGCTATATATAAAATACTGAATATAGTTGTAATACTAATGGATATTAAATCATTGTGTTTATTATATCCAAATTAACCGATATCTTAAGTTCTACATCATCATCATCATCACTCCAGGTATTAGGCAATTGCCCGTTCCGACTTCATAATGCATCAGCCCAACATCTTCTAGGTCTTCCAACATCACGTCTTCCTCTTGCTTGATAATTTCTTGCTAACAATGGATATCTCTCCTTACTCATTCCATCCATATGATCAATCCATTTCTGTCTGTAATTCGTGACCTTATCCAATAAAGGCTGTACTTTCAATTCTTCTCTTATATCCTCATTTCTTATTCTATCAATTCTTGTACATCCTTTAACTTGTCTTAGGAACCTCATCTCCGCCGTCTGTATTCTATCCTTCTGTTTTTTCATTGGTGCCCAAGTTTCACACCCATACAATATTGTGGGAACCGCCATAAGTTCCACACAACAAAAATATGAACTGCAAAAACCAGAGATCGAAGAATTTCTGGACTATTATGTATAGTATGTACACAAACCACTAAACACAACGACTGTTTAATATTTCATCTGTTGTTAAGCTTCATAGACTGCGATGGGGAGGACATGTGGCACCAATGGGGAATGAAAGAGGAGCATGGAGGTTTCATGTACGCCCAGTTGGTAGGCCAAAAATGAGCTTGAAGAATACCATTAACTATGATTTGAGGGTAGTAGATTATACAGGGATGATTTGAAAACGTCAGCTCAGAATAGGAACGTGTGGAGAGCTTATGTCCGCGCGGCCATGAACCTATGGGTCCGATAGTGCCAGCGAGTTAGTACATTTTTAAACTATTTTGCAATTACAAGTTCATTTAAAACCGTTATGAAACGCCAGTATGTTTAAAAGAGAATTTTAATGTTTAAAGAGCACGTCTGAAAGAAAGAGGTTGGAAAATACTTTCCGTGTGAAACCTACCTTCAGGGTGAAGTTTCAAATATGCATGCGACGTATTGACAATTGGATGGCGAAAACAAACGAGAACTGAATATTCTTATTCCAGTTTACATTGTAAGCGTTTCCGCTAGAAAATTTCTCAAACGTTCAGACATGATAAAAATATTGTTCTGGATACTATTACATGTTGAAACTAGAAAGGAAATAACTAGACTTTCCTCATCCATCCCCGGAATACAAACAAACCCAGAATTGTATAAACATTTAGTAATGCAACTACGCTAGAATTGCAATGTATACCGCTCCGAGTTCAGTTCCAGTTGTAATATAAACAAAACAGGTGTATGACTGCGTTTTTCATTGGTCGAATAATGGTTTTTACCTTAAAGCGTGTATGAAAAGTAGTTCTCTCTCTAACACTCGAAATAAAATAAATTAAAACATTAAAAAATATATTATCTAGGTCCACCGCTGTGGTCTCGAGGTAGCGTGCTGCCTTGTCACGCAGCGGGCCTGGGTTCGATCCCCGGTCGGGACAGTTTTTTTTGGGTGAGGTTTTTATCGGGGTTTTTCCTCACCTGTAAGAGAAATGTCAGGAAAACTTTAAGGTCCAAACGGTCCCCGAAATCATATGGCCATCATCATCCTTCACCGGTGTGGAAAGCAACGGGAAGCTACCACACCTACAATTCCCTAGTAAAGCTGCAAGCTTAGCATGAAAATGCTATGATTGCAGTGAAGGACCTGCCTTCGGGCAGAATTACTCTGGATGGATATTATCTATGACATGCCAATATCTTAAAATATTAATTACAATTTAAACAGTTGAAATAAATAAGCAATTAATTTTAAAATACAATAGGAAGTAACATTAAGAGGTTTGTTTAATAATTCAAACATTTTTTCTTATCATTCTTACCTCTTATAGTTGTTTTTGTCGAACATATCGCCCATTTGCTGCAACAACGTCATAACTCTAAAAACATAGTTTTTCAGGAGAAGCATTTAAAGGTTTGAAATCCATATACCTTTGCTTGTATTTGTCATTAATATGAAATTGCTATACCAACTCATTGTATACAATAGCTTATATCGTTCGTCCTGAATATAGAACTGAGTTTTGTCTTTCATGTAGTACCAATTACTCAAAATCGACAATTTTTTAGTTGTGACGTTGTTGCAGCAAATGAGCGATATGTTTCAAGGCTTCTTAGCCGCATCATCAGCGATTCAGTCTGTAATCGCTGACTATGGGGCTAAGAAGTCTTGAAAAATATGTTCGACAAAAACAACTATAACAGGTAAGAATGATCAGACAAAATGTTTTAATTATTAAGCAATTCATTATTTAATTATTACGCATGCGCAATTCATTACAACATTAGGATTTCAATTCCTCCAATGGCTGCTTCTTCTATACAATTTTTAAAGCATTAAAAAGGAAAACCTTTTAAAAGTAGAGAGAGAAAAAATTGAATGTTTTCAAACATTTTAATGAAAAAAATTCTACATTAGCAATTAAACATGTGAAAATAACAGCAGATTTACAGGTAAATCAGCATGGAACATAAATTCTGCTCGCAATGAAATTGTAAATAAAGGATATCTACATCCACATCAATGATAAAACGTGAACGTCTAATTAGGTAGGCCCGTAGCCTATATAATCTTTTGCCGTAAGTAATGCCACAAGTGATTTCCAAATTATCGATAAATTCACGACTGACGAAGTGAGAAGTGAATTTATCGAGATAATTTGGGAATCAAGAGTGGCATTTTTTGGACTATTTAACGAATAAAATAAAGCTGTTTACTCACAAATTATTATTTAAATATAGTTATTTTAAAATATTTATATATTTAATGTAAACGGCGATGTTTGGGAACAAATGAGAAACGTAATATTTAATTTGTTCATCACTGCAACCAGATCATATGTATTGCCAAATAGAATCGCAATATTGTAAGAATGTACCCTAGTGGAGAAAAAATGAAACACTTCATTACAGGTTATTAATTAATTTCTGATGGCCTATGATGTAAATAGGCTATGTCAATTATATTTTTGAGCAACGTTAATTCCTGGGAAATAATACGTTTAAGAAAGTGCAAACAATGGAGGAAGATACATCTTGCCTAGTAAACCTATTCAGTCTTATTTCCCGTAAAATACGACGTTGCCTAAAAACAATGTTTCTATCGATGACAGTTCCGTACACAATTCAATCATATGACGGATAAAGTAGCACCACGGTTCCTCCAATAGACGATGAGGGCGAAGGAATGCCTTATGCAAGTTCGTTTACAGTACAACTGGAAGTTAGCTCGGAATTACTCTTAGTAAAGTCACTTCGTTATACGACTCTATCCATCCCAAAGCAACGACCTCTCCAAATTAAAACAGTACATTATATTTATAATTAATTATTATTGTATATAACGAAGCTCTTAAACAGAACAGATCATTAGGTCGAAGTTCAAATCTGAAAATGCAGGCTAACAAATTCTGATATGGGACGAAACACTGAGTTTTTATATTTGTGTATTCGTAAATGTGTAGGTAATGAAACAAAGCTGCAAATGTAAGGATATCCCAATAGGCAACAGATTTTTGCTGACATTACAATTTGCTGATGATCAATTAGTTTTAGCACAAGACAAATTTGATATGGAATTCATGATAAAAAGGTTGAAAAACACATAAGAATCATGGGGTCTCACAGTAAATTTACAAAAAACATAATATTTGGCAATAAATAGCAATGAAAGAGAAAATTTAACACTTTAAGAAGGAATTCAAATAAAGCAAGTGAAACAAACTAAATATTTGGGAATAATTATGGATAATATTGAAGGTATAGGCAATGAGAACATAAAGCATAGAATTGAATTGAGTAACAAAATAATATCGTCGTTAAATTCCATCTGGTGGGATAAGCATATTTGGAAAGACACAAAAAAATATTGGTGGAATGTGTTGCAATGTCTGTAAATGTGGTATGGACAATAAGTACTACAAGAATAAACTAAAAACTCTAGAAATATATTATTTACGCAGAAGTGCCAGAAAGACAAAATTAGAACATGTCACACATAAGGAAATTAGAAACATAATGGAGCAGAAGACAGCATAATTGAAATAATTATTAACAGAGTAAATTGTGCAAGAAAGGCGATTAGATCCCTGCATGATATTTTATGCAACACGAATTTGACTAGAAAAACAAAAAAACAAAAGAGATACAGACAATAATAGAAAGTATACTTACATATGGATCAGAAAGCTAGACAATAAATGAAAGGATGCATAAAATAATCTTAGCTACAGAAATAGATGGATTACGGAGAATTATGAGAATATCGAAGCTACAACATATTAGGAATACATATATTAGACAAGAAATGGATGCACAAGAAACTGTTATCGATAGGATAACAAAGAGAGCTCTACAGTGGTATGGACATATACAACGGATGTCGGAAGAACAGTGGCTTAAACAGGTGTTAGATTGGATGGTACCAGGCAGAAGGAAGAGGGGGAGAAGCAGAAGAACATGGTATGAGGGAATATATGATGCCATGATGAAGAGGGGTATGGAAGGAGAACTATGGGTAGATAGGAATTTCTGGAAAACAGAAATTAAGGGCGAACTGCTGTAAAGTGGAAAACCTGTATTAAGTATTATTATTGACAAATTTGATATGGAATTCATGATAAAAAGGTTGAAAAACACATATGAATCATAGGGTCTCACAGTAAATTTACAAAAAACAGAATATCTGGCAATAAATAGCAATGAACGAGAAAATGTAATATTGGAAGAAGGAATCCAAATAAAGCAAGTGAAACAAACTAAATATTTGGGAATAATTATGGATAACATTGAAGGTATAGGCAAAGAGAACATAAAACATAGAATTGAATTGAGTAGCAAAATAATATCATCGTTAAATTCCATATGGTGGGATAAGCATATTTGGAAAGACACAAAAAAATATATTGGTAAAACATTGGTGGAATCTGTTGCAATGTACGGAAGTGAGGTATCGGCAATCAATAAGTACTACAAGAATAGACTAATAGCTCTAGAAATGGATTATTTACGGAGAAGTGTCAGAAAGTCTAGAACATGTCACAAATAAGGAAATTAGAAACATAATGGAAGCAGAAGAAAGCATAATTGAAAGAATTGAGGAGAAGGAATTAAAGTGGTTAGGACATGTCTTAAGAATGGAAGATGAGCGATGGCCGAAGCAACTATATGAATGGCATCCGAACAGAAAGAAGAAAAGAGGGAGACAAAGGTTAACATGGAAGGAAAACATGAAGACAGTAATGCAAGCTAGACGGCTAAGCATCGAAGATGCCCAAGACCGTAGGCTTTGGAGGTTTGGCACGGGAAGACGGCAGCAGCTGTAAAAACCCTAAGATAGATAGATTGTTATTATTATTATTATTATTATTATTATTATTATTATTATTATTATTATTATTATTATTATTATTACTTGCGCTGAAATAGATGGAGATAAAGTATGGAGCGTAATTTCGATAATTCTCTTTATTCTATTCGTATAATGAAAGTAGGTCGATAGTAGCGTACAATAGGCATATATTTGCTCGTAACAACAACTGATGCAAATTGGAAACAATATTAATAAAATTTGATGTGGACCACTTCGACATAACACATAACGTGTAAATGCTGCTGTGTAAATATATCACTGACTAATGAATGACTGACAAACATGCCTACATAAATATAGAGACATGCAATAACATTAATACAGAGCTCACTGAATCGAGCCATAAGAAATTTAACATTTACAAATATTAATATTTCCCATATTATATACATCTGCTTCGATGGTTTAGGTATTAAGTTACTTATTATCCCACGTTATTGTAATGATCCCCTAATCGCGATGGAACGGACGGAAGCAACTCTTAAAAAGAAAACGTCAACATGTAATCCGAAACCCACCTTCAAATTTATCCCAGAGAAGCGTTGTGATGTACCAAAGTCGTGTTAAAAAAAAAAAATCTGCCTTTTTAACTGCAAGGCACATAAATCGAATTCAGAATCCAGCAATGGCAACCCACTGTACGGAGCAGATTGACTTCCTGCATAAATAATAATAATAATAATAATAATAATAATACTTTATTTATTCTGGCAGAGTTAAGGCCATAAGGCCCTCTCTTCCACTCAACCAGCACAAATACATATAAATATTTGATACACTATACTAATTATAAACAGTTAAAGATACAATAATGTAGCAATGTAAATTTCATGGACAAACAACATTTTATAGGGTAATAAAAATAATGATACGATAATAATAATAATAATAATTATTATTATTATTATTATTATTATTATTATTATTATTATTATTATATAAATATGATACATTATACGAGAAACACCAATTAATATATATACCTTACACTGGATAATAATGAAGTCGAGTTTAGAGCAAATATAAATTTAGATTTCTTTTAAAAAATGTCAATGTCCGGCACCTCCTTATTTCTTGTGGTAGGGAATTCCAGTTGCGAGAAGTGAAGATGGTATATGACATGGAGTGATGTGATATCCTATGTTGCGGTATATTAAGCAAGAGATTATGTTGTGATCTTGTGTTTAAGTTATGATTTGAGGATAGATACTGGAAACGGGATGATAAATAATTGGGAATCGAGGTAAATAAGAGCGGAATGGAGTGAGGTGGGACATAGGGGGACGGCAGGTAGTGAGGGTTATCCAATTTACCAATTCGGGAGTTGTATTACTTCCCCATATCTTAAATGAGAGATTTAGCGCAAGATCTCGAACCCATGACTGTTAAGGTCGTCCTGGATCGCGGTCGGATCCATGCAGTCTTTTATCACGAACTTGCGCGTAGCTGCCCTTTTTTTTTTTTTTTTTTTTTTGTCGCCCTCGCAATAGGGGACTTTACGCTGCTGCAGCAGCTCTTGGTACTTCTAAAAGGCTGACATTGAAGTCAGCCTACCCTTGTTCCGAGCCTCGTTGTTTCGCAAGTGAATGCGTGAGCCTCAGTTTGTGCGAAAACCCTGTTCGCAGCTGCCAATAAGACGGTATACTCCGACGAACCAACAGGGAAGAGGGTTTCGATTGAAAGTGTTGCGAGCCCTTCGTCTTCAAGCCTCCAGACGCCCCACCATGGTGAGGTTTCTGGGGGCAAGGAGACGATAAGAGGGAACTCGACTTTACCGCAGCCGGTGCTACTGGTTTTGTGGTCGAGAACTTGTATTTCCTTTCAGCTTGGCGCGTGCATCTCGCGATAGGGGCATTTCCTAGACTTCTGCTGTATCTTAGCTTCGGTTTGTCGTGTTTTGACTTTGATTTTTCCATATCGAAGAATTCTAGTAGGTAAAAGGAAGTGGAAAACAAAAAAGGAGTTGTCCAGTCAAAGACCGTGGGATAGCGGCCGAGCTAGGAGCAGACGGGATAAGGCCTATTGCCTTTTTAGGTTAGGAGCTATTAGGGTAAAAGGTAGGTAGCCTAGTAGAATCCTCGACTGAAGAAATTTTTCCGACGACTGTTAACCGTCGTCAGTTGTTGCCAAGTTACGCTGCGCTTGGCTCAATTGTTCACCGGAGATTCGCTCTCTTCGACCGTAGAAATCTCATTCGTGTATTTAAGTTATGATGGAAAGATGCCAATGGAAGTGGGTAGGGGGACGATAAAGTAGCAATGTGTGCTATATACATATAGTATTTAAACAAATTGTATGATTGAAAAAAAAAAAAAAACTTCGTATTAAGGAAAATATATGTTACAAAAAACAATAAAAATAACATAATGAGCTCCATATTTGTTTAGGAATTTTCTTTGTAGTTGAGGGAAACCGAAAACTATCAAAATAAGTAATTCATTCCGACTAGAAATAAATACGTTACTTATTGTGCGAAATCAACATTTTGCTTCAAGACTTTACTCAGCTAGAGTTAAGATTACTCTCGATCGTGTATTTAAGTTATGATGGAAAAACAATGAATGGAAGCGGGTACAAAGATAAAATAGCAATGTCTGCTTTATACATATAGGCCTAAAATAAATTATTTAGTTGAAAAGAAGTTGAATTTGATTATTTTAGAAGAAGCCTCCAAAAAAAACAAGACAGGATAAAATAAGAAATTAATTCCTGTGGAGAGAAATGAATGTCACATCTGTTGTTAAGAGGATTGAAAATCAAACGCTTAAATGGTATGGCCATGTACAAAGAATGGAAAACGAAAGATGGCCAAAAAATATATATACCAGTGGTCACCCCCTGGAAGAAATAAACGTGGCAGACCAAGATGGAAATGGAAAACCTACGTCAGAACTATAATGGATGATAGGAATTTGGAAGAGGGAGATTGGAATGATAGATATAAATGGAAACTGAAGACGGCTAATCTATAAGTGGGGGAAAGCCGAAGAAGAAGAAACCTTCGTTTTGAGAAAAAAATATTAAAAAACAAAACAAATAGCACTATAAATCCATTAACATTTTTTTAGGAATTTTCTTTGTAGTTCAGTAAAACTGAAAACTGTCAATAAGGAATATTTCGACTAGAAATAAAATACGTTAGTTATTGTGCGAAATAAAAATTTTGTTTCAAGAGAGAAAAATGAAAGCAATATCACAGCTTTTATGAAAAGTTTTTAAGAGAGTAACAATCGCTACTGGTTATACGGTATATGTTTCTCATAATACGATGTCTAAAATTCACACTTGGTTGCAATTTGTAAAATATGAAAGGAATGGTTTGTATGTAGCTTAAAGATAAACATCGAGGGAAAACGCTTTTCTCGTCAGTAGAGTAGAGAATATTAGTTTTACGAGGTGAATGTTGTTGTAGTGTGGGGGTAGGTGTTTCACAGCACCCCGGAAAGTGACAAAAGAATTCAAACAGACGATAAACTTCCAAGTTCTTTTCAACACAGCCAACAGAAGCCGACAGAAAATTCAGTTCTCTGCCAGAAACCTCTCACTCAAATATCTCTAAAGTATAGAATATAACATTCATAAATAACTTTATGCTTTCATTTTTTATAACAATGTTCTCTCTTGTTCCTATACACTTCATATTAACTCGGTGAAAGATACATGTGTATATGTTTTACAAGAGAATATATGAATATAATGTTATCCCCCCTTTTGACATTTTACTGGTTGATTTTTTATCTCTTATTCTCAGCACATTAGGGATTTAACGTCGTGCTCGGTTTTACAATACACCATCCGTTATTTTATAGAGTTATAGGAACTCTATGGGAGATAAAACGAATTCTGCAGAATGATGAGAGTGTAATTCAACAGAATGGTGCATTATATCCGGTTTTAACGATTTTTTCAAGAGATTTTATAGCATATGTACTATAATTCTCATATTATACTCTAAACAAAAATATAAGATCTTTAAGAGAGAAACATAAAAGAAAATATTCCTCAAAAAAATTGAAGAATTTCTCATTCAAAATTTAATGCTCTTATAGTTCCTTACTTCAAACCATTCTTTAAATTAATTGTAAGTATAAGTAATAACAATAAATATGAGTTTGATAAATAATATTATTTTTACAATATTTAAACCCATTAGGCCTCCCCTTCCAATCAACCAGCACAAATATACAAAATACAGATCATGCATATAATACACAGTTATAATAAATTATAAAGAGAATGGAAAACAAGATGATGTAAATAAAGACATATAGCCTTCCATTTATACTAAATATATTAATATTAATAATAATAATAATAATAATAATAATAATAATAATAATAATAATAATAATAATAATAAGCCCTAGAAGAGGTGAATATAAATGACAAAACAATTATTATTATAAGATCAATACACTCAGACAACAAATACCAAATTAAGATGGGAAATAGACTTTCACAAAAATTCCAGACATTAAAAGGCCTACTATAAGGATGTTGCTTATCACCAACATTGTTCAAAATATATATTGATAATTGTACAAAGAATTGGTAAAGACATTGCAAATATATAGAAATTCAAATAGAAGATAATCATTACCTCCACCATTTACTATTCGCAGATGTTAAGAAATTAGATATAGAATACAAAAAATGGGAATTACAGATAAATTATAATAAAATAGAATATATTTCAAACGGCTACAACAGATGAGTTAAAATGTAATTCAGGAATAATATGTAATGTTAACAATTTTAAATATTTAGGATCTATTTTAGATAAAAATGAGAATTCAACTACAGAAATTGAAAAAAGAATAACTGATGGAAGAATTATCATTGGTATGTTGAACTCAATGCTTTTGAATATAAATATAATACAGAGAACGAAGAAAATTACACTTCAAGTTCTGTTACAAAGCATTTTATTACATGGGTCCGAAACCTGGGCAGTAAGCAGAAAACAAAGCTGTTAGCAGTAGAAATGGATTTTTGGAGGGGATCCACAAGAATTTCAAGAAAGATAAAGTCAGAAACAGCACAATAAGGGAAATTATGTAAGTTAAAAAGAGCATATTAGAAAATAGAACAAAAACGTTTTGAAATGGTGTGGACGCCTCATAAGAATGGAAAAAGATAGAATACCATAGAAGATCCTTGATTGGAAAGCTAATGGAAGAAGTGGAAGAGGCAGGCCTAGAGAACGATGAATATATGAAGTGAGGAAAAGTATGGAAGCTAGAAATTTGAGGGAATAATATGCTTTAGACAGGGACCTCTGGCGACAAATCACATTCGGTTGAAGGAGAAACACGGTATTATGGAATAATCCTAATATAATAATATAATAATAATAATAATAATAAATAATAATAATAATAATAATAATAATAATAATAATAATAATAATAATAATAATAATAATAATAATTATTATTATTATTATTATTATTATTATTATTATTATTATTATTATTATTATTATTTTATTATTTAAATTCGCAGGCTAGTGTTTTTAATATTAAAATTTATTATTATTATTGTTTATTATTATTATTATTATTATTATTATTATTATTATTATTATTATTATTATTATTATTATTATTATTATTATTATTATTATTTTAAATTCGCAGGCTAGTGTTTTTAATAGAGGAAATAACCCGAGATAGAAAATGATTTGTGTGAATGTAAAAATGTTCTATAGCTTCGAAAAGTTGTACATTATTGTCAATAAATTTAAATTCATCATTACAAGATAATTTATCATTGGTAACTCCGTAGCGTAGTTAGTTAAGACAGTTCGCTACAAGCCAGAGGTTTGAGAGTCAGATTTCCGAATTTTTTACTGACATAACTTTCTGGCTACGTCCTAGCCTTTGGGCCGACTGTGACTTTAAGAATCAGTACTGATAAAATTCATTGTTTAAAACCGTTGAGGTGGATAGTCATAAAATAAAATAAAGTTAAAATGTACCTTCTTAGGTCAGAGCCGTGGTCCTCAACTTATAGAGATGTGTGACTTACTTACAACAGTAGGCCTACATTAGGACCAGCACCGAGAACAGCAAGTAATGTAGCGAAAAAATACCTGCTGAAGATGGAATAGAGATTCTGAAAGGCCTTCAGACAAAAAACATACATGTTTATAAGTTGAGGACGACAGCTCTAACCTAAGAAGGTACATTTTAACATCATTTTATTTTATGACTTTAAGTATAGGATTTCCAGTATAAAACCGGACACTCTGCGGCTGGCAGAGTGAAATGCGGACGAGGAGAGAGCGCAGCCTGACGGGTGAAACCCCGTGAGGCGTGTCCGGTTTTATATTGGAAGCCCTGTATAATGTGCACCAAATGCATGTTCTGAGTTACAGGCAGGGCTGATAACCCGTCTTAATATCTTATGCCAACTGTGTGTAAAGGTAGGAACCTTAACTACTTACTGCCTTAAGAGTCTCCTACAGCCTGTAGTAGGATCACTTTACCTTTTCTTAATTCATCGTCAATCAATTCTTATACTTATACATGACATTTACATTGTTACATTTATTGTATCTTTAACTGTTTATAATTAGTATAGTGTATATCTATATTGTCGAATATTTATTTGTATTTGTACTGGTTGAGTGGAAGAGAGGGACTTATGGCCTTAACTCTGCCAGAATAAATAAAGTATTATTATTATTATTATTATTATTATTATTATTATTATTATTATTATTATACTTTTAAATTACTGAAAAATAAATAATACATTTTTCTACATTAACAGATTTATCCCTTTTAGTAATAAACAATTGAACTATGTGAAATTACTTTAAATAATACTAACTAACTCACTGGCTCTATCGAACCCGTAGGTTCATGGCCGCGCGGACATAAGCTCTGCATATATCCCTATCCTGAGCTAATGTTTTCGAACCATCCCCTGTAAATCTACTTCCCTCAAATCATGGATAATGTTATTCTCCCACCTCCTTCTTGATCTACCAACTGGGCATTTTCCCTCTGGTTTTCCCACAAGAAGCTTCCACGCAAGTCTTTCATTCCCCATTCGTGCCACATGTCCTGCCCATCGCAGTCTACGAGACCTAACTTTTCTTATTATATCTGGCTTCCTATACATATAATGTAGCTTACTACTACAGTATGTATTTTTCACCATTCACCTGTCTGTTCATCTCATTTTGACCCAAATTTTTTCTAAGAACTTTATTCTCAAATCCTCGTAATTTCTTTTGTCCCTTAAAAGAAGAGTCCATGTTTCGCATCCATATAATATAACTGGGAGAATAACTGTTTTATATATTTTCAGTTCAACGTTTTTGAAAGGAGTTGGAACGACAAGAGTCCCTGTAATGTATAACAGCATGCATTTCCAGAATTGAGTCTATGTTTAATTTCTTTTTGCATCTCATTCCTATTAAATAAATACAAATTTTGTAATTATTGTTCCTAGATGCTTGAAATCAGCCACGTCTTCAAACTTTAAATAGTACCACCGCCTACATTTTTCTCTTATTAGCATATTCTTTTATGTAGGCAGATTTTCGAGTCTACTTGAAAGGAAGGAAGATAACTCTGGATCTGGGAAGTAATTTAAAATGTGTTTGAAGCAGTTTCGGATGACACACACACACTGCTGGAGACATATTGGATGCAGAAATCTGGTTTCATGTTCCACAGAACGCAGGGAAATATAATTAAAAAGGGAAGATGAACCAGACTTTCATAATGAAGTTCAGTGAGATGCACCTACTTTAATATCTTCAGATTTTTCCAGTCTTGAGAACTGAATAATAATAGGAGATGGATGCAGAAAGCTTCTCTTATAATTTCAGCATTAAAATAATGACAAGCTATTACTTTCTTCAAAGGAAAAGTTCAAGTAAATAACCTGTAAACTGTAATTTGTTCTTCGAAGTAACATTATCAATTTTTGTAATAATGAGACGAAAGTTCGAATTTATTAAATTACGAAGGGTCAATAGCAGGTAATTTTGCTTTCGGGAGACGACATAAAAACACGTCACAGAATATATTTAAGCTGAATAAAATAGAGTGACAGATTTTATACTGTAGTAATATTGTTAAATTTTATTGGGCCGTTTTTTTTTAATTATCGGGTGATGGCGAGAGTCGGTTCTCGTCGGCGACTCATGAATCGGTGAGCCCGAGGATAAATTTCCATATGTAGCTGTACCTAAATTCTGGAAGAATCACCTCTCTGACTTTCTATTCGAGAGAAGACCACAATGGGATTCCGGATAATTCAGACTCTCGTATATATATATATATATATATATATATAAGTAAATGCGAGGTTCTGACGAGTCAGACGTGTCGAAATTGTGGGCGAGTAAAATTTACCTAAGTCAGAGACAAGTAAGATGTTTTGAGTGAAAACATCAGAGAATGTGAAGAATTAGTTCTAAAAATAATCGGTGAAGTGGAGACTATATTAGCAGAAAATTGTAATTGTATAAACAGTACTGTATTGCGAAGTAAACAAAGAAAATAAGGAAATTTTGTGTCAACATCTGTGTAGTTAAATTAAAGAAAGTACATCTGTATTCCAATTCCTTCTGGATTTTTTCATGTTAGGATACACAGTAGGCCCCTACTAGATCACAAAAAAATGAAGACATCTTAGAAGAATTACACATGGAACCTTTAGAAAACAAAATTTCTGATTATAAGTCAAGATGGATGCAACATGTTCATCGAATGGAAGATCGCAGAATACCCAAACAAATGTTAAAATATCAACCTGCAGGAAGAAGTATACCAGGACGTCCACTCAAAAGACTTTTGGATGGTGTTTCTCTTGAGGCCGAAACAGGTCAACAAATGGCCTAAATTCGTGAATGTACTATGATGATGATGAAAGTTCATCTGTACCCTATAGAGCAATATAAAATAAAATGTTTTATGGCGTTGCATTTGTACTCACCTTACTTATAAATTTTGTTCAAACTGTAAAAACGCATTCATAAATACGACTTTTTTAAAAAAAAAGTATTTAAATGTTATTTATATAGTACTTACTTAGAAATTTAAATCATAAAATTTAGATTTCCGTATAGCCACTATGTCATAGATTATAATTAAATGCTAAGAATTGACGAGAATGCTTTTACAAATTTGAAGCAATTCTGATTCCTCTAGACCGAAATCTATGAACAAATTTACAAGTTCCAAAAACGGAGTTCCTTAATCCGAAAAAGAATTCCGTAGACAACTAATGTTATTTCATATTGGATTAAAAATTTAAACATACTCGTATTAATTTTGCAAGTAGTTTACTGTAAATTTCGATTTTTTTTGTTTCAATATACACGATTATTGACTCTTCTATAGTTTATGTATTTTTTTGTATTGTAACCCATGTTTTCCTTTTACAGAGATTTAGGCGCTCTCCCCCTACAGGGAAGAAATGGAACCATACTAATTTAGTTACACTTGTTTTCGTATAGATGTCATTTGAGTGGTCCGTGGTTAGCGTTCAATATACACGATTATTGACTCTTCTTCTAGTTTATGGCAAACTTCAAATTCTCTCTTCTTTCTTATTCTTGAATGTATTATGCAATCGGATGCATTTTTCTAATTCATTACCTGGTAAATGGAACAGAAGGCCGCATGCCTTAACTCCACCAGGCTAAATAAATAAGTAAATAATTAAGTGATGAAGTGCAAGTGCAATTTTTTCCTTCTCCATGGCTTCAAGATACATTAATAAAATCTGAAAATGTGTATCCATCTTAAGGAATCAGCTGGTATTTGATTTTAATCCCACGAGCGAACCACAACTGTGCTAAAAACGAGAAAAACAATATATTCAGCTAATATATTGAACTAATATCAAGTGAAAAATCCGTCTTTCGTATTGACGAAGAATAGTTTTTAATCATGTCATATTGATTCTAGCTCTTTAGAAATTTGTTTTCAATCTGTCGTTGAGAATTTTCTTCAATTTAGTTCGGCGTTGTCAACAAGAGAGGACCATGAATGACTGAGTGAAGAGGTTGGAGAGATCAGAAGTGCCAATGAACTGGTTTACCTCTGACTTTTAGAATACGAAGGAGAAATTTCCCCACATCCGCCATTGTGCGCCTTGTCCACTCTATTCCAGTTCTTGTGGAACAAATCCTAAATGCATTTCATTGGAATTGATCAAATTCCTTTTTTAACACAAATCTCTTATTAGTATTCTTGTTTTGAAATTTAATTTGATATTTTACAGTGGATATAATGTCTATGATATCGGCTTCCTTTATCTAGTAAATAATAATAATAATAATAATAATAATAATAATAATAATAATAATAATTTAATAATAAAAATGATAATAATAATAATAATAATGTGAGGAGAAGTATAAAAGCTAGAGATTTGAGGGAAGAATATGCTTTAGACAGTAACCTCTGGCGACAAATCACTTTGGGTTGAAAGGCAAACGCTGTATTGTGGAATATTCCTAAATAAAATAAATAAATAATAATATAATAATAATAATATAATAATAATAATAATAATAATAATAATAATAATAATAATAATAATGCATTATTTAAGCTGGCAGAGTTAAGGCCATAAGACCTTCTCTTCCACTCAACCAGCGAATAATAAAATCGTACAAAAATTACATACTTATTATTATTTTAATAGTATATTACGATGCGAGGTTGGCAAGTGGTTTTTACAGAAACGAAGAAAATGTTTAAAAACCAAACGATAGCGGGGTTTTTAATTCCCGAGATTCTGTAAAACACTTCACAAAACTGCGTTGTACATAATTTTTTGTGCGATGGAGTTTTCAAAATAATAGTAAAATAATATCTTTGTTGGAAATATTTGCTTTCGTTATAAACAATTAAGTAATGTTAACAGTGTGGGCAATGTTTATTAGTTGAAACAACAGGAGGCCGTGAGACCAATTAGTGATAAAATAACAGCAAGTAAGTATTTATTGCTTTATATTGTTTCAAATAAATTTCGGTTCATTTAAAATGCAGTGATTTGTTTCGTATAATGTATATTAATACTACCTTCTGGATATTTTTTGTATATACATTGTACAATATGTAGTATACGTAGAGGGCAGTGGTTTTACTTCCCACGCGCGTGTAGTAATATGTAATATTACAGTATAGTTATTGTATTACAATATAGTTATTTAGATTCCATCCATAGTAATTCTGCTCGAAGGCAGGTCCTTCACTTCAATCATAACATTTCATGCTATGCTTGCAGCTTTACTAGGGAATTTTAGGTGTGGTAGCTTCCCGTTGTAGGAAGTTGAACTTTCAATCATGGTCGTCACTGCTGTAACTACGACAAAAGGCACTATCGCGCAAAAAAAAATTATTAAAATATAGGCTAAACAAAAGACAATGCTGAGGTGGTCTACATTAGCTAATACTAACAAAACATGGAATAAAATAAAATAAAGTAAGCGAAGCTTCCTGGTTGAATATTAACAGGTGTGTACAGAATGTTGAATAGGTATAGTTGTTATGCAGTTAATACATACTGTAGAAGCAATGTCATTGAAATCTAGAACTGAATCAACACGATACTCAACATAGAACAGAATGTCAAAACTGTGCAACAGAAAGCTTAAATACTTTAACAATTGTTGACAGCTTCAAAACTTGATATTATAAACATTTTGGATCAAAGAGAGACGAACAGAGAGGTGAATGGAAAAAACTCCATAACAGTGAGCAAATATAATAAGAGCATTACATTCTTGTGGACTGCGTTGCGCAGAACATGCGAATGGGGTATGGAAGAACTCAATCGCGCCACAGGACTAGACGTCCCTTGGCTTACCAGCAGGCTGCTGTCCTCACATTTATAAGTGTTACTCATAGAGATAGACGATCTTCCTAGGTGTGACATATGGTCATCATGTCGGGTCCCCTAGCCGTTATAGCTGGTTTTCACAACCTGGAGTCGCTACTTACTGTAGGTACCCAAATTGCTCACGATGCTGGGTGGAGACGATCCCATATTGACAGAAATCCCATGAGAAGATATCTTCCGCTATGGAGACTTGAACGAACGCAAGTCCCGTAGCTTCTTGTATTAACCACTCAGTTACAGTGCGAGACAGGGTTATTTTCATTGTGTGGAACTTAAGATATCAGTTAATTTGGATTAAAATAGTGATATATGTCTAGTGATTTAATTTACATTATTATTACATAGTTTTATAATTGCTGTTTTTAGATTTAATTTACTTTAATATTTAGTGGTCCAGAAATTCTTCGATCGTATTGTTAGAGGTACCAAAACAGTGTTATCTGGATATTTTGAGATGAACCACGTTCGGGGATCCTGGTTCCGAGCCTAGCGATCATTGGAATATTGGTAAAATTAAACATATTTAAGGATACCTGGTAGAGTTCGCTTGCAAATGTTTATGCCTAGTCAACATTTTAAATAAACTCTATTTTCTATGGAACTACAATACCTAGGACAATAAAAATTGTACAGCCAATTAAGGCAGGTTTTCTGATGGCACTACTGTCATTGATTTTCATCTAGCATTAATTGTTTTAATTTTGCCAGGGTTTTCAAATCATATAATAATTTACAAAAAATTTTTTTTTTTTTAAATTTCAGGTGCATATTTCTCAGAAACTATGTAACATAGAAGATTGAAGTTTTGTGTGGATGTTTAGAGGGTCTAGCTGTACCAAGTTTAAATATTTTGTTGTTAAAATATACTATTCTCAAGAAAAAAATGTAATGCAAAAGAATAATAAAAATAATTTAAAATAAATAATTTTTAGAAAATATTTCAGGCTCTCAAGTGAGTAATTTTTTCACTGGTTATCTCAAGCCACTCACAATGTCAGTAAAAAGAATAGTGCAGTTCTGATGATTAGTTTCAGAGAAAAATATACCCATATGGGGAGGTATATATATTTTTTTCTAAATTATAATATGATTTGAAAACCCTGGTAAATTGAAAGCAATTAATGCTAGATAAAAATCATGGCAGTCGTACCATCAGAATACATGCCTTAATGGCTGTAAAATTATTATTGTCCTAGGTAGTGTAATTCCATAGAAAACACAGTTTGTTAAAAATGTTGACGAGGCATAAAAATTTGCAAGCGGACTCTACCAGGTGTCCTTCACGTTCCATAATAAGTCACTGTCGCGTAGAATGTCTATTCCATGTATCGAAAATGGTGACCGTCGATTGTAACACATGCTAAGAATTGTAAGTAGTTTGTGGGAATAAAAAATTAAACAGCTTATAGCAACTTTGTTCATACTTATTTATCTTTCAGCGCCTCATGGAGCTTGGCAACTGGTTTGCTATCTCAAAACACTCTGTTCGGACTTCTCTGTATTGATTTGACCCAAGGGGTTTTGAGGCACCGTGCATTCTGCTATGCATTCATACGTCTATTTAATAACTTAAAATACTACAAAATATGAAGCAAACTATAGTTGAATCTTTCTATTCATTACACGAATATTATTTCCATATGAACTCTTATCAATTTATTCAGATTCTCTTATTGAATATTTATGAAATTATTTTCTTAATCATTAGAGATCTGAAGATTATATGGAAATAAATCTCCAATTTCTAAACAATGAAGCTCTTATCTCACACAGACAAGATAATTGGAATTCATGTTCCCGATGAAAATTCTCCGCGATATCTTACTTTTAATCCTCTTTTGATTTAATTTTTTTTTTGCTTCTTTTCGTTCTCAAGTAATTTAATTCTAAGTGGTCTCTCAATACGGTGGAATATTCTCCTCTTTCCTCTCATACCAATTTTATCTTTATATTTATGGTATATAAAATGCTTACGGAAGGCTGAACGCTGAATTGTGTTTTTATGAAAGGTAAGGAAATTAAAAGGAAGTTTAAATGGGAGAACACAGCTCTGAGAACTCCGTAACCGCTCTAAAGGAACGTGAAAACTGTTTTTTATAAATTATATTAGATATATTTAATACACAAGTGATCTTCTTGGTGATAAAATATTAAAATATGTATACAGTCAATATGCCCATTTCACCAATTAATGTTTTAAAATGGTCAACAAGTTTCCACAGCCAAGCTGTCATTCTCAAGACCAGATATTGACTGAAGACAAAATTGATAATAAATAAATAAACAAATTCAGTTAAAAACAAACTACGTCACATGTGAAATGGGCATATTGACTGTATACATATTTTAATATTAGATATAGATTAATCGAAATCTAATTTTGAGTTGCATGTTATGTTTTCTAATCTCCGAATAACTTTAGACGTTTTTATGCTATACAATCTAATATGTGATTTTGTATTCTTTATATAAACAGTTCTCTTCCGATAGTTTCTTTACCTTGTTCGTGAAGAAGGGGAGTTGCATGTTTAAATGATCCGGCAACCTTCGCCAGCGCGTGGCCGTTTCATTGCTATAAGAAGGGTTACCCGTGCCGGACAGGTCAAAGGTGATTAGTCAGATTGAAAGTGATATTTCGGTCAAACAAGTGATATTCTCATGTTGAGGAAACCAGCTATAACGGCTGAGGGACCAAACATGCTGACCACATGTCGCCCTTACACTGGCAGGATGATAGTCTACCTCTATGATTAACATATGCAGATGTGAAACCAACAGCCGGTTGCTAATTCAAGGGCCTCATAGGTCTGTCTCGTCATAAGGGGGTAAAAGTGATAGGCCTATTCTTTTACCTTAAAAAATAAAAACCGGACATGACTCCCAGTAGAATAATAACACTGGTCAACATGATTTTTGTCTCACAAGTACCAATAGTTATACTTGATGCAGTTTTTTATTGTGTTTTCAAATATGTATTCGGAATGTTTCCATCGCCTACAGTTTTTTAATTTCAATTTCAATGAATGGATTTAAGTAATTATTTTTTAATAAACGATTTTTCGTCCATTTGTCCATTGTAAAATAAAAACCAAATGAGCTAACTCAGGAGATTTCAGCTATGAAAAAGGGATATAAAGGCCTAATATGCTGGCCGACTATTGTTGGACCATCAAGATGGATTCTCCACAGGCGAAATATAGCAGAAAATCGTCATTTCTTACTTTCTAGGTGAGTCCGAATGTTCGAATATTATGTAGTTACGAATGTAGAAAATATTAAAGGTTTGAAATTATAAATGCCTATCTCTCGGAAACCTTGCGTGATGGAGGAAAAACGATATCATATTTGAATTCAGGAGAAAAAATACTATCAGAATCACACTCTTTTTTTCTTTCTGTTGCTCAGTGTAATTTCCGAAGCCTTATTCGGATCTCCGGGAAAGAAATATTTTAGGGGATCAGTGAGAAAGGTTTAAACATAGATTCCCCCGCACATATAAATAATAATGCCTTAAACAAAGCGTGAGATAGATGAAAAAAAGCCAGTCTAGCAAATCCTAAAGATAAATTAGTCGTACTTATTATTAAACCCAGTTGACTTAAAGTAGAAAGGTCAATAATCTTCTTTAAATCATATTTAAAATTTGCACCAAGACCAGCTATAAATATCGTTAACCCAGAAATAATTAAAAGGAAGGTATTTAGCCTGCCCCCCTGGTATTTCCAATCCTGTACATTTATGCAGGTTAAGTGGTAGGTCCATCTATAGTAATTCTGCCCGAAGGCAGGTCCTTCACTGCAATCATAGCATTTTCATGCTATGCTTGCAGCTTTACTAGGGAATTGTGTAGGGTGGTAGCTTCCCGTTGCTTTCCACACCGGTGAAGGATGATGATGATAATGGTAAGGATGATAATGATAAGGATGATGGCCATATGATTTCGGGGACCGTTTGGGCCTTAAAGTTTTCCTGACATTTGTCTTACAGGTGAGGAAAAACCCCGCTAAAAACCTCGCCCAGAAAAACTGCCCCGACCGGGGATCGAACCCGGGCCCGCTGCGTGACAAGGCAGCTCGCTACCTTGAGACCACAGCGGTGGACAAGTGGTAGGTAATAATCATAAAATATTCTAAACAAATAAAGCTAATTGACTGACATCATCCAACCCGAAGATTTATGACCGCGCAGAAGGGCTCTGCAAATACTCGTACCCTGTGCTAATTCTTTCTAATCATTACTTCTATAACTCATCCCCTCCAAAATATGGTTAATGTCATTACCGTAACTCATTCCTGGTCTATCTACCGGAAACTACAGATGTAGTTTTCCTACAAAGAAGTTTCACCTCCACTTTCATTCCTCATTGATGTCACATATCCTATCCATAGCAATCTAATGTGACACTTCACTATCTTATGTATGTTTTCCCATTAAATCATGTACCTCACTGTTACGAATTTTCTCCATTCTTATGTAAGATATACTTTTTGGTCCCAAAATTTTCCTAAGAACTTTATTCTCAACACTTGTATTTTGTCCTTCCCTCTTAAAGTAAGAGACCAAGTATTGCATCATTTAGATAAGTAGGAATGACAAGAATCACTGCAACGCATAATACAGTCCTTTTCCAGAGTTGAGCTTATATTTATTTTTGTACATAGTTACTTTTATAATTATTGTTCTTAGTATTGTCATCCTGCAATTTAAAAAAAAAATTCATGTGTCTATTCCGATTTCACAATGAATTTCAACGCGTGACCATATATAAATTCAGTTTAATTTATATTTATTTCCATCCCCACTTCCTTAATTTTGTTTAGTAGAATGCGTGTGTTGGCCTTTGACATTTATTAACTATAGCCTAACAAAATACATCATTAGCATTTACCAAAAACTAATTAATACCGCAGGCTTGATTTCAAACAAATATATACAGTTAAATAAAGAATAAGAAGCGACATGTCATTTTATTGAAATTATTACTTAATTCAATAAATATTACGTTAATTGTCTGAAATTAACATATTAGTATGTTTAAATTTAAGGTTTAAATATCTGACCTGGTCTTATTAAATCAATAATAATAATAATAATAGTAGTAATAATAATAATAATAATAATAATAATAATAATGATAATGATAATGATAATGATAATAATAATAATAATAATAATAATAATAATAGATGATGATGTTCAGGACCACTACAAATGGAGAATGTGAATTTCTTGAGGGTGACGCAAAACCACTGTATTTTGGACTATTTAACTCATGCCCAAATGGTAGTCAATGACCAATCACGTTTCATTGAATTTTGGTTTTCAACCAATGACAGTCGTGTTTCATCTCGCTCTTTATCGATTTCTCTTTATCAGCTCATGCTTTTGTGATAAAGAACGCTCCTCCTTTTTTTAATATTCTATACAGGTCAGAGCATTATTTTTCTCCAACAAATACATTGAATATAACAAATAATGAACAGATTCCGTGATTTTACTGAGTTGTTTACTAAAAAAATAATGAATAACCTATAATGTTGATTACAATATAGGCCTACAGTTTGATGTGTTTCATTATTTCTCCACTAGTGTGATTCTTACAATATGCGATCCTATTTGGCAATAAATAATACGATCAATTTGCAGTGAATATACATAACCTCACATTTCTGATTTATTTTCAAACATCGGCGTTTACATTAAATATATAAATATTTTAAAATACCGCTAACTATATTTAAATAATGATTTTTGAGTAAACAGCTTAATTTATTCGTTAAATAGTCCTAACGAATACCACTCTTGATTTCCAAATCCTCTAGATAAATATACTCATCACTTTATGACTCGTGAATTTATCGATGATTTGGAAATCACTCGTGACATTACTTATCATAAATTCCGAAAAATCATCATCTTCCATGCAGGCATTAGACAATCTTGCCTGTTCGATCTTCACACTGTTAGAACCATCTCTTCCTCGGACGTCCCACATCTCTTCTTCCTTGAGGTGGTTAGTTATACGCTAGTGCTGGGATTCTTTCGTTGTTGATATGATCCTGATGGGCTCTCAAATTGTCTTCATATTCATCTATTGTCTCGTTTAAGTTGTATATATTCAATTCGTCTCTTATATCTTAATATCTTATGAGATCCATTTTTGTGAAGACTTTTACCCTGCGAAGGAACCTTATTTCAGCCGATTGAATCTTACTTCTATCTCTTTCCTGTAATATCCATGACTCACTATCGAAGGTAAATACCGGCACAGCTTTTATCTTATAAAAGTTTAATTTTGTGACTTTTGGAGTCATATTGGGGAGAGTTATATTTATTGTTCCACATACTGACTGACAAATTCCGAAATAATAATAAATAATAATAATAATAATAATAATAATAATAATAATAATAATAATAATAATCAACATTCACAAATTTGTAACAAATTTTATATAGGAAGAACAAACAGAAGTTTAATATTAGATTTAAAGAACATTTTCAAGACTTTATTTACACAGAAGGAAAATCAGGCTATGCAAAATACGTTATTGACATCGTATGTTAGATATTGAAAACACCCTGACAATAATGCACGGAGAAAATAATCCAGCTAAGATAAACATACTCGAGAAGATAGAAATTTTGAAGGCAGTTAACAACAACGACCATTTGATAAATGAAAACGCACCCAGTACATGTAACCCCCTGTACCAGAGCTTCAGTGGAACACCAGTATTGAATCCTGCTGATGATGGGACTAGTCCCGAAAGCGCTACAGATAAATAATCTTTAATTTGAGGAGACGGACCTTTTAGGTAAATATTTCATAATTTTATATTTTAATTTTGATAATAATAATAATAATAATAATAATAATAATAATAATAATAATAATAATCATAATAATAATGATAACAAATAACAATAATAAATGTATTTCACATTTCGAGAGATAAGATCCATCCTTTATTTATTTGATCATAAAAAGGAACACCGATATCTTAAAAGAATTGAAGACTACGCCAATTTTGGAATATATTAAACAGTACCAACTAAATTGGGAACACCATCTTGAAAGAATGAGTTCAAATCGGATCCCCAAAGCAGTTTATAATTACATACCAAGAGGACGAAGATCTCTGGGCCGTCCTATGAAACGCTGGAGGGAAAATGTTCTATAGGATCGTAACAGGCCTTGGCCTAATACGTGGAAGGAAGAAGAAGAAGAAGAAGAAGAGAAGACGAAGCTGTACTAAATACTGACAAGAAGTTTTAGAGATATCATATAATAGCAGATCCTTATTTAATAATATAGCTTAATGCCCATTGCGGTTATACATCAGGTAACCATCAAGAGTCCGAGTTCGATTGATGATTACTGGCATAGGATTTGTGGTATGTGAAGTGGCATTACAATAGGATTTTCTCTGGATATTACGGCTAACTACTCTAGCTATTTGTTGTACTGACACTTGAGCGACCTCAAGCTGGCATAATGTTCACTCTCAGGTTACAGTCTATGAATTAATTCCACTATGATAGCATTTCACTTGACTATTATCCCCTGTAAATTGCATTCGGTAATTGAATGTTACTGCTAGGTATCTACTATTCATTACATATAATGTTTTTTTATTATCTACATATATAAAAATGAATGTATGTCTGTCTGTCCTTCATGCTGCTGTACCGTTCATCCGATTGTGATGGGGCTTTTTGTAATATGTTCAGGAGTTCCCGGGAAGGTTTTAGGTTATCCATCCATCCATAGTAATTCTGCCCGAGGGCAGGTCTTTCACTGCAATCATAGCATTTTCGGTGGACGTTTTAGGCTATAGTACAGTTGAAATACTCAATTCCTTCATCCTTAAAAATCACCCTTCTTAGTAAAAAGCGTGGGAATATAGCTTTTTGGACGCTTATATGGCTTACGCTGCCTAAATCATAACAAATACATCAAATTAATGTACACAGAATTGAATGTAAAAAAAAATACTCTACAGAAAAGTCCGCGACAGCATTTGTTTGTCTTTTACGGATAGGCTAACTCATAATAACCATTCTTGTCTTCCATTGATGTCAAGAAGATCAGGATAAGTAGATTCCCGGGCAAGCTTTACCAGCGCACGGTGGGTATTCCTTTACGGATAATTCACAATGACGAATTTTGTCTTTCAGCTCATTTATGCCAAGAAGATCGGAATAAGTAGATTCCCGCGCAACGCCGGGTAATCAGCACGTTACGATATAAATTTGTAATTATTTTTCCTTTTACTTATTCTACTAAACATAATAAGGCATCCATTTTCATTTATTTAGGCGTAGGAGCGCACGATGGGTATTAGCTAGTTTTAAATAATTACAATGTAATTAGATTGCGAGATTTCTTTATTTTATTATTAAAACATTGTGGTTAATTTTTCTTACTTCTCTACTCTGTAGGTATGAACATTCTATCTTACACTAAGAGAAGAAAACAAGATACAATTATTCGAAAATAGGATCTCAAGAAACATATTCAGCCCTATAAATTATGGGAATGGAGCATCTTCACAATGACTATTCTATAATTTATATCGTTGTCTCCTAACATTGTCATGTTTCTTGAGTCCGGGAGATTGAGATAAGCAGACATATAACTGGAATGGATAACAGTAGAAATACTTTTAATTTTTAATGGAAATCCCTAAGGAATATAGCATTTGACATTTTTATACTATGTATACTATTTAAATTTGCATTTGGCCTATTATTATGTGTACAGGATATATCCCTTCTTCTTTGCCTCTCACTCCGACCCGTCAATGTTCTATGTCGAGACATGATGGAAGTAGGTGCGAATATCTAAATATAAAAAAAATACTGAAACCAAGATTAGACAGGGTTTAATTTAAATTTAAATAATAAAATGTACTCACTTTTTTAAACCACTAATAATAAACAACTAACAATAAATACGCGAGAGTAAGTCAATTCACATTGCTGCTGCACAATTTTCTTTTTGCAACAATGCATTTACAGTATGAACGTAAACAAATGAATGAGTACACAAAAGAATGGGTAATACACATAAATTCCTTAAAGACAATTTATTTTATTTTGTTTAATTTAATTTATTTGTAACACATATTATACATAAATGTTACTTTTCTGCACTCCTTCTCTATATATGAACTTTAATTATGCCCAAATATCACACTCCTCTGTGCGCGCAATGACCTTAAAAAGGAGTACAATTTTTTTCTTCGCGTATTCATATATAGATTTATGTGTTTTTTAATAACAATGTGGCAATAATAATTTACTTTAACTGGTAAAATTATTAGCATATGTATAAAAATATGTTCGTGTAACTGATTCTTATAGTCATATTTTTTTCCACGAACTTCCTCTATCTTCCTAACACACCTTTTATACTTCTTCCATTTTCTTCTTCACCTCCTGAAACCGTGTCCGTTAAGGGTCCCTCTTTGTTTTATACCCCATTCCATCTATTCTACGACCTTCTTTGGTATCCTCTCATCTTCCATTCGTTTCAGATGTCCACACCATTCAAATTGCCTATATTTTTTACATAATCTGATATTGAAACAACTTTATTAATTTCTTGTTTAATTTTTTTAATTCTTATTTTTGTCTACTCTCAGAGCATCTAGTTGGACGCCGTAAAAAACTCATTTCGAGTATTAATAATTTGTAACTTAAATGCTTATTTAATTCACATGTTTTCACCCCATAAATTACTATGTTTTGAACTATAGATTTGTATAAATAAATTTTAAATTATCTACAACAGTATATTATGATGTGAGGTTGGGAAGTGGTTTTTACAGAATTGAGGAAATGTTTAAAAACCGTGCTATAGCCGAGATTCTGTAAAACACTACACAAACGTGCGTTGTTCATTATTTTTTGCGCGATGGTGTTTTCAAAATAATAAATAATAGTAAAATAATAGGATCTTTGTTGGAAATATTTGCGTTCATTATAAACAATTGACTAACGTTAACAGTGTGGGCACTGCTTATTAGTTGAAACAACAGGAGGCCGTGAGACCAATTTAGTAATAAAATGACGGCAAGTACGTATTTAATGTTTTACATTGTTTCAAATAAAATTTAGTTAATTTAAAATGCAGTATTTGTTTCATATAATGTATATTAATATATTAATACTATTTTTTTTTATTTTTTGTATATACATTGTATGTAGTATACACAAAGGGCAGTGGTTTTACTTCCCACACGCGTGTTTGTAATATGTAGTATTACAATATAGTTATTTTTATTACAGTATAGTTATTTAGGTTGGCAACACCGAAATGTAGGAAGTTGAACTTTCAATCATGGTCGCCATTGCTGTAAGTACGACAAAACACACTATCGCACAAAAAAATATATTTGTCCCATATTATTCCATTAACATTGGTTTTGCTACACTTCCTTTATTTACCCTTTAATTAATATTAGCTTAATAATTTTAAGTCGTAAATATTATCCATTTTAATAGTAAACGAGTTGGACCTCGTATGAAATTTATATAATTTATTTTATTTAATAATTTGAATAAAATATTTTAGCTTTTATTTTCACAAAGTTCTGTGTGAATGTATCAGGAAATTCAAATCAATACACTAGAAGCTTCGGACCAGTTATATTAATAAATAATATTAATACAGGTGCAAAACATGGTCTCTTACTTTAGGGAGAAGTAAATATTACGAATATTTGAGAATAAAGTTAGGAACAGTTTTATACCAAAGAGAGATGAAGAGACAGATGAATGGAGAAAACAGGGAGCCATGGATCTATATAGGAAACCAAATAAAATAGGAACAGTTAAGTCTCATAGACTGCGATGGGCAGGACATGTGACACGAATGGGAAATGAAGGAGGGGTATGAAAGCTTCTTGTAAGAATACCAGAGAACAAATGCTCAGTTGGTAGACCAAGAATGAGGTGGGAGAATAACATTAACCATTATTTGAGGAAATTAGATTATACGGGGATGATTGGAAAACATTAGCTCAGGATATGAATGTATGGGGAGGTTATGTCCGTGTGGCCATGAACTTACGGATTCGACAGTGCCAGTAAGTTAGTTAGTTAGATATGACAATGTTAATTTCATGAAATATTTTTTTTTAATTTCCTAAAAAGGAAACTCGATGAATGATCTGTGAACCGAACCAGAACCTTCCGGCTGGGAATATTATGGATTGCTTTACTACACTATTGATCATTATACTCACACTCACACCAAACTAAAACAAAAAGGCAGAGAGCTTTTCACGGAGTTTGAAGTCTTGCTGGGACCCCTATTGCGAGAGAAAGTGGTATAGCGTCGTTAATAAATCGCATTAGTGAGCGGGCAACGAACGGGTCAGTGGTCGCAGTTCATCCTCTCTCTCTTTCATCACCATTGTCGTCATGGTTACCAACAAACTCTCGCAAAAAGTAGCCGCCAAAACAGAGTTTCATTGTATGTTTTCCTCTTCTACAAGAAACACAAGCAAATAATCTGAAATAAATGTTTATGTTGGTCACAAAAGATGTTTCATCCGAGACACGCCTCCTACAGCATCCACATTGGGGTTTCAAGAACTTTTATCTGCATCAAAACGTTCTGCGTAACTTTTTACCAGTCAAATTAGAAAGAAGATCTACGCCACATTGATTCTATAATACCATTTCAGTTTCCTCATTAAAGAGTTCGGGGATTCTATACAACTTTGCCACCAACATCAATTCAAATAAAAAACGGAAAAAACACAGCATTTATTGTTGCAGTATGTGATTAATTACCTGAGACTATTTAACTCATGCCCCAAATGGGATTCAATGACCAATCACATTTCAATGATTTTTTAAATTACAACCAATCACAGTCGTGTTTCACCTCTAATTTATCAAACAACCATATCATATTAAAGAAAGCTCCTCCTTTTTAACATTCTGAATAGGTCATAACATTATTTTGCAGTGACTGACAGTGCCATAAATACGGCTACCAGATTGAATATAGTGCACGAATGTCAGCTGATAGTGATTGAGGGAGATAATATAAAAATACTTGTAGCAATTAATTATACCACAAAAAAAAAGAAACCACTGTTTGCACTTTCTTAAACGAATTATTTCCCAGAAAATGACGTTGCAGAAAAATATAATTGACATATTTACATCATAGGACATCAGAAATATATTAATACCTATAATGTTGGTTATAAATTTCTCCATTAGGGTGCATTCTTACAATATTGCGATCCTTTGGCAATAAATAATATGATCTGGTTGCAGTGATGAACAAGCGTAACAATCGTTTCTCATTGGTTTTCAAACATCGCTTCCCATTTGTTTTCAAACATCGCCGTTTACATTAAATATATAAATATTTTAAAATAACTATTTTTAAATAATGATTCGTGAGTAAAGAGCTTAATTTTATTCCTTAAATAGTCCTAACAAATGCCACCCTTGATTTCCAAATTCACTAGATAAATTGGAAATCACTCGTGGCATTCCTTATGATAAATATATGTGTTGATTTTTTCTCCTCAAAAATGTAAAAAAAGTTTTAAAATAAAGTGAAAAGTTGAGCTTAAACTAATCTAAAATCAGCATATTTATAATGTAAGATATGTATTAATCATTGCTCAGAACTTTGCCCACTGAAATAGGTGGATACAATCTTGGGATAGAATCACATTACATCTGAACAAACATGTTGGTAATTGGTTCTAACGGGAATATATGTCATCACATTGGCCAACACGAAGATAAAAGTTACTCGTTCTCCGATCGAACATTCACTGATGGTACAGTGACACAGAATAGCCAAGAATTATATCCTAGAGATCATACATTTTAATACTAAAATGTTCAATCTAAGGGCTAGGTCAGTAGTGGTGTGTACTTACATTTTATTAAATAAAAGAAAAAAGAATGTATCAGGCAAAGGTAGAGTACTACATTCCTGATAATCACGATGCCCGACCTCTACAAGCGAAATTTCAACAGAGTGAGTACGGTAATTGAATTCGCGCTATGGATGTCTTCCGTATTATATTGTCATTGCAACAATAAAAAGCTTGATAGAAAATGCGTGAAACACGTATGTAGTATAAAGTGGAGAATTTTTAATTTACTTCATTAAACAGTACATCCGTCCACCTCTGTAATCTCAGGGTACCGTCACTGCTTCGTAGGCAAGGAGCCCGGTTTCGATCGCCGGTCAAAAAAACTTTTCCGGGCTACGTTTTTTTCGGGATTTTCCTCACCTGTGAGACAAATGTCTGGAAACTGTAAGCAACAAACGGTCCCCGAACAACATAATCATTATTATCATATCCGTCGCATACAGCTTTAATTTTTTTACTGAATGGTATGTTTCGTATTGGATATGTTCGTGTTGTCTTGGAAAATGCCCTATATTGAGCTGATCACTCATTCGTGAAGATCCTACTTGTCCTTATGCGATCAAAAAAGTATGTGTGTGATTCAAAGTTTGAAATCCTTCTCCCCACATGTCGTGCCATTCTAAGACCCGGGCGGTGTGAGCACTTAAAATACTTAAAGTTGAGACTTTGAACTACGATGGAGAAGAAGAAAAAATGTGTCCCCGGCTATAAAACAATTTTATAAATAAAGTATTAAATGCGCGCAACGTGCATAGAAGATTGAGCTTAGTCACTGCACAGTATCACCAAGATTCTGAAATCATCCTACAGTTTAGCACGACATATATTTCACAGTGGTCGCCACATCTTACACACACACAATCTGGGGCCGGGCTCGTGGGATCTCTGGGTGCTGCACAATGTGTGGTGAAATTCATGCACAGCGAGCCTTGTCACTCTCTGGCATAATGCATATACTCGTTGCGTTCATTCACGGTTTGTTATGACATCAGTAATGTAGAATTCTTCCCATATTTTGCATTTCTGCTAGTGGAGTTCATGCAGGAGGTCCTGGTAAGCTGGTGTCACTGGTAGTAGGAACTTCAGTCTCTGCTCTTCTATGAAGAAGGATTCTCTGACGAGCTCATATACAAGTCGCGAGGATGTGTATTTGGAGAGAGAGGGAGAACACCCTTTTTAGGTAGGTGTTGTACTACAGTAATCCTGTCTATGGTAACTACTTCAATATGATGATTTAAATTAATTTTTGTATTTTTTTTTTTGCGCGGTAGTGCGTTTTGTCGTACCTACAGCAATGGCAACCATGATTGAAAGTTCAACTTCCTACATTTCGGGGTTGTCAACCTAAATAACTATACAATATTATATATTACAAACCTCGTGTGGGAAGTAAAACCAATGCTTTTTCGGTATAGGCCTACTACAATCGGGGCAAGAGGTATTCTTATCTAAATTTTGGAATTCCTTACATTTTGGGTATATCTTTCTAAAATTGGCATCGCAGCCATTAGAGGATCAATTTCAATTTTAAGAAACTATCTTTACAAAATTTCTACTTTAGGCAATCCTCTAATGAGGAAAGTTGTATATAATAATAAAAATATATAGAAAAATATATCCAAAGGTAGTGTTAATATACATTATATCAAACAAATCACTGCATTTTAAATGAGCTGAACTATTTGAAACAATATAAAACAATGAATACGTACTTGCCGCCATTTTATAACTGATTGGTGTCATTGAATATTGTTTTTACCTTTTATATAGCCTACCAGACATGATGCCACTTGTGATGTCTGGTATGTAAAGATTCCAAAAAAAGTATATTAGATTGGTTCTTTTGTGAAGGAACAACTTAAAAATAACCCGCTTTCACATGCCTTAAGCCGTAGCACTTATTATAGATCCCAAGGCATACTTAAAATTAGATTGTAGGATAATCTCTTACAAGATTCGAAGAATATGAATATAAAAAATTGGATTAGCTGTGTCCGTGACAGGAAGTGTGGAAAGAAACATGATGGCCCAAAACTTTCTATTTAAATGAATCTATAGTGCATGAGAAAAAAGAAGAATTAGAAGAAAAAAGGTAAACATGTATGTGTAATCGCCATTTATCGGCCTCAGTGGATTCGATACAGGAAAAGATCATCCGTTTTCACTGGTAAGGAAAATCGTATTAAATAGTTTTTCTTGGAAGTCGGTTCTAAGTGAGTTACGTTAAACAATCTGTCAAAAAGCATATCTTTGGCATAATTCCCATATAGAGCAACTCGGCACACATATCAGCAAGCTTCTTATTACAAATATACTACGTTAAATGCTATAATAATGGAACTTATTACTCTTCTTTAAATATATTGTTTTTTTTTTAGTATCATGTAAGTAAGTATTCTGAAATAGCAAAATTGTAGATGCAATGAAGAATACGTAATACTCCTACTGATCAAGAATATAGAAACTTAAATTATCTATAAATAGTTTTATTTACATGTTCTCATCATCATCATCATCCTTTTATCGTGCCGTCCTTTCAGAATGTCGATTCCAAATATGTCTCCAATCATCTGTATCTTCCCACCCTTTGCTTCTTTTTAGTTCTCCCCTGGTGTATCCTCTCTCATGAAGGCTTTTCTTCTCTAGGTTAAGTCATCTTTCTAGTGGTTATTTTCCTTGTATCTTGAGATTTAACAGTTTTTTTAGTGTCGTTCATTTTCCATTATTTTTAAACAATTTAGTCTAATTTTTTATATGTCTATATTTACATGTTCTATCTGGTTTATTTTATTTGTTACATCTAGAGTAAATCAACACTGATGAAATTCAATATTATAGGCATATTCCGTTGAGGTAAGTAGTCAAAGTAAAATGTTAAAATATATACCTATTGGCAGATGCCGTCGTCCTCAACTGTTTAAAAGTTAATAACTATAGGCCTTTCGGAAGTCGATTTCCATCATCAGCAGAAGAAATGTGTTCTACTAACTGTTGTTGTTATGCTATGTTTTGGACTAAGATATTTTTAAGACGTCGTCGACTGACTCAGTTGCTATCGACGACGCCTTAAGAACATCTAGTCCAAAAGTCGCATAACAACAGCAGTTAATAGCACACATTTCTTCTGCCGATGATGGAAGTCGACTTCCGAAAGGCCTACAGTTAGTACTTTTAAACGAAATTTTAAAACAGTTGAGGACGATGGCACCTGCCAAAAGATATATATTTTTAACATTTTACTTTAGAGTAAATCAACTTATAGGCCTAGTGAACATAATAATTGTATTTTAGCATAATATATGTTCATTTTTTAAAATTCAGATATAAGACTAATTATGTTGAATTTTAAAAATCCGATTGATTGGTAGACAAGGCTTTAAGGCCTTAACTCTGCCAGGTAAAATAAATAAACAAATTATTATTATTTTCTATTATTATTATTATTATTATTATTAATTATTATTATTATTGTACTAAAATTGTTGGAGAGCTTTATCATTCTTTTCTAGCCAATTTTAATTAAGCATAATTTTAAAAAAGTTCATGTTTATATAACTTATTCCACTTGTGCACGATAATGAAATGTCGTGTTTCTGTTTTTGTGGTTCACCGCACATAACAGTAGGATTCTCACTAAATCAAACTCCATTTGCACTCTATGGTTAACCATGACTACATTATTTAAACCTTATTCTGTGGACACTTAATTTATGTGAACTCAAATTTACACCTTATAAATCTTCCAGTTCTCATAATTCATTCTGTTTTATATTGAATTTTTATATTTTTTTTAATCTACAATGAGTAATTTAAACCATGAAATTACACACAAAGGAAAAATTAACAATAACTGACCTATAGGTAAAATTTCCAAGAACTGCTATAGAACGCTGATGTACTACAGATAAAATGCTTTGAATAGGTCTAATACAACGAAAGTAAACTTAAAATAGAGCAACTAATACAATTTTTCTATCAATGAATACAGCAGAAGTAAAGATACAGTAACTTGTCTCTCGTCTAATAGACGAACATCGATTTTAACTGTAGTAAACTCTAATTGCTTACCTAGTGACAGACCCGCCATGACACAGCACAGGACCGCGGTTTCAGGAACATTCGTTTCTATCTTCAGGCATCTTCAGAATGTTCCTGAAACCATGGTCCTGTGCTGTGATGAACACGGAGTGAATGATGTAGATTCATTTCAATTGTATTAATTTGGAAGCCTCACAGTATTAATTCACATCAACATTTTTATGAAATTTATATTTTATTATAGTCCAAGATCCGGCTACAAGATTACTATGTTCATCGAGTGTATGAGCAAAATCAATTTTTTCATAAAATTGTGAATAACTGAATACATTTTTGCCGAGTTGCCTATTTAAATTCGGCCGCCAGTATGTTAAATTAAAACACAATAAATGTATTTATTCCAAATAATTTGATTCACTTGTTATTAAAATAAATTATAATCTAGTTCGCAGAAATCGATGTATAGAGCTTGAAAAGTCTTGGTTGCACACTTGGCCGTAAACCTCCTCGCGTCTACAGCAGGCTGTGACACCAATCAGTAATAAAATGGCGGTAAGTACGTATTTATTGTTTTATATTGTTCCCTCGCAGCGGGAAGTAAAACCACTGCCCTTTATGTATACTACGTACAATGTATATACAAAAATATATCCAAAAGGTAGTGTTAATATACATTATACGAAACAAATCACAGCATTTTTTATGAACTGAACTTTATTTGAAACAATATAAAGCAATAAATAAGTACTTATCGCCATTTTATTACTGATTGGTATCAAAGCCTGCTGTAGCCGCGAGGAGGTTTACTGCCAAGTGTGCAATTGCAACCAAAACTTTTCAAGCTCTATACATCGATGTCTGCGAACTAGATTATAATTTATTTTAATGACAAGTGAATCAAATTATTTAGAATAAATAAATAAATTATATTTTAATTAAATAGGCCTACTGACGACCGAATTTTAATAGGCAACTCGGCAAAAATGTATTCACTAATTTACATTTTTATGAAAAAAATTGATTTTGTTCATACACTCGATGAAGGTAGTAATCTTGCAGCTGGATCTTGGACTATTTATTTATATATTGTTCTTTAATCTTGGAACGGTAATATGTAAAAACGGCCGAACAGGCCCGTGAGAACTGATAATGCACATGTTCTATTCTATAGTGTTCTGCCCTGGAACAAGTTCTTCACTGCAACCATAGCATTTTCATACTATTCTTTGCAGTTTTACTAGGGAATTATAGGTGTGGTAGCTTCCAGTTGCTTTCCACGCCGTGGTTGATAATGATGATGATGACCAGAAGATGTTCCGGGACCTTTTGGGCGTCAAAGCTACCTAACATTTGTCTTATGCCCTGGAACAAGTTCTTCACTGCAACCATAGCATTTTCATACTATTCTTTGCAGTTTTACTAGGGAATTATAGGTGTGGTAGCTTCCAGTTGCTTTCCACGCCGTGGTTGATAATGATGATGATGACCAGAAGATGTTCCGGGACCTTTTGGGCGTCAAAGCTACCTAACATTTGTCTTATGCCCTGGAACAAGTTCTTCACTGCAACCATAGCATTTTCATACTATTCTTTGCAGTTTTACTAGGGAATTATAGGTGTGGTAGCTTCCAGTTGCTTTCCACGCCGTGGTTGATAATGATGATGATGACCAGAAGATGTTCCGGGACCTATTGGGCGTCAAATCTACCTAACATTTGTCTTACAGGTGAGGAAAAACCCTGGGAAAAAATCTAACCCAGAAAGGTTGTCCTGTCTGGGGATCGAATCCGGGCTCGCTGCATGACAAGGCAGCATGCTACCTCGTGACCACAGCGGTGGACAATGCAGATGTATGTATTGTATTTTTATTTCGAAGTATGCCAATAAATTCCACTACAACTAAATCTTCTATGTTCCACTTAGGAATGCATTCATACCTGCACAACTGAAGGAATTTATACTTATCATAAATAATTTGGAAATCAAGAGTGGCATTTGTTAGGACTATTTAACGAATAAAATTAAGCTGTTTACTCACAAATAATTGTTTAACTATAGTTAATTTAAAATATGTATGTATTTAATGTAAACGGCGATGTTTGAAAACAAATTAGAAATGTGAGGTTATGTTCATTCACTGCAACTAGATCATATTATTTATTGCCAAATAAGATCGCAGTATTGTAAGAATGTACCCAAGTGGAGAAATAATGAAACACGTCAAACTATATATCATAATCAACATTACGGGTTATTCATTTATTTTTTAGTAAACAACTCAGTAAAATCAAGGAATCTGTTCATTATTTGCTATATTCAATGTATTTCTTGGAGAAAAATAATGACCTGTCCTATTCAGAACATTAAAAAGGAGGAGCTTTCTTTATCACAAAAGCATGAGCTGATAAAGAGAAATCGATAAAGAGCGAGGTGAAACACGACTGTCATTGGTTGTAAAACAAAATTCATTGAAACGTGATTGGTCATTCACTAGCATTTGTGGCATGAGTTAAATAGTCATCTTAAAGTTTAAAAAATTTGGTATCTGATATTGTCAACAGCGGTATAAAGTAACTTGCATATACCAGTGTAATTTAAACACATTTCTAACCTAATCTTTATTACAGATTTTCTTTGCAATAGATTTTTTATTTGTGAATGAGGTGGGAGAATAACATGAACTATGATTTGAGAAAAGTAGATACAGAGGATGGTTGAAAACATTAGTTCAGTATAGGGATGATGTGGCAAGAAGTAATAGACTCGTGAGTACTAAAACGTACCATTAATAGTAGTAACTGGAAGGCGCACAAACGTGCACACGAGTCTATTACCAACATAGAAACCCAAACGAATGGTACCTACCCCTCTAAGTTATAATAAATAACATATACATCTCGCAGTGGGGGTGGCGACCTTATGGGAGGAGTCATCGCCCTTATAAGGCAAGGACGCGTGTGAAAACACTCTCTCACGCTCCTACGTTCTGCAATAGTCAAAGTTCTTTAGTAATCGTTCGCGAAAGTGATATTAAAACACATGGGAGCAAATAACTCATCAACTCCACTCCGAGTTAGTGAAGTATAAAACACTGTAAATATACAATTGTACACACAAATTTATCCAATAAACTGAAATAATATGTGTGTAATATAAACATCCCTGAGTGATCATATTCTACCCTGAGCGAACCGGCACAATGTATGGAGAGCTTATATTCGCGCGGCTATGAACCTACGGGTTCGATAGTGCCAGTGATTTAGTTATATCTTTGATTTTTAACAATAGTGGGAGCCGCGACTTTTTCACGTGGATAAAAAATGGTTATTGCGTGTTATCTGTAAAAGAAAGACATATGCTGTCTGGGACTTTTTTGTAGAATCTTTTTAAATGATGTAAATGTTAAATGTTTCGTAGAATGTTTTCAAATATAATGTGTATATTAATGTGGTGTATTTGTTATGGTTTAGGCAGTGCAAGCCATTTAAGCGTCCAAAAAGCCACTTTTTTTTAGTGCACTGGTGCCTTCTTTTTTAGCTCCGGGCAGTACTACGGCATTATTTTAGATACGACAATTGTCTCAAACAATTCTGTATAGGCTATGGTGGTAAAAACCTCATTCCAAATGGTCAAGTATTTTTGAGTCCAGAAAGGACAGACTCACAGACTAACAGACTCGCGAACTAACAGATGTTCATTTTTACACGCTTTATATTAGCTTGACCTGTATCTATGTAACGGAATCTTTGAACACGATTTTCACCCACTTAAAAACATTGGATCAACTTAGAACTTTGAATGCTTGTAAAGGACCAATGACAATTTAAGAATTTCATTTTTTGTTCTAAAATCCTGACCAGAATCATCAGAAAATCAAAAAAAATTAAAACCGATATAATAGGTTGCGGACTTATCGACTTTTTAATCAATCCTTGTAAGAGCTCAGTTGGTAGAGCGGTGGACTGTAGTGGTATATAATTTCAGTAATCCATAGGTCACTGGTTCAAATCGGACCCCGAGGATTTTTTTAGAAGAGTATTAAGCAATTCAATTTTCATGGGATTCGGGTTTATTTATTTTTTTTAAATGCCCCAGGTTTCTCTTTCGACATTCCTGGTTTCTCTCCAGGCATGGCACACTTGTAACCCACTTCTGAGGTTGGGGCGCCTGGAAGGCGGGGTTACGTTGCCCCGATGATATGATGGGTGATGATGATGATAATGGTGCGTCAGGAGAGTTCCTAATCCTAAGCTTAACCTAAGATGAATATGAATGATGATGATTGCGATGGCCATATGATTTTGGGGACCGTTTGGGCCTTAAAGCTTTCCTGACATTTGTCTTACAGGTGAGGAAAAACCCCGATAAAAACCTCACCCAGAAAAACTGTCCCGACCTGGGATCGAACCCGGGCCCGCTGCGTGACAAGGCAGCACGCTACCCCTAGACCACAGCGGTGGACTATTCCGGTTTATTACAATCAATTAAACTAAAAATAAAAAAATTAATAATAGTTTTAAAAAACTAAAACAGCACTCTTTATTAGAAAACCGAACTAAAAAATGAAAAATAATTTTAATCGCCAACACGCTTGCGATAAAATTAAAGTGGTCAACAAAAAAATCATCTCCAACACATCAAGAATAAAACTAGAGTTATCTACAAAAAAAATTACCATCAAAAGCGTGGTGTGCTTTTTATGGTTTTTACGTTTTCTTCTTAGAGACTTTACTTTTACCTATATCTGTTTATTATATTAATTGATATAGAGCACCTCACGCTTTTGATGGTAAAATTATTTTTTTTGTAGATAACTCCAGTTTTCTTCTAGATGTGTTGGAGATGATTTTTTGTTGACTACTTTAATTTTATCCCAAGCGTGTTGGAAATTAAAATTATTTTTTATTTCTTAGGTTTTCTAATAGAGCGTGTTGTTTTAGTTTTTTAACTATTATTTTTAAATATAAAGATTATTATAAAAATAAGTTATCTAAATAAAGAGCTGAGAAGAATCTATCTTTTTGGTAAATACAGTAAAACAACTGTAGTCTTAATTAGTAGCAACGATATTTGAAATGAACTGGCAGTTATATCCAATTTAAAAGTGTTTTGAGAACAATGGCCAAAGCGATGGAATATAAAAGGCTGCTTCACACAAACATGGAATTGGATTTTTTTTATAGTTATCGGAGCATTTACATCAGAGTGGTGACATACAAGATTGATAATATCAAACAGCCATACATACCAGGGTCAAACAATAATTGGCCGGAGGCAGGCTGCCGAGCCACCCGTGCATACAGTTAAATAACACCAGGTCACTCCAGTTAATTGTCGGTTTCACTCACATGCATTATGCGCCTAAGGAAAAACATCGATTAAAATGTTTTAAAAGTCTTCAAATAAATACTATTAATACAATGCAAAAGTCCACCATTGTCGTCTCGGGGTAGCGTCGCTGCCTCGTATGTAATGTGCCCAAGTTCGGGACACGTTTTCTGGATGGTAACACCAATGAACTATTCCATCCATAGTAATTCTGCCCGAGGGTAGGTCTTTCACTGCAATCATAGCATTTTCATGCTATGTTTTGCAGCTTTACTAGGGAATTGTAGGTGTGGTAGCTTCCCGTTGCTTTTCACACCGGTGAAGAATGATGATGATGATAATGATAAGAATGATTTCGGGGACCGTTTTGGGCCTTAAAATTTTCCTGACATTTGTCTTACAGGTGAGGTAAAACCCCGATAAAAACCTCACCCAGAAAAACTGAGCCAACCGGGATCGAACCCGGGCCCGCTACGTGACAAGGCCGCTACCTCCAGACCACAGCGGTGGACAATATTTTTAAAACAATAAATAAATAAATTAATTTACTCCAAAAAAATCAAGATTATTCTTTATAAAAATTATTTTTTTATTTTACTTTTTTTACTGAGCAGTCCACCGCTGTAGTCTCGAGATAGCGTGCCGCCTTATCTCGCAGCGGGTCCGGGATTAAACCCCAGTCGGTACATGTTTTTTTTTCGGGTTTTGTCCTCACTTGTAAGACAAATTTCAGGAAACTTTAATGTCCAGACGGTCCCCGATCATCATATGGCCATCATATTCATCATCATTCATATTAAGTTTAGGATTAAGGACTCTCCCGGCGCACCACTATCATCATCACCACCACACATCATATTTTTTTAATGGAATTTATTGCTTTTTTCAGAATAAAGAAAATACATATGCATTTACATTGCGCACGGGCCTGCTTGGCCGTACGTGCATTATTTTTCCATGAATAAAAAATAAAACTAATAATATAAACAAATACCTACAAATACACCTGTATCAAAAAACAATAACAGGCTACATATAAGTAAAATCTATGTCTACACTAAATCACAATAATACATATCTACATTCATCCACATTCCGTACATTAATATTAAAAAAAATGCTAGAAAAAAAACACACACACATACACCCACACATCCCCACACATATACACACCGCACGCTCATACCCCGTCCATATCATATATTCGGAACAGCCGTAAACCCGCCTTCCAGACGCTTCCGCCTCAGAAGTGAGTTACAATTATGACAATGCCAGAAGAGCATACAAAAAATGTCGAAATTACAACCTGGGGCATTGGATAAAAAAAAGTTTTTAGTGAGTTAACTCTCATTAATTTCGTTTAATTTCTTATTCAATATGTGAAGATTTTAATTTAACATTTGGTGTATCAGGAAATTTTAAGGTCCAAACGGTCCCCGAACATTATTTGGCCATCATAATCATATTATCATATCCGTCACGATTAGTATGAATGTGTGAGTGAATGGTAGTAAATATCAATAAAACTAAATATATGGCCACACGTAGAAATGCATTATATAATGGAAATGGACAGCTAATATCAAATGAGGGAAATTTTGAGGAGGTGGCTGAATTCAAATACCTAGGAACAATAATCACAAATAGGAATGAGATGCACAAAGAAATTAAACATAGGTTCAATTCTGGAAATGTGTGCTATTATGCATTGCAGAGACTTTTGATGTCCCAACACCTTTAAAAAAACGTTAAACTGAAAATACATAAAACTATCATTCTACCAGTTATATTATATGGATGCGAAACACGGACTCTTACTTTAAGGGAGGAAAGGAGATTACGAGTATTTCAGAATAAAGTACTAGTTATGATTAATTAAAATGTGGGAGGTTTGAATGGGACATCCTGTAGGCTGATTTCGGGCGATAATGTAACTTCTGAATTTGTAATGGATTGAAATGCTGATTTAGAGTCAATGAACAAATAAAAAAAACCAACTCGTGATGTGAGAACTGAAGCCCTTATATAGAGGTCTGTGGAACGACAAGGATGCCGGCCGCACGATCACGGGGGAGATGAACGCAATGAATGAGATGAGTATGGAGAAATGGTGGCAGGGGAAACCGGGACAAAACCCGAGAAAAATCTGTCCAGGGTCTGTTTCGTCCATTACGAAACCCACATGGAGTGACCGAGACTCGATCTTGGGACCCCAGCGGTGGGAGTCGAGCGTCTAATCGCTTGCACCACGGAGCCGCCAGTCGATGAATATAATTGCATTATTGAACTGACTCTAAGAATAAGACAGTTGTTCTAAGGCAATTTTGATTGGTTAGACTTTTCCATCAAATGGTGATATATACTGGCCGACTCTAACATAATAGCTGAAGAGGTCAAAGAAGATCCCTGCTCCCTACACTTTTGACACCACTTGTGTAGGACTCCTTGGTAGATACATGGAGAGAATTTTGCTTTGGGTATTATTTGTACATTGTACCTAGAGCTATTTCCTTCTGGATTTTTTCGTGTTGAGACTTGAAAGTAGTTTTGAAGTTCCTTAGGACAGGTTACTGGCCCGACGCTAAGTAGTCCAGTGGTAGGGCTGCTAAATCTAAATTTTTAAGAATTTTAGGGTTAATAAATTCTATCTTCAAGCCACAGTTAGTCAAAAAGCATTCAAGACTGAAAGTGTATAAAACACTGGCTCTTCCAACTCTTTTGTATGGTAGCGAAGTATGGACGTTGAAACAGAAGGATATACAGAGACTTAGATCTGCTGAAATGAGATATCTTCGGAGGACTGCAGGATACACACTACTAGATCACAAAAAAATGAAGACATCTTAGAAGAATTACACATGGAATCTTTAGAAAACAAAATTTCTGATTATAAGTCAAGATGGATGCAACATGTTCATCGAATGGAAGATCACAGAATACCCAAACAAATGTTAAGATATCAACCTGCAGGAAGAAGAAGACCAGGATGTCCACTCAAAAGACTTCTGGATGGTGTTTCTCTTGAGGCCGAAACAGGTCAACAAATGGCCTAAATTCGTGAATGTACTATGATGATATATATCTAGAGCTATTTAATTTCGGTTGCGTTTTTTCTCTCTTTTCTCTCTTTCACTTTTGAAATCAGCCGCGGTGGACTAGTGGTTATGCTCCTTGCCTCTAGTTCCGAGAGTCGCGGGTTCAAACCAGAAAGGGGTCGATGGATTTTTTTCCATCCGTCCAATGGCTGATTGGCTGAAATTCGAGCTTTGGCCTCCCTTAAATTCTGTCTCCAATCATTTATATTTTTGCGCAGCCTCCAGTTGCGACACTTAATTAGGTTTGCAGCATCTTCCTTAATACCTTCCTCCCATCGTTTTTCTCGGTCTTCCAACCCGTCTATTCCCCATAAAACTTGCTGTGAGCACCTTTTTTGGTGTTCTCTGTTGAGAGCCTTTGTACATGGCCAGCTCATTCTAATTTCTCGATGGATTTTTAGGACGGAAAAATCCAAGGAGCAAAGTCCTCCGAGAGGTACTTCAAGCCATGGATCCATGCATTTAGAATCTGAAGTTTTTCAGGCTTGTAAAAGATCATCATCATCATCATCAACAACAATCACGGATTAAGCCCATGTGGCTTGTTCCGGTCTCATAGATTCTCATTCAAAAGTTGGATCCATCTCTTCTTCGGTCTACCAACATTTCTGCGTCCTTTTGGTTTGTATTTAAGTATAATTTTGGGAATGCGATCATCTTCCATTCTTTGAACATGTTCTTTCCATTTTTTTCTAGATTATTTTATTCTATCTAAGAGTTTAAAGATTTTAGCTCATTTCTAATATCTTCACTTCTTCTCTTATCTAGAAGTTTGCAACCAGCCACACTTCTCAGAAATCTCATTTCAGCTGCTTCTATGATCTTCTCTTCTCTTTTAGTTAAAACCCAAAATTCACTGTCATACAATAGTAAGGTGAATAGTCGGTTAAAAGATCGTTAAGCCTGCATAAAGAGACCTCTAAGCAACATTTACCGACATCAATGTCCTAGTAATACCTTAGTTGCCTGTTAGATCTCAGTGGACCGCATGACATTCGTGACATCTGTGAGCAAATAAGGTAGTTAAAAATTAACTTGGTCTAGTAACTCCTTACAAAGGAGAGGCTATGGCTCAACGATGGGTTACGCCATTATAGATAGGAGATCTCTTTTGAATGTTATTAACGAGGTAAGAGAGGATTTTAATCTTCGTAAATCTAAGGATTTGGTGGCTGTGTGAAGTTGGCTTCTGTGGCTTTAACTTCACAAGGCAAAGTAAATTAATTAATAAATTATTTATCATTAGTACTGCTTTAACTGATACTTGATACACAAGTTATTTTGCTGGGGACACATGGAAAGCCTTGTGTTCAAGACTCCCGTGAAGACACAAGATGTTCTGAAATGTATTCGAGCAGCAGCTGGAATCATCTAGGAAAAACCAGCAATCTTTCCAGGAATTCAACATCACGCAATCAGGCAATGCAGAAAATATATCGACGTTGGCGGCTACCATTTTGTGTCCATTCAGTAATACTTTTTCTTGTTTATTAAATTCGTATCTGTTTACTTATTTTCGTTCGCTTTTCGTATTTCTGTTCTATATTTTGTTATTTGTATTGCTTATGTCCTCTTTAACATTTCCAAAACATTAGAACGTAAAGAAAGTGTTTGCGGACATTAGCTTATGAACAAAACACGATTACATAGTACACATACATCTACCAGAGAACCTTTAAGAATTTATTTATACACTCTATCGCCGATTAAGATGATATTTAATTTTTTACTTAACTTTATTTAGTCCATCACTGTACTCTTTGCGCCTTAGACGCAAGTTTCTTGGATGAGGTTTTTTCCCCATCACGACAAACTTTAAAGCTAAATATCTCAAAATGATTCCCTACACCATCTTGTCATCATAATCATCCTTAACGTATTCTCCTTATTTAAATACAGATTTAAAATACTAAAATGAAATACAAAGACTAATAGAACGTTACTTACACCTAAAGAGCCTAAGATGGAATACGATATTAATGTTGAGGCATATGTAAATAATATATTTTTCAGAAAAATCTGATTCCTTTTCTGAACATTTATAGGGTTACAGAGTTGATTTCCTGAATTTTATTGTTATTGTTTCAAATTGCAAAACGACATATAGCTCTCTGTTTTAAGTGCAGAATCGATTTGGTAAATCTAGAGGCAATATAAATCGAGATGGATTGTGCCATTCTCACATAATAACAGTAAAATATGCTGGCATTTATTTCACAGCTGTTGAATGTCCCGGAAATGGAAACAGAGATAGAATCAAGATTTATTGTCTGATTGATATTTGCTCTACGTTACGACGACTTTAAACTCAGGATCTGATCTCTCCTGTCATATCATCAGTTTATTTTACGATGCCATACATCACTACAAAAATAACTTGTTTTATATGTAATACGTGTTTTTGTTTTCAAATAAAATGTCGTGCTCTGCTTGTTTTATGTTTCTATAGCTTAACTTGTCTACTAGCATTCACATACGCGCCACAATCTATAAATATGTAAATGTCCATTCTACATGCATCTAATTAAATATAGAATAAAGAAAATTTTACAACACTTATATTTCACATCTCATTAATTATGTTTTCACTTAAGCAAATAATCAAATATTATAAAAAAAATATACGGCATTACAGGACCTCATCGACAAATTATTTTTAGCAGTAACGAGAGCTAATAATAATAATAATAATAATAATAATAATAATAATAATAATAATAATAATAATAATGCGTTATTTTATCTGGCAGAGTTAAGGCCACAAGGTCTTCTCTTTCACTCAACCAGCGAATAAAATTATACAGAAATTATATATTTAATACAATTTTTAATATATTATTAAAATATAGACTTAAAAAAGACAATGGTGATGTGATTTAATACTATCTAATACTAACAAAAACATGGAATATAATAAAATTAAAATAATATAAAATAAAATTAAGTAAGTATAGCTTCCTAGATGATTGGATGATCATATTTTTTTACGGAATATATACTCCAAACATTTGCGTTCTAATCAAGGTGCTTGTCAATACGTTTCAGACATTGATTTTTTCTCTCGAGGATTTTGTCCAGGTCAGGGGGGGGGTTAGGATCCCGGAATGGGACCCAAACTGGGAAGGAAGTTGTGTCCAAGATTGGTACACATACGAGAAGGGAGGTAGGTCCAGGATTGAGACTAAAATTGAGCAGATAGGTTCAGAATTAGTACCCAAACTGAGAAGGGATTTAGGTTCAGGATTCGGACCCGTACTAGAAAGGGAGTTAGGTCCAGAAATGAGACCCAAACTGGGAAGGGATTTTGCTCCAAATTGGGACCTAAACTGGGATTGAAATCAGGTCCAGAATTAGTACTCAAACTGAGAAAGGATTTAGGTTCAGGAATGAACACAAAAAGGAAGGGAGTTGAGTCCAGGATTGGGACCCAAACTGGGAAGGCAATTAGATCCAGAAATGGGACCCAACTAAGGAAAGGAGTTGGATCAAGGAATGGTACCTAAACTAAGAAGGAAATTAGGTCCAAGAGTGGGACCCACGCTGGAAAGTTAGGTTCAAGAATGGGACCCAGACTGAGATGAGAATCAGCTTAGAATTGGGACCCAAACTTGGGAGAGAGTTAGGCCCAGAATTAGGAACCAAACTGGGAACGGAGTTAGGCCTATGAATAGGACTCACATCTTCTCACACTCATCACAGCGAATCTCAGATCAGCTCTGAAGAAGATCGCAGGACGAAAGCAGAAATTTCAACAAAAATGAGTTGGTCAATGCGACACGCGGAGAATAGAGAAATAAAGTTGATTCTGTACAAATAAATTATTTAAAAGGATAAAATAGTGTATTGTTCCTATAGAAATCACGTGGCATGAGGTAAATCCCTAGCCACTGTTTTTGGTAAATTATTTAACATGGTAGAAATATTCTAGAACATAAAATTGTATCTCTCCCTGTGTTAAACATACATATAGCGGAGACTTGCAGATATGCATTGCTACCTCCGCAAACACTACATACTCTGCAGTAATTAATTATTTATAACATCCCACTCTCCATTCCCCAAGGATTGACAGCTCCCTAATGCCATAAATCACAATGAAAAATGGTTACATAAATTGAAGACGAAAAATTAAGCAGACGAAATAAAACTCGTATGAACGTAGAAAGAGAGAGGAAGTCTGATGTAATTTTCAGCTCCTAGACCAGTATGGAATAATAATATTTCACGCTTGCGTCTCTCCCTTAAAATAACGCTGTGAATACATAACAATATAGTAAGTTATCATCAATTTACCAGCAAATTGACCATTATTAACGTATTTTTCATATAGCAATAACAAATACAAATAAATCAAGACAATCAGAATACCATAATAATATTTTCTTTTTTACAAAATCACTATCGTAAACAAAATACATAATTTTTTGTACTACGTAACTAATATTGTATACTTGCTGTTATTGTTTGTGTGCATCGTTATTTGACATTCCCGCATATAATCTTGGTTGCTATGAAAACAAAATAAATCTCAATACATTAAAAATGACGAGAGTACTAGTGCGGCAAGAAAAAACATAGAATCCTCTAGACGTGGTACCTTCTCCAAGGGGAAGGGAAAGGCCGGTAGAACCATCTGGCGACACACTCCAGATGATTCTTCCGGCTTGCAGGTGATATAACTCACCAGGGGCGACGACCCGTGCAATTCAAACGCCGTTATGCACGACATGTAATAATATCTGAAAAGCTGAGGAGACAAACCTATATGGTACAATTTATAATATTTCATATTATAATTTTAATATTGGTACTATATAAAAGTTAAAACAATAACATATTTTAATATTATTCGTTTTTAAACATCTTAATGATGGACACATTATATTTTGAAAAGAAAAATACACGCCTAGACTGGGGTTTGAACCCAGGACCTTTGACTCTCTATGTCAATGCTCTTCCAAGTGGGCTACCTACGCCTCCAATCTAAACGCGTATTTTTCTCTTCTGTATAGTTAACTCCCTAACTCCAAATTCTACGAGCCGTTGCTACGATTTTTGCAAGTGGCGGCTTCTTTATTAAGAAGACATTTTATTGGGAATATAAACATTAGTTATAAAGCCAGTAGTGCTTCTTCCAATGTTAATATTATTCGTTTTTGAACATCTTAATGATGGACAAATTATATTTTTCTTTACAAAATATAATAAAATATTTACCTGAGCTCATAGTCGTCCTTCACTCAGTCACATTTCATTTATAACACTGTAGGCCTTTAGGAACACATTTTATTGTCAACTGTTATTAAGGTTTTGAGTATCTGTAATGATATTTAGTTCAGGCAGGCGTCTATTTTATTATTTTAACCTTTTTTCGAACTAAATTTCTCTTGAAGATGACAAAGGTTTGACTTACAGAATATTATGCAGCCTTCACTGTTATCCATTATTTTGACATATGACAAGATTCTCACGAACTTCTAAATTTATACATCTAATCAGCGGTTGAACCCAACCTAATTCGTTATTCAATAATGAGATTCTAGTTTCGTGACTCTTTGAGTAGGAGTACATGAATATTTTAAATATGTAACCTTTGATATTATATAGATTTAAAAAATCGACCATATACCAATAATATTCATATAATACTAATAGTAATCAATAATAAAATAATAGAACAGATAGCACACTTTAACTATCTTGGTTCAGATATAACATATAGCTATGATTGGGATATACATAATAAATTAAACCGATATCAAATGATGTGTGGCACCATAAGAAGAACCCTTCGAAAGACTCGAAGAGAAACTCAGCTCAGGCTTTATAAAATTATGGCTGTTCCTGTTCTTTTATATGGATCTGAATCTTGGGTACTTACAAAATATATATATATATATATATATATATATATATCACATTCAAGCAATTGAAATGGAATTTTTAAGATCCGTAAAAGGATCTACACGCATGGATATATTACACAATGAATCAATAAGCAATGAACTGGAGATATTTTCAATAGCCGATAAACTAGAAGAGCACACATACCAATGGAAATAACATTTAGACAGAATGGACAATACATGATTACCCAAAAAGATCAACACCTACAAACCACATGGAAAAATATATTTGGGACGGCCAAGGAAACGATGGACTTGAGACCGGAACATCTAGGTCCATGACACCACCCCTTGAGATACCTCGGTCTTAATGACCATACTCCCAAGTCCCAGACTTGTCCTCCCTATCTAGTTCGCGTCCACATTAAAGAGTTCTCGGGCTTGAAACCAACACCTCTAGGGAGAACGTGTTGGAGTTGCAATTTCGGGAATTGCTGAGCTACATAGTCGTCAGGTCGCTCATTCCTGACGACCCCACAGTTGGTCCACGGGCTCCATGAGCCTAGCCGGAAGGACTGCTGTCGCAGATCCAACGACCGTTCCCCTGTTCTGCCTCCAGGGACGTATCCTGCAGCCGTTGTGAGACCGGCTAGGACTTGAGTCCACAAGCCCCACAGTGTGAGACTTTAGTACATCCAGGTGCTCATCTCTTGGTGACCCCACAGTTTGTCCACGAGCCCGTAGGCTGAGCCAGGAACCAGTACAGTTGCTCCCCTCTGCACTGGTCCGAGCCGTGCCCTGGTGTGCCCCCAGGGACGTGTCCTGTTGCAGTTGTGGCCGAGCACAGAGCTCGCAAGCTCCAACAGGTGAGTAATAGTTCGGCAAGGCGCTCAACTCCTGCCGACCCCACTAATGGTTCACGAGTCCCTTGGACTTGGCCGGGAGGACTGTCTAGCAGATCCACCGACCTTTCCCCCAGTGCACCAACTGGGGACGTGTTTGGTTGCTGAAGTGGGTCCAGCCTGAGCATTAGTACGTCAGGTCGCTCTACTCCTGACGACCTCATAAGTCGCATTGACCTAATCCTGGAAAGGAAGAAGAAGAAGATAATACTAATCCATTCCTTGAGATAAGGCCCTAGACCTACCAGCAGACAGCTCGTCTCATATCAACGCGGGTCAATCATGGGTGCACGATCATCCAGCCAGTGTAGGTGAGACATGTGATCAGCATATTAAGTCTCCTAGCCGTTATAGCAGACATTCTGAACGTGGAGCCGATATTTATTGCAGCTACCAAATTCCTCACGACCATGGACAGTTATCAGTCTTATACTGTCCACAATTCCTTTAAAAAATCTTCCCTAATGAGGACTCGAACCTGTGGAAGTCCCACAGCTCTACACTAAGGCATGGAGAATTAAACAGCCCGGCTACGTCATCGGACGATTCCTATAATATGGACATTTATTCCTTTCATTCCAAAATTTATATTATGAAATTACCAACAGTTTTCAATCAACAGCTTAATGAATGTCTTTCCGACACTTCTCCACAACTCTCCGTCTTAAGCGATTATTTTTACGTCTTATTCCTCCGCATCCGCTGATTTTCTTCTCTATGAAATGTATATGGTTCTGCGGTCTGCAGGTTCAAACCCTGACAGCGTCGATGGGCTTTAAAGGTTGTAAACACCCCGAAAGTGGCTCTATTCTGAAAGGAATGTCATAGTTCATGCCATATAAAAGAACCCGAAGCCTGAAAAAGTGTGATATGACAAACGTTGAGGACCCTTTTTTCCAGATTTTATCATAATGAATTACATTTATCTAGATTCACTAATCCATTTATTATTTCCTTTTTTCATTTACTTGTTGCTTTATTCAGCCGTTGACGTACTCACCAAGACAAAAGTTAAGGTTTTTATATTTTTGTCTTCGTGGATGAATTTTCCCGCGTAAAACTGTGTGTGTGAATTTTTCCTAGGTTGTATTAACGTTGAGTGAAACGTCATGATCCCAAAACATATCCAGTCGCTTTGTTACTTGAGTTATTTGTAATATACTTGTTAATGTATGTACATTAGGTTTCATTAGTGTGACTGAATGTCGTGTTGTTTACAATTCTTCATAATTATACTGCGCACACATAACTGTGGTAATTTAACCTCGCGTGGAGTGAGATTAATACTTTAAAGCGTGACATTACTCAACATCACCAGAAATAAACGCAATTTTATAAATATTAAATAAATTAATTGAATCATTATTAATATAAAATTCGCAACACCAAGCACATTATACGTGTCATCAATATTATTTTCAATATTATTAAACATATGTTAAGTAACTTTCAAGTAGTAGAATATTTTGAGGTATTAAAAATTTCCAAAAATGCACATTTGTTTTTAATTGCGCTAAAAATTGACAAAAACTGCCGAAAAATCGACAATTTTCGAGGACGTTTTACACTGGTCAACAGCGGTTTTGTTGCCCTTGATAGATTAATTTCGGATATATTTATGCTCATAATTCATGAAACTATCTATGATTTTGGAATATTTGCTACAATTTTTTTTAAATCTTTATTTTCGTTTTACACTATAAAAATCGAAAAATATAAAAAAAAATAACATATTTATAATGTCAACTGGTTTCTTGAACAATTTGTATTCACCAAAGTAAATAGAAAGAAAAATGTCGAAAACCCATATTATACTTCAGTGAAAGGCCTTTTATAAGATTTCCTTCTATAATCTTTTAAGGGATAATCTCTTTTTAAAGACTAGCAGTAATCTGCCATCATGTGACGGTCCCATCTATCCTAATATATTCCCTCTATTACTTTTAGATCCTAGTGAAAGCGCTCTTCCTGTTCATCACTATAATTTCCTAAATTATCCAGAAATCTATCCAGGTGACTGTGGAGAAAGTGTAACTTTATACTCATATTTGCTCCTAGAATCTTGAAGCTTGTCAACATGTTTTGCACAATTTCTTTATAATTTGGTGCTTTTAGTTACCTAGGAAATTTTCTACTACCGATACAAAACCCTTCCAAGCTTCACTTTCCGGAACAGTCATAACTTTGATAAAATTTGCATTTTTCATCAATTGTCGAATTTGAGGAACATCAAATATTCCGCCATTTAACTTTTTCATACTGAGCTTAGGAAATTTTCTACAAATGTATTTGAAACATTTTCCTTCCTTCTCCAGCCCTTTGACGAACCGTTTTATCACATCCAGATGCACGTTGTGAGTACTTTAATTTTGTCAAATAACTGAGATCACGGCGGTCGTGCACAGTGAGGGTTGCAAGAGTGAGGATCAAGTGATGTTTGTATGCACGAAAAAAAATGCGCAGAAATCAAATCATGACCGAAAACATAAATTTTAATAGTAACAAGCCGTTTACTGTTTAAAATATAAGATACGCAAAAATCATAAAAACTAGAGCACATTCAGCACTTTCATTAATATATTCGTAAACTGTGCATTGAAAACACAGAAATTCGCTGAGATATCCAGGGCAACAAAAAAATAGTTTTTATAGACTCTTTTTTTTTCATATTCTTCTACGAGTTTCCTTGTATACATTCCATATTAGCTTATTCTTCTGGAATTAGTAGTTGGTCATCTGCGAACAACAGTAAACTAGATGGTTTTTCTTCTCTTAACAAAAATTCAAAATGTGAGCATTTCTTTTTCCAAGTTGTCAAAGTGTTTTGTAGAATATTTTTAATAAAACTGATGGCAAGCAGCCTTGTCTTAGGCTTTCTATCACAAAATCCAGTAGATGTATTATTGTGCACTATGATAATGATAATAATCATCATCATCATCGTCGTCTATATCATTATTATGAACCACCAATCATGAATGTACAATAGATTTAAAAAAGAATGAGATGGAAAGAACCATTTAATTCCACTATGATTACGAGTAACAAAGCCTTAATAAATAAGGTAAGTTTATAGCATCTTACATCACAAAAGTTGAGTTCTTCTAGGACATGTTTCAAAACACTTTTGTTTTATCGTCAGCTTGTTTTAAGAACTCGATTTTTATGAGGTACAATGCTATAGACTCACCTTATTTATTAAGAAGAACCTAATAATATTGCTTCCTATTACAATTTTATAATATCAAAGCCTTAGATGCACAAGGAAATTAAACATAGGCTCAAATCTGGAAATGAGTGCTATTATGAATTAAGAGCATCTTGACGTCCCAACTCCTTTCAAAAAAACATTAAACTGAAAATATACAAAAATATTATCCTACCAGTTATATTATATGGATGCGAAACATGGACTCTTACTTTAAGGGAGGAAAGGAGATTACGAGTATTTGAGAATAAAATTCTTAGGAAAATTTTTGGATCAAAGAGAGATTAACAGACAAGTGAATGGAGAAGACTGCATAACAGTGAATTACTTGGTCTTTATAGGAAGCCAGATATTATGAGAACAGTTAAGTCTTGTAGACTGCGATGGGCTGGACATGTGGCACGAATGGTGAATGAAAGACGTGCATGGAAGCTTCCTGTAGGAAAACCAGAGGGAAAACGCCCAGTTGGTAGACCAATAATGAGGTGGGAGAATAACATTAACTATGATTTGAGGGAAGTAGATTATACAGGGGATGATTGGAAAACATTGGCTCAGGATAGGGATATATGGAGAGCTCATATCCGCACGGCCATGAACCTACGGGTTCGATAGTGCCAATGAGTTAGTTACTTCACTATGCATTATATAGATTTATCTGGTAACACATAATTAAACAATTCGAATTCAATACCTGTGTAACAGTCCCAGATGTGTAATAACATTTATTGGTGGGAGGGAAGGTTGATTCTAGACATGTCAGAGGCTCTACTAAAGCTATTCTAAATGTCATTACGAGTAAATAAACATCACAGTTAGTTACAAATCAGCTGTAAAACAGTAATGCTATACAATGTTATAGACAAGTTTACTTTCATATCGCCTTAGGCTGGCTTCTCGGACCCTAGGTTCCATACCTCAAATTGATCAGAGGAGCATCCTTTATCTTCTGTTTAATTTTTGCACCCTCTTACAGAATCACCCTGTATAATCTTAAACCGTAATGTATTGCCTACACAAAGAATAAAAGAGCCAACTGTTTCAAAATGGATTACTAAAAAGATACAATAACGTGAACTTTATTGTGTTAAGATTCCGACCACCGCAAGGTTAAAATATGAAAATTATTCCGGTCACGCAACCACAAGTTTAATTATTGATGCAAACGATCGATTAGAATCGTGGGTTCTTTGTGAAGACAGCTTGAAGAACACAGTAGTGAAATGTTTACTCATGTGTGAAGACGCTACACGAACGCTGAATAGTTACACAATCTAAGGATTTATAATCATACAAAACAAGTCAATGCATGCAGTTACGTCTTTTTTTAGTTTAAAATTATTTAATCATAATAGTGTGTTAACTAAAAAACTGCCCATGTTTCTGAATCCACTTTAAAGTTATTGCACGAAGAGTAGTGTTGATGCTTATTAAACGTATTTATGAATACAAAAACAAACAACAAATTTAATAGGTTTAAAAAAGTTTAAACACATCATTTCAGTCATTTTAATATCTTCACTGTTTTCTTTAATGTTGGATGTCTTTGTTGTATTTTTAAACAAGTGTAAATTTACTGTATCAAAATTAGGTTTACATTGTATTTATAATTCATAAAACTAGAGAGTATTAATGAAGTTTGAGCAAATATAAATAGTTTTGTGATTTCGATGCACGAAAACGTGGATATTTGGAGTAAAAAGTCGTAAATGTGTTGAAAAATTTCATGGTTCGAAATTAACATATATAAATAATTAAAATATATTTTGTTTCCACGAAGCAGAAAAATATTGAAAGAGTATTCAATTATTCAAGATTCAGTGAAAGTTGGATGCAATATAGAATGTTTATATTTTTACACTGTTGAACAATATTTGTGAATGATAAACTTCTAATGCATTTTAATTAATCAAATTAATTTAAATAATTTAAAATAAATTGTGTGTTTACATTAGGCAGAATAATACGGAAATAGCATTCAGGTTATGATATCGACGATATGTACATTTTTATACTGGTGATCAATAATTGTTAATGATAAACTCCCAATGGAATTCAATTAGGCAAAATAATGTCAAACCGAGAAGGATGTAATTATCAAGAAAAATTGCTTGTTGACACTTTCAAACTAAATACAAACTTACTGAAATTGTGTGGTCTGGTGCCTTCACATGAAATTTCAGATGTCCCATGGAAATACAAACTATATCGAGCGTACACTTGTTTTAATGTATTTATTATATTCAGTGGTCTCATTACAACATTCCTAGCCACGCTCGAACATTGGGACAATATTGAAAGAGCAGGTGAAAATGCAATCGAGTGTATATCGTTCTCTCTTGTGTTCATAGGTTCGGTTTATATATTGTTATATTGGGATAAGCTACAGATACTGATGCGCTCAACTGATCATGAATTCTCTTCAAATATTCAAAAAACTTATGTTAAACATTTGCACGAATCAAAATGTATTTCAAAATCCCTAACTTCATTCTTACTTGTAGCATGTCTTTCCATTACCATAGGAAGAGGATATTTGCCTTTAATAATACATTATGTCAGAAAATACTTGCTAGATTCTGAGGAAATCAATACACATGGTTTAAATCTTGTATTTGATATGTGGCTTCCATTTCATATTGACAAGACTAAGTCATTCTTAAGTGCATACATCATACAAGTTTTTGTGCAGTCTATTTGTGTCATTCATCACGTTTCGGTTATCACTTACTTTTTTGCTCTCTTTCTTTATTCGTGTGCTAGATTCCAAGTATTATTGTCTGCTCTTGAAGATATAAATTCATTCATTCCAATATTACCAGAGTCTGATCAGAAGTCTGAAAAATTATATTTACAAAATGAAGATGTTGGTGAATTCATCGAAAGCCAATATATTCAAACAAATGCATCTACTATTAAAAGTCAAATGTATAACACAGCAACAGTACAAGCGATAGAGTGTGTTAAGTGTTCTAATGAGTCACCTGGAAATTCCTCTCTAACTACCATCAAGTCTGAAGATAGTAAAGATTATTCAAAAAGTGTAAATAATATGGAACATTTTCAAGATACGCCTACAGAAATATATCGAAGTACAAGCAATGACGACTCTGAAGGAGAAAAAACAAATATACCTAAAGTTATCATGTTAAATACATTATATACTCAAGAAGATAGAGATGAAGCAAGAATTAATAAACTAAATGCATGTGCTCTTGATTCATTAACTGATGAATGTATTGGACCAGAATATCAGTTTTTTTCTGAGACTTCAAGTAACACTGAATCTCAAAGTGCACAGTGTGACATTCAACAAGAGAATGGCAATAAAAACTCTCAAAATACAAAATTACCTAATTTAATTATGCTAAAAAAATTTACACAGATCGTATTAGGAAAGTGGATCGTTTCAATAAATCGGATGTGATATATAAAGACACAACAATTATGAGTGATTTTGAGTTGCCTCTAAATGTAAAATTTTTAAGTAAAAATACTGGAGGAATTGAAGAATATTTCATAGAATGCATAAAGGAACATCAAGATATATTAAGGTAAGTGGTCGCTTATGTGCAGTTGAAAAGTTTTACCTTCAATTGTATAATAGTCGTAATACTTGTTCCAAAATACTAAATAATGTTGTTGATATTTGTCATAAATTGTTAATTTTTAAAGGTTTTCAATAATTAAGTTAAATATTACAAGATTTAATGAAAAATTTGCACTTTACAAAGATTAGAATTTCTGCTATAACATTTTTTTCGTAGACTCTTCAACTTGCAGAATATAAAATGAATATGGATTATTCAAAACTTAATGTTTTAAGTTATAATTGTGTTAAAATATGAATTTCCTACATTTCAAAGATTATTACACATTCTCTTGTCCTCTGTAAACTCATCAGTTGACGTTACAAACTGGTTGGACGCTAAAATTTATAGGTTGTAACTTAGCAAAGACGATTTTAAAATTTAAGTCACTAGATATGGATGCCTATAGTGTTTTTTTCTGTTGTTCAGTTAAGTCCCGAAACCTCTGAGCCCTATATCAAGTATATTTTTATTAGATTTAATAGGACTTTAATAATTTTATTAATATTTAAACATTTTTAAATTAATTAGAATCATTTTTAATTGATTTTAACTAACTCATATGCATGCTCTAATTTTGAAATCGTTCAATTTCAGATTCATAGATGAACTTAATAACATCATCTCACTGTGGACTCTAATATATTCTTGGCTTGAACATTTCACTGTGTTTCTCTCTGTTTTCTACATTGTTAAGGTATGTGTAATTATTTTTTTATTACTTCAAGTAATGAAACACACATGAAATAAAGATTTAAATTATATTTCCTTAATTATTTATTATAATTCTTTATGAAACTAGTTACAAAATTATACTGAAAATGTTATTTAAAAATAGATTATTCAAATCAAGTTTTATTTGCGGTTCATTTTCTTACAACATAATTATTATTTCTTATTGTAATTGTAGGAATATTTCATCATTTTTCAATTACAAGTATACATTGCATTGGTTTCAAGATACAAAATAGTTCATTTGTACTAAAGGGAGATAATTGTTTTTAATGTACAACCCTTAATTTTTAGATAGTTTTATTTTTGTTGAAAGATTGTAACACTTAAATAAAATATAGTATTGAACATATAATATATATGCTTACATTTAACTGTACTGTTCAGTTATTGACTAAATGTTGCTTAGCATAAATACTTTTAAAAAATTGGAACCCTAATTTGTATATAGTTTAATATTAGGAATTTAATTTATAAACCTTATATAAAATTAATTAAATTACATCAAACTCGTTCAAAGAATAAACTAAACGTTGATGTAACTCATATATCCAATCCACTGAAGGATTAGAGTACCTATATGATCTATTTTGGACACAAAAACGTTTGGACCATCACTATTCATTACATATTTCCAGTAAATTACTCGTAAGATCTAATTCTCAAGCAAATATTCTCCCTCTGTATTAAGAGTATCTTAAAAAGTCTGCGGAGTTTGTGGATTCTTATTTCAGTAGTTGAGATTTTAGCTATTTCTTTGAACTGGATCATGATTCTGTTCAAGTAATTATATATAATTTTTGATCATTGATTATATTGTTAAACTATCATTACAAGTCTAAAGCCAATCAACCAAACACATAACACAGCTCTAAAAAAAAATATTGCCCTGGATATCTCTGCGAATATATATGTTTTCAAGTGCACAGTTTACGAATATATTCATGAAATTGAAGTCTTATAAAAGGCCGAAGTATGGCATGGGTTTTAGACATTTTTCTTTATATTTACGTCGGTGTATACTAATGTTTCAAAAAACAATTGACATTGTAAATATATCTTCTTTTTTTTCATATTTTCCTATTTTTTAAATGTAAAATGAAAATAAAGATAAGAAACCCAGAGCAAATCTTCCAAAATAATTGATAGTTTCATGAATTGTGAGCATAAATATATCCGAAATTAATTTTATATCAAGGGCAACAAAATCACTGTTGACAAGTGTAATTACATACGTCCCTGAAATTACTTCAAGTAGTGTCCTGTTTGGGAATTGAAAGTCGTGCATGGAAGCTTCTTGTAGGAAACCCAGAGGGATAATACCCAGTTGATAGACCAAGAATGAGGTGGGAGAATAGCATTAACTATGATTTGAGGGAAGTTGATTATACAGGAAATGATTGGAAAACATTAGCTCAGGATAGAGATGTGTGGAGAGCTTATGTCCGCTTGGCCATGAACCTACGGGTTCGATAGCGCCAGTTAGTTACTTTAGTGTCCGCTTAGCCTTGATGAAACAAATAGGCCCTCTCTGTCTTCTATTAATTTATAGATAAATTTAATACATATTGTACTTCTACTTAGATTTTTATTAACGTTTTAATAATCTGTAAGCCTATGCATACGAAATGAATTACACTATCGAATATAACGTTTCAGAAATAAAATTGATACTTTATTTGTGTGGCATAAAAACAGAAGTGAAATATTTGTGTGATAAGCAAAAATGTAGAAATAACTTTGTTCTTTGCAATTTCATTTTTCTGCATTTTCAGTTTATAACTTTAGATTAACTTATTTTCTGTCTGATCATCTTACCTCAATATTAACGTTGATTTGTTCTTGGACATGTTTGAAAACAATTCTGAATTGTTTTGAAACATGTTCAAGAACAAATTAACATTAATATTGAGGTAAGATGATCAGACTGAAAATAATTTAATTAAAATAACCTCAAAATATCACTCCTAAAATTAAATATTTAATATAACTTCAGAACTTCATTGTTTTGTTCTTGCATTATTTGTTTATTTTTCTCGTAAAATGTTATTAAGAAATGTAAATGGAATATTTCAGTTTTATTCGTTTAGTATTGCTTGACAAAATGCTAACATATCTAGCATGCCTGTATTACAATTTTGATATGGGATAGAAGAGAAACTATACACATATGGAAAAACAGCAGGTCCGATTTAAACAATGAAGGAATAGAGATTTTATTATTTCGTTCACGATAAAATTGTCTATAATACCTAATTAGATTATTTTAAATTGTTCATCGAGAATATTACTGTGTGAAATCAGCTAAAGAATTAGTCTTTTATATTAGTGTCATTACTGGGAATTTGTAATTATTTCTTCCCCATTTCTCAAGGCATTTATTGCCTCTTGTTTTGGAATAATAAATTATAAAAATAAAATAAATTTACTTAAATCACAAAATTGACACTTTGAACTCATCTTCATTATGGAAAGATAATTTGCAATGCAAAGAGTTCTTCCTAGATATTCATGATCAAAACGTCTAGATTTTTCTTCAAACATAGGTTATGTGAAAAATTGGCAAAAACAATGTTTATTTCCCTACGTCTTTCATCTTATACTGTTATGTATTAGAATTGGCAATAGGGTTCGCTCATGTACATGGAAGAATAATAAGATTGAAATTAACATTGCCAGCAAAGGATATCTATCCAGATCCAGGCAGATTCTGGCAACTTATTACTTTAGTTCAAGAAGTGAGGAATAGTTGAAGACAGTAAAGAAAACAGAAATTATAGTCAACAATATTTTATCACGGAAAATACTACTAACATCCGTTAACGAAGGAGAGTACGGTAACGTCTTTGTCGGTGTGTGTGGTCTGTTGGCTACTATATGCCCATTGAATCCGATATTTGCCAGTTCATACCCGGCAGGGATTGATAGATTTTAAAAGGAATTCAGAATTACTACTAAATAGTAGAGCTTCGTCGAAAGATTAATAAAATAATGCATTTCGGAAGGATTGCCCTAAGGTCTCTTATTCATCCGTGCGATTCTCGTATACAAAAGAGAGAAAAGTAATCATTAGGTAAACGAAAATGACTTTTTACATTTTTTACAAAACTATTTATAGTGTTTCGATATATGAGACTCTTACTTTAAGGGAGGAAAGGAGATTACGAGTATTTGAGAATAAAGTTCTTAGGAAAATGTTTGGACCAAAGAGAATTGAACAGACGGGTGAATGGAGAAGGCTTATTAACAGTGAACTACATGGTCTTTATAGGAAGCCAAATATAATAAGAACAGTTAAGTCTCATAGACTGCGATAGGCAGGACATGTGGCACGAATGTGGAATGGAAGACGTGCATGGAAGCTTCTTGTAGGAAAACGAGAGGGAAAACGAAAGTTGGTAGATAAGAATGAGGTTGAGAATAACATTAACTATGATTTGAGGGAAGTGGATTATACAGGGAATGACTGGAAAACATTAGCTCAGAATAGGGATGTATATGGAGAGCTTATGTCCGCGCAGCCATGAACCTATGGGCTCGATAGTGCCAGTGAGTTAGTTAGTGTTTCGTTACATTCTACTATAACTAACTCAACGGCACGATTCAAACCGGAGGTTCATGGCCGCGCATACATCCCTACCCTCAGCCTACTTTCTTGAATTCCTATAATGAGTTTCCTTGTCCCTATTTCAATCTCCATTCGTGCCACAAATTTTGTCCATCACATAATTATGTAATCTCACTATTATGTAATCTTCTCCATTCACCGTTCTATTCGACTCTCTTTAATCCAAAATAGTTTCTAAGAATTGTATTCTCAAATACTCGTTTTTTCATCTCTTAAAGTAAGAATCAATGCTTCGAAACCATATAACTGAATGAATAACAGGTTATGGATCTTGCGTCCAAAACCAGGAAGTGTTGAGAATCGTGAAGGTGAATTTGTGTCTTTTTTGTACAGTTTTATTTAGAGTAATTAAATTAATTATTTTCACAATTTACCGATGACACCAAAGATTCACTTTCATAAAATTAATTATTTTAATTACTTCAAAATAATACTGAAAACGCCATTCTCATGTATGATTTTGGACACAAGCTCCGCATATTTTAGTTAGTTTTTTTTACAGAATTTGTGATGATAATAGCATGCGTTTCCTGATTTGAGACATGTTTAATTTATTTCTGTATCTCACACCTGTTACTAATACTATTTTTTCTAGGCATATGAATCCATCAACCTCTTAAAAAAATCCAACATTTGTTATTAACTGTCCATTTACATTATATAATGTATTTCTACGTGTGACCATATGTTTAGTTCCAGCTTTATAAAATATTTCGCGCCTAAATATTGGTTATAAGAAAAAATGAAATATAATTTTATTAATATTTTACAGAATATCGACGAAGTAAAAATTCTAACGAAGGCTTTGGCAGGTTTAATTGGAGAATTGGTACGAATTTACGTTCTGTGTTATTTTGGAGAGAAAATCATCCATGAGGTAACAATATTTATTCTCCTTATTATATTATCGTGAAATATGCGTGAACTAGAACAAGCTAACGTTTTGTTGGATAATTTACAATATCTAACCACATTATATGCAATGATCTGTTGTCATTTAATAACCGAATGTATTTTCCTTAATTGCGTGTGTTCATAACCCGATATTTTAAAGCGTATTAAGGGCACCTAGTATATATTTGGGTTAAAACATCGATATTTTCTTAAAAAAATCCAGGAAAGTCTATTTTATCGATGTGTAATATTATTTTGTCGATTTTAGACAAAACCTATAAAAATTGACTTTTAAAAATTGCGTCTCGCTGTTCTGCACTTTTTTTTTTTTTTTTGCATTTTCGCAGAACTTGTATTTTTTCTTATTTTGGGACATTTTTCTCTAAAAATGAAAGATAGGAGAATAATTTTTGGCATAGATATGCAGTTTAAAGAGCTCTATAGTAATAAGGTAAATTTATTTTTGTGTTATTGATAGTGTTTGGAATTTTAAAAAAATTAAAGTATGCAACATTTTTAAGAATAAACATGTTTGATTTTTTAATTTTTTTTAATAAATCACAATCCATGTCTGAACACAAGCAAACCTTATTATTGTCAAATGAACTATGGACAATAACATACTAAATTTTGGAAACAATTGGATAAGTAGTTTTTTGAGAAAATTGTACCAAGACAATACTTTTAAGAAGTTTGATTTTTTTTATTTTAAATTACTCAAGAAGAAATATATAGTAATAGTAGTAGGACTTTATTAGACAAAAAGTAAGATATTTACAATATTATTTACAAATATGGGTCGCACGGGCAGTAAGCCGTACGTGCTGTTGACAGTCCGTTACAATAAAGTAATAATTGGTACTAGTGTAAAGATAAATAAACAAAAACAGCAATAACATTACAATTACATAAAGAAAACACAATAATATTACAATTAAATAATAACACAATAGCATTATACACTAAAAACATTAACATTACAATTACATAAAGAAAACACAATAATATTACAATTAAGTAATAACACAATAGCAATAACATTACAATTACATAAAGAAAAACACAATAATAATATTACAATTAAATAATAACACAATAGCATTATACACTAAAAACATTAACATTACAATTACATAAAGAAAACACAATAACATTATACACTAATTAATTTATATATAATTGTTAATAATTAATGGTATTGCATTTTGATAACATATATTTATTCATGAATGAGTGTTGTCCTTATTTTTCGCGTTTTGTCCAGAAATTTACCGAGGTTTATCCAATATATATCAAATGTTAACTAGAGTGTCATTATGTTCAGTAATACTTGTTTAATTCGTGACATAATTTCCATGCACATAACATATGAATAAGCTGAAAAATGATTTTTGTATGCTCCATATTCTTAAATCAAATTGCAAGGAAATTAGTAACGGGTGCCCTTAATATGGTTGTCATAATTACTTTTTATGATTAAGTATCATAGCTACGTGTAAAAACATGAAAACACGAGTGTATGAGTGAATGAAGTATCACCTGATTATTTGTACTGCATGGATTTTTATCTCACATTGTTTTGACTCTTTCTTGACCTTAGTAGGTACTTCATGCCCACGTCATCCGGGCCATACAGGGACACGGCCAATTGGGATAAGATTTTAAACTGTTTATCTCATATATAGTTTCTTTCATCACACAAATAAATGGAGGGTCTTCCTGGATGAGTGATAAGTCAACTCCAAGGTCTCTGCAGAGACAACACGAACATATAAGATAAAAACACCATTCAATCATACATTCACACTAATAAACAAGGAGAATATCATAATAATTATGGATGGCTGTGGTAGCTAGATTGTGTTCAGGTACTGTATGTGCCTTAAAGTTTAAAGACATTCGTATTACAGGCGAGGAAATACCGCGTAAAAACCTCACCCAGGAAACTTGTTCCGACCGGGTATCCAAACCCGAGCCCGTTGCATCTGAGGCAACGACGTTGTGTTAGTCCACAGCGGTGAACTTTTATTTATATAAGCTTTAATTCTTAAAGTGATGCCTGACAGAGCCTACAATGCTTGATTAAAGCCAATAATAATATGTGTTTCTATTGTTTGTAGTTATGCGTTTTCTGTCATTCGCTTGTTTTTATTCCTAAAAATGCTATAAAAGAATACGATAAAAATGTTCAAGACAATGAAACACACTGCCAACATATTGAACAAATCTCTGAAAACTTGAAGAAAAAATTCGTTTATTTTGTACAAAGAGTTGCTTAAATGTATACGATTTTCCCGTAACCACAAAGATTTAAAATGGCCGTTAATACATTACACCGAATTGAACTCTTCACAGAGAGAAAATAGAATGAGGGACGACTCTTAAATCCCGGTAATTCCTGGCAATGTCCATGGAATCAAGCAAATGGACTTGTTGCTTAAATGGACTTGTTTTAATGAGAAACTTTTCCTCTGGAGAAATTAGTCACTCATTCCCCAACCTCAGTTTAAAAGTACCATGAACTACACGCAACTGACCTTACAGATACTGTATATCATCTATTGAATTGAATCTCAGAAGCTTTTATCTCAATTTGCCTATAAAGTATGTTTTATTTTCAATCTTTTTATGTTTATTTCTTTAAAATTCCAGCAGTACTGGATAAAATTCCATGCACCTGAGCCGATGAACTCCATCACTACGCGCTGATGCTCTACCCTTGAGCTACTTAGGCGCACCTTGCGGAACAAGCACAAATTATTTTGTCTTTAATACCATAGAATCCAGTATGTAGTGAAATGTATGTTCACAAGGCTTAATGGGAACTGTTCAACTGCGAGAAGCCATTATGGTGTGGTTTCATTGAAAAATCAGCTACAGTAATTACGAATTTTATGTAAATTAACGTAAATATATGCAAATTGTCCACCGCTGTGGTCTCGAGGTAGCGTGCTGCCTTGTCACGCAGCGGGTCCGGGTTCGATCCCCGGTCGGGGCAGTTTTTCTGGGTGAGGTTTTTATCGGGATTTTTTCTCACCTGTAAGACAAATATCAGGACAAAACCTTAAGGCCCAAACGGTCCCTGAAAGCACATGGTCATTACCATCATCCTTATCCTTGTCATTATCATATCATCATCATCCTTCACCGGTGTGAAAAGCAACGGGAAGCTACCACACCTGCAATTCCCTAGTAAAGCTGCAGGCATAGCATGACAATGGCGCAGTGAAGGACCTGCATTCGGGCAGAATTACTATGGACGGATATGTAAATTATTGTTTCCAGACAAGCCGTCTGTAGGCAATGATTAACATAACTGAGAGAAAATTATGGAACTGAATCGGGATTTGAAACTTAAATCTCCACCTTCATTCGCTGGCGCACTACCACTGAGTACTTAGGGTACCTCCCGGAATAAGCACAAATTCGCTTCTCTTTAATCCCCTAGTCCCTCGTATTAATCCTATCCTATTGCGGAGTTTGTAGACTAATGTCTGTTTGCAGAACACTCTGCTGAAGTCAAGCAGCATTCTTTATAAAAAAAGATTAAATATTATTCTCTTCTGTAGACATTTTTTATAAAAATATTATATTGTTGTCTTCCGCAAACTGCAATGCTAAAAATAGAGGTAAATGTCTCTGGTATGTTGTGTACTCTGTTATAAACATTGAAGCATAGGATGTCTCGGTATACAACTGCTCCAATGTCTCAGCCCTACTGAATAAGTTATACTTCCAACTTCACGAGATTACACCATTTTGAATATTAACAAATTTCCATGCACTTATTCCCCGTATTTTGGTAACTGTCTCCTTTTTTTCCCTCCTAAAAATGAAATTCATATGCTTCGTTTCCCTCCAGCATCGTAAACTATGATGGCAAATTTAAACAAACGCACTTTCTTGCTTTTACAGAGTGTGATGACGCAACAAGCTCTTTACGAGTTTCGTTGGTATGACTGTTCTCCGAAGCTAAAGAAACTTCTACACATAACGTTAACAAGAGCTCAGAAACCAAGTGCTCTGAAGACAGGGAAATGTGGAGCACTCTCAAATGAAACATTTTCTGAGGTAAATTTTGTGAAAAAACAATCACTGAATCTATTTAGCAACACCTGAACGATTTAAAGTTACAGTGATGTAAATCACATATCTGTGTTTTCCAGAATGTATCATAACCCGAAAAGTACTGTTATAAATTAAAAAAAGTATTGTTACAATTTTATGAGAGACCCTTGAATCCAAATTTAAGACAAATGCTTGAAATGAATTGATTTTTTAGGCCTAAAATAGTTGCAATGTACTGTTAGCGAAAATTACTTACACCACTCTAACTTTAATCTGCCCACTTAAAAATAAATTTTTGCGCGATAGTGCGTTTTGTCGTACTTACCATGAATGGCGACCATTATTGAAAGTTCAGCTTCCTACATTTCAGGGTTGCCAACCTAAATAACTATACTGTAATATTACATTTACACACATGTGCGGGAAGTAAAACCAGTGCCCTGTATGTATACTACGTACAATGTATATACAGAAAATATCCAAAAGGTAGTGTTAATATACATTATACGAAACAAATCACTGCATTTTAAATCAACTGAACTTTATTTGAAAGAATATGAAACAATAAATACGTACTTGCGTCCATGTTATCTATAATTGTCCTCAAGGCCTCGTGTTGTTTCAACTAATAAACATTGCCCACACTTAACGTTAGTCAATTGTTTATAATGAACGCAAATATTTCCAACAAAGATATTATTTTAGTATTATTTATTATTTTGAAAACACCATCGCGCAAAAAAAAAAAAAAATGTACAACGCACGTTTGTGAAGTGTTTCACAGAATCTCGGAAATTAAAACCTCGCTATCGCTCGGTTTTTAAACATTTTTCCCCCGATTCTGTAAAAACCACTTCCCAACCTCGGAATGTAGTATAGCCTACTATTAGTGTCAAACTTATTGTGGTACTCGTCGCATTTTTTCTGTCGTAATATTACACATTAATCGCACCTGCTTTAGTCCCTGATGACAGGAATTAAAGAAAATACTATATAAGTATTTACTTACATGCCATTATTAATTTAATAATTTTCCATTTTATTACATTGAATTAGACAAAATAAATTTGTCTAACACTAATGTTATATACGATATTACTAATTATTTTATAGCATTCATGTTAGTGATACTTCCAAAATAAAAAAATAGTTACTGTCAAATAAAAATCCAAACAGATCTGTCAGAACTCTTAGAAACATTAAATCGGCTAAGGCAAGGGACTCCCTGTAATGTTTATTATTTAATTTAGGCCTAGAAAAAATAGTCAGGGATGCAGGCATCCAGACACAAGGAACAATATTGCACAAATAAATACAAATACAAGCACATGCAGAAGATATTTATATAATTAGTAGGACTGAAGCCGTAGCGTAGTGGTTAAGGCACTGTGCTACAAGTCGGAAGGTTGAGGATTCAAGTCCCGGTGGGGTCAGGATTTTTAAACTGACCGAAACCTTTTGGCGGCACTATGGCCCTGGGATCGACTCAGCCTCTAACGGAAATGAGTACCAGACGCTTGTTCTGGGGGTAAAGGCGGCCGTCACGCAGGGCTCACAACCCGGCTGACACCAAGTGCCGATTGTCTAGAAAAAGTGGGAGCCTTAACCTCCTACTAGCCCAAGGGCCTCCCGAGGCCTGTAGTGGGATTACTTTACTTTACTTTAGGACTGAAATTAACTTGAAGAAAACATTCTTACATTACAAAATACAGCCAAAAAATGGGACTAAACATAAATGAAAAGAAAACCAAACATATGATCACAAATGAAAATAGTAATTACAGAAAAACTGAACAAAATATTAAGATACAGAATAATATATTTGAGAAAATAAACAATTTCACATTCTTTGGCATTTTAATAAATATACAAAATAATATTCAGTAAGAAATAAACAAAAGAATGCAAAACTGCTAATTTTGCAATAATAAACTATTTGAAATCAACATATCTGACACGCAGAACAAAATCCAGATACTATAGGCCCTAAAACCCTAATTAAACTAAACGAGAGTGAAACTTGGGGTTTAATTGAACATGAAAAATCTCGATTGACTGTTTTTGAAAGATACTCAACACGATATATGGAAAATGGAGAATATTGAATGAGTTATAACAGGGAATTATGTAAGTTGTATAAATCATCAGATATCGTTCCAGGTATTCAAGTAAAGACTAAGTTAAGCAGGACTCACGCAAAGGATGGCCAAAATTGAAGCTGTTAAAAAAATTATAGATGGTAAGCCAGAAAGAAGCAGGAGAACCGGAAAACCGAATTTGAGTACGGTGGGGGGAGTACTACAACATGTAAAAATTTTTAAAACTCAAGATATGGTGGAGCGTTGCCAGAGATGGAAAAGCCTGGAGAAAAAACTCTGAAGGAAGTTTCGACTAACCCATGGTTGTTGTGTCAATGATGATAATGACGATTATAATACTTCCAATCAGCTTTCTGCAATTACCAGGCCAAATATTGACTAGAATTTTACAAATTACCATGCTTCTTAAAATATTAGATTTTATAGCTGTGGTCTAGAGGTAGCGGGCTGCCTTGTCACGCAGCGGGCCCGGATTTGATTCACGATTGGGACAAGCTTCCTAGGTGAAGTTTCTTTCGGGGTTTTTTCCTCACCTGTAAGACAAATGTCAGGAAGCTTTGATACACAAACGGTCCCCGAACATCATTTGGCCATCATCTTACTTTTAGTCTAATAAAGTCCTTATGTATGTATAATCATTATCATCATTTTCATCCATGGTGTGGAAAGCAACGGGAAGCTACAAAAAAAATTAAAGGAAAAATTACTATTAACATTGTAATATTCTATAAGAATTTAAAAAATCATTCCCATATCTTCGAATTATAGACACTAAAATCGAAAGACCTGAAGCCCCCTCATATACAGAAAAAGTTAAAAAAAACTATTCTAAAATATAGTTCATAATTAAAGGAGATTAATTAAAACATTTATTTTCATTTCATTATTTTCAATCAATATATTTAACAACTTATTAGGGCACACATATAATTCCCTAATAAAGCTGCAAAGCATAGCATGAAAATACTATGATTGCAGCGAAAGACTTGACCTAGGGTAGAACACTGTAAATCCATCCATTCATAGTAATTCTGCCAGAAGGCAGGTCCTTCACTGCAATCATAGCATTTTCATGCCATGCTTACAGCTTTACTAGGGAATTGTAGGTGTGGTAGCTTCCCGTTGCTTTCCACACCGGTGAAGGATGATGATGATGATGATAGGGATGATGATGGCCATATGATTTCGGGGACCGTTTGGGCCCTAAAGTTTTCCTGACATTTGTCTTACAGGTGAGGAAAAACCTCGATAAAATCGTCACCCAGAAAAACTTCCCCGACCGGGGATCGAACCCGGGCCCGCTGCGTGACAAGGCAGCATGTTACCTCGAGATCACAGCGGTGGACAACACTGTAAATAAATAAAAAATATAATTGAGGTTATGTACAATATTTGACATTTTTAGAGTATTTATAACTAAATATATTAACTCAATGGCACTATCGGATCGGAGGTTATGGCCGCGGGGACATAAGCTCTTCATACATTCTTATGCTGAGCTAATTTTTTTCAATCATTTTCCATGTATAATTCACCTCCCTCAAACCATGTTTAGTGTTCTTCTCGCACCTCATTCATGGCCTTCCTCCGAGGGCATACTCACTGATTTACCTAGGAGTTTGCATATCCCTCTTTCATTCACAATTTGTGCCACGTGTCCTGCTCAAAACAATTTACGACATTTAATTGTTCTTATTACGTCCGGCTTCCCGTAAAGATCCTGGAGCTCTTTTCATATCGTTTCCTCCATTTACCAATTTGTCTCTCTTTGGTCTATAATTTTCTTAAGCAGTTTATTCTCAAATACTCGAATTTAATTCTTCTTTCTGCACTGAGCACAAAAGTTAATTTTCTGAAGAAAGTATTTCGTGAACAATCCCTCAGAACTGTCAGTTCGAAATGATAAATAATTACAAAGAACTCTATAAAAGTAGGTTAAGTAGAGACTACTAAAAATTCCGTTCTTTAAAAAAGTTAAATATATAACTTGCTAAGTTTTCATATCTATCCACGTCCAACAAATTACGAAACTTTCAACGTTATATGCCATGAGTTCAAGACTTTACCCTCTCAGAGAAATTATGAAAGAAATCGAAAACTTAAAACATCCGCAAAATGTATAACAGTACGATAGACTTAAAAACTCGAAGTCTACTAACGGGCAAACGCATTAAATTTTCATTATCCCCTTGCTCATGGCCTATCAATTTCCTAAATTAACTCGCATAACATAAAAAGGATCAGGCAGTTCCGTAGCGAAAGTGGTTAGACTGTCACCCTCCTCCTCTGGGATCCGACTTCACGTCTCGGTCACTCTATGTGAAGTGTGTGTTTTGGACGAATTAATATCAGGATAGCTTTATCTCGGCATTTCTCTCATTTTCTTCTGCCAAAACCTTCATTTCACCATTCTTTCATATTCTCTCTCCTTTTACCTTATTTGAACCTCTCTCTTATAGGTATTATTGTACATATTATACCACCCGCACCTTACATGGACACCAGCTATGTGGAGATAATACACATACTTTTTTGACCACAGAAGGACATGGAGGGTTTCTTTGATGGTGAAATCTGCTCTGAGATAACACGGAAATTTAAGAAAAGACACACTATTCATCCATTCATTCATAGTAAATAATGTGAATATTATATTTTATAATTTAGAATTAGCCCATGATCATCCCATTTCGGGCAAGGGCCTCCTGCGACTGCAGGGTGACTTACGTTATATCCCCGGGTTAGCCAATCCCTTGGGACTATCACTTCAACTTTTTTAATGGATTGCTTCCATCTTTGTCTATCTTGCGCTATTCTAATCCACAGTGTTCCTAGATGACACTTAAACACTTCACTCCAACGCATTTTTTGTCTTCCAACTTTCCTTTTCCCTAGTCTGGGTTCCCGTATAGTCACTGTGTAAGTCCAATTTTTAGGATCCATTCTCCACTTCAACCCCATTGCTGATGTTGCTATGTCTTTTAGCCTCGTTATCTTGCGGATGTTCTCGTTCCTAATGCGGTTTCTTCTTGTAAATATTATATAGATGATTGTAATGGCCATATGATGTTCGGGGACCATTTAGCCCTTAACGATTACCGACATTTGTTTTACAGGCGAGGATAAATCCCGACCCCGCTGCATACGAGGTAATAACGTTATCCAGAGGCCACAGCGGTGGTCATTATATTTTTAAGAAATTAATATGTATTAATATTTTATTTTCATTAGATTTAAATATCTAATTATTATTCCGCACAGCAAAAAAAAAAAGTTCTTCCTGCTTCCTGTCTTCTAGGCAGTCCCTGAATAGCCGATTATTAAAAAATAATAGATGTATAATTAATATTATTATTATGTAATACATTAATATTAATAATTATTTTTACTGTTGTTAAAAATATTTTTATTCGATCTATAATAAATATGTAGTATTTAAATGAAATCCCAAGCAAGAAAATGAGGTGTTACATTGGAACATACATATTTAAATACGTTTAAATAATTTGAAATTTATTTGTAAACAATAAAACGATACAAATTAACACTTATTTTGTTTTCAGCTCATTTGTGCTGCCTATATATTTTCAACATACTATTTGAACTACGAATCTGGAATGGACGCAAGTGATATTGTCAAAGAAATAATGCTATGGTATAAGTAAACCTAGTTTATGTAAATACCAGAATTTGTGAAGTATAATGAAATATATCAAGATTATTATTTATGCTAATTGCACTCTTTCAGTTTTTTTTCCTTTTCCTTTTTTCCCTTAATTTTACCTATCACTTTGTAGGTACTTTTACGTACTCCATGCGACCTGGACCTCAGACGAAGATTTCTAATCTCTCGTTCAAATATATTATTTTTTAGTAACACAAGGATATGAGGCTATCAGATCAATATCAGCGCCACACACCTTTCCATTTAAATATTAATAATATGTTTAAAATAGTACTTATAATAGCTATAATTCAATAACTAATTTAGTAAAAAATCTTGTTTCTGTTTTCGTTATGTGGAATTTAATACTTATTTAATTTTATTTATTTATTTATTTACTCTGATCGAATCAAGCACGCGTAGCCATTTCTTCCATTTGCCAGGACAATTATATTATTCCTATGTTACATTAAATTACAACTTTCATAATAATTAGATTATAATAGTGAAGGGCCTATATTAATTGAAAGCCTGGCCAAACCAATAATACGAATAGTAATCGATACATAATTTTAGTGCTAATTAAAATTAAAACTATAAAATGAAACACCGGTATGCAAAACAAAATAAATTGTAAAATAGAAAGTCCCTTTGTAATATACATCAAAAATATAAGAAAAACAATAAAATATATTATACTAATCTATTTGTTAGGGTTCAAGTCCCGGTGGGGTCAGAATTTTTAAACGACCCAAACTTTCTGGCGGCACTATGGCCCTGGGGTCGACTCAGCCTCTAACGGAAATGAGTACGAGACACTTGTTCTAGGGGTAAATGCGGCCGTCACGCAGGGCTGACAACCCGGCTGACATCAAGTGCTGATTGTCCAGAAAAAGTGGGAGCCTTAACCTCCTACTACCCCAAGGGCCTCTCGATACCTGTCGTGGGATCACTTTACTTTACTTTACTTTACTTTACTAATCTATTTGTTATACACAGTTATATGAAGCATTAGCTTAAAATATTGATGATTGTAATAGTATTTTTATGAAATAAAGAAAGTAAATTATCACTTGTTAAAATAATAGTGTTATTGATGTGTTTTTATTACTTTATTAAATAAGTTTTTTTCATGAGATTGAACACACAAGGCTAATGTGGTATGGGTGTAAGAAGAATGCAGAATGGAAGACTATCAAAGGCCATACATACATGGAAAATTGAAAGAAGAAGCAGAAAAGAAAGACCAAGAATAACCTGGAAAAATACATTCAGAATTCAATGAGCAAATTTGGTGTAACGGATGAAGACACAGGGGACAGAAAACTATGGAGAATTTTAGTTAAGGGAAATTTGTGAAGATGTATTACAAACTGATAGTGTATAAGTCCGTAGTCATTTATGTATTTTTAAAACTCGTGTTATTATTAAGATTGGTCGGAGAAAACCCTCAATGATGAGGAAAATTCTCAAAATGAATGAATTAATTTTGCTTTGACAGTCTTTGACATAGGACACAATAGAATTTCATGTAATATACAGCAGACCAGGTAAGGCATAACTCTGATTTCAGATGCGTTTCCAAAATAATCATTCAAAAATTTGACAAATATAATATTTTTCTACTATTAATTTTGAAGATTAATACTAACGTATAGTGCCCCCTGTTTATGATCTTTAGGTTTTGTATTCCTTTTTACAATAATCTATAAACTTCCTTTTCAAATAACACTTTACGGTTTCTTTCTTGACTATACGATTTATTTTTGTCAATCGTATCCACAACCACAAATTATGATTATGTAACTGTTTAATTCTATTTTCATTTACAGTGAAAACCTAGTGTAATATTTTTAAACAATGGCCATAACATAAAGTTTCTGTCAATGTAACTACTAACTTATATAGAACGTACTAATATCATATATAGATAGATCATCGGTTGGCTAATGTCTTTGACATCGTCCGATTCCTAAAAGCCAATTTTGTAGGGCCATCCAATCTCCTGGATGTAGATTTTTTCTCCTCCATGTATAAATATATTTCCTGAATCCAGGAGGTTTTAGCTCTTCCTCTGCCTTGTCTTCCCTCAGGTTTCCATTCCAAAACACAGTTTCCAAGCCGATCCTTTTCATTGGACATGTCCGTACCATCTTAATTGCTGAGTTTTAATATAATATAAAATTGTGTCTTCAATCTTAATTTTCTCCCTTATAACTGAGTTTATAATTGTTTCTCTTCTTGAAATTCTTGCTGCCCTTCGTATAAAATTAATTTCAGTTTTGGTTGGTAATGGCCGACGTTCTGCTCCATAAGTAGTAGTAGGACTTTATTAGACTAAAAGTAAGATATTTACAATATAATTTACAAATATGGGTCGCACGGGCAGTAAGCCGTACGTGCTGTTGACAGTCCGTTACAATAAAGTAGGCCCTAATAATTGGTAATAGTATAAAGACAAACAAAACGAAAACAATAATATTACAATTACATAAAGGAAACACAATAATATTACAATTACATAATAATACAATGAGATTATACATTAATTAAGTTATGTATAATTATTAAGAATTAATGGTATTGCATTTTGATAACATGTATTTATTCATGAATGAGTGTTGTTCTTATTTTCCGCGTTTTGTCCAGAAATTTACTCACGTTTATCCAATGTTCTGGATTTACCATTAACTCGTAGCATGCCAATCTTTCACGATTTGAATTTAGAAATCTTTCCGGTAATAACTGACGTCTCCAATATTCTAAATCTTTACATTTTCCTAATATATGTATCTCGTCTTCAAAGCTCCCGCACATTGGACATATTCGCATATCGTGATCGTCGCTAATTTTTAGAAATCTCCATGCCCCTAGCCTAAACCAAGCAAGCCCGGTGTTCGCCGCTCCATAAGTAGTGATGCTTTTAACAATTGTATCGTATATATTAATTTTATATTTATTACAGATATTTTTTATCCTACAATATTCCATATATATATATATATATATATATATATGACACTTTAATGATTTAAAATACAAAATAATAATCTCCCCTATTCTATTCATGTTCAGATATTAAATATCTCAAGTTCGTCACGTTGCATCTGGAAGAGAAGTCCTTCTCATGCTTTCCTGTTATAACTGAAGATATAAAATATACCCCTTACATTCTCCCTGTACTTCCATTTAAAAGTGAAACCTCATAAATATAAATTGCAACTTAAAATCGGCCATTATGTTTCTTACATCTCAAGCCGAATTATCTATTGCAGTCATAAAGCAATTCGTTATATATTCCATTTAGATAATCAAACACTTGAGAAGTTGTCTTTAGAAAGAAAGACAGAGTCTAAAATAAATGTTTATAGTGTCAATCTCATATGAACGAAGCAGTGAATAGAATCTAACGAATGCTTTATTTATTTACTGATTCATGCTTCATCCTCTTGGGCTCAATATTATACAGCGTCTTCCGAATAAAACTTGAAAAATTTAGAGATGGTGAAGTATGATATTGCCCAACCAGCGAAAATACGTGATTTTAAATAATTTTTTGGAGTAATTCGAGAGGACAGAATAAAAATAAACAGATTAGAAGTCACTTGGTAAATAAATCATAGTAAATGAAATACACATCTAGGCCTATAAATTTTAACGTTTGTTTACTTAGTTTTAAATATGACCATGTCAAAAGAATGCCAGAGGAAAAAGATTGCCTAAAATTATTATGGAATGGATCCCAATAGAAAGGAGAAAGAGATGAAGACCGAAGAAAACTTGGATTGAAGGGGTATAAGCAGCTATGAATATCAGAGGATTGGAGAAAGATCAATGGATGGACAGAGAGGAATGGCAGCTGCCATGATACCGGATGATGATGATGATGATGAAATAAAATGAGTATCCATGTTCATGACATTCCTGACGGAACATTTTAAATTTAAGAATGGAAGTATATGATCATAATGGAAATATTAGTAGACTTCTAGAAGACGATTTTTGATAATTAACTAACTAACTAACTAACTAATCCACTGGCACCATCGAGCCTGTATGTTCATGGTCGCGCGGACATAAACTCTCCATACATCCCTATCCTGAGCTAATGTTTTCCAATCATTCCCTGTATAATCTACTGTCCTCAAATCATAGTTAATGTTATTCTCCCACCTCATTCTTGGTAAAATTAAAAATAAAGTAGGAATTAAACTTCTTTCAAAAAATAAATAAAAAGTAAAAAGTCTTATTCTTCTGCGTTTTCCCTCTGGTTTTCCTACAAGAAGTTTCCATGCACGTCTTTCATTCCACATTTGTTGCCACACGTCCTGCCCATCGCGGTCTAGGAGAGTTAAACTGTTTTTTTATATCTGGCAAGAACTCTGCCAGGTAAAATAAAGCTATTATTATTATTATTATTATTATTATTATTAAGAATTTTGATACGAAAATAAAATGTTTATCACTAACAAAGTATGCAGTTCTTTTACTAATAACAGGAATTATAAATATAATAATTAAAACTTTCCCAAGTACAAAAACATACAACATAAAAATCATAATACTCTTGCAGTACCCATATTGTTATTTCTTGTGAAATATGTGCTATGTAAAAAATAATCCCACATCAGGACAGCAGATATACAATTTATGAGAAGAGCAAAATCCACATATCAACAGCATAAAATAAATACAGAATATTACTAGAACTTAAAGTTGAACCCATTCTTGAAAAATATAAAATTAAAAACATAAGTGGAGACTTTACCGCTATGGTCTCGTGATAGCATCGCTGCATCGTATGCAACGGTCCTGTGTTCGATCCGTGGCCGGGCAATTTTCCTGACTAATGGTCTTTTCGAAGTTTTCCCTCACCTATAAAACTACCGTCAGGAAACTATGGCCCAAACGGACCCCTAACATCATCTGACCACCATTATCATAATTATCATATTCGCCATTTTAGTATGAATGTGTGTGCGAACGGTGCTTTTCGTCTTCACATTGCGTTCTCGGAGAAAGCATTGACATTGAGCTCATCTCTCATTCGAGGAGGTATTCCAAGTTCTGTGTGGTCAAATATATATGTGTGATCCTCAGTTTAAGGGGGGCAATGGGTGAAATTTCTATTTTCTACAGTTTCTAAGCTATATACTTGATTTGTTGTACACGCATTTATTCCATAATAGGTAATATTATATTAAAAGTTCATCCTTCTAGGCTTAAAGGGTTTTGAGTTAGTGAAGAAAATCCATTTAAAAATTTGCATATTTAAATTTTTAATAAGTCCCATAATACTTACTTACTCACTGGCACTATCGAACCCGTAGGTTCATGGCCGCACGGACATAAGCTCTCCATACATTCCTATCCTGAGCTAATGCTTTCCAATCATTCCCTGTATAATCTACTTCCCTCAAATCATAGTTAATGTTGTTCTCCCACCTCATTCTTGGTCTACCAACTGGGCGTTTTCCTTCTGGCTTTCCTACAAGAAGTTTCCATGCACGTTTTTCATTCCCCATACGCGCAACATGTCCTGCCCATCGCAGTCTACGGGACTTAACTGTTCTTATTATATCTGGCTTCCTATAAAGACCATGTAGTTCATTGTTATGTAGTCTTCTCCATTCACCTGTCTGTTCATCTCTCTTTGGTCCAAAAATTTTCCTAAGAACTTTATTCTCAAATACTCGTAATCTCCTTTCCTCCCTTAAAGTAAGAGTCCATGTTTCGCAATAAGTCCCATAATGTTTTAGTATTTTTTTTTATTTTTTTTACTACACGACTAGAGACGTATTTGGAACAACACTATGCATTAACTGTTCTATATCATTATAATAAAAGAAGAAAAAATATATACATCCTCTGCACATGACATTTTTTTTAATTACTACACATATTTTATTTTATATTTAAACAACTATGAACATAGAATTATTAGCCATAGTGTGTGGGACATGAAGTTAAAATGTCGTACTTCTATCATGAAATTTGTCAATGCTATTTTGACTTGAATGTATTGAAATACAATGAAAATAAAGGTTAGGAAAAGCCAATTTGAAAATTTGCATGCAGTTAAATTAGAGTGTAGCATACATGCCCTCCTACAATCATTAGGGAGACTTACAAGCGCCATATGACACTGAAACTTCGCTAACTTATACTTTTAGGTACGTAGTATTTTTTAATACAAAAAAAAAACAAAAAATGCTAAATTTGACCGAAAATTTCACCCATCACCCCCCCCTTGAAATCCCTTGCTCTACAGTTGCACTATAAGGCACATGTGGAGTGTGGTATGTAAAAATTATCTGTAAAGTGTGAGGCTAAACTTAGTTAATGGAATAGAAAAATAAATGGAGACTATACATTAGAAATATAACTAGAGAAAAACTGTTAAATTCAATATTAAAATTCCGCCCAGTTACAAACAAAGACAAGGTCAAATACTTAGAACAGTACTGGATGGATAATGAGACCAGTACAGGCTATTTGGTCTCTATCCTCGACTGATTTATGATTATTATTTTTTTTATTCCATCCATCCATAGTAATTCTGCCCAAGGGCAGATCTTTCACTGCAATCATAGCATTTTCATGCTATGCCTTGCAGCTTTACTAGAGAATTATAAGTGTCATCATTAAAATGCAATAAACGGAAAACTATAGAAAAACAAGATTAAACACAATCTCATATATCCTCCTGAATACAACAAGAAAAAACTCTAAACGCAATGTTACATTGCATATTATACAGTATAAATTGTAATACAATTAAAAGATATATGTATAATTATATTGTGTTCATGAATTACTGTTACTAAAATTGTAATGTGAGTGTATATTACTTTAATCATGAGATTTACGCATTATCGCCTCGAAATTTTAAATTTATTTTACAAAATCAACTTTTACAGGGGAATGTACTAAAAAAACAACAGTTTGTTGTTAGACTTTCTCCATTACATTTGCACGTTGTTTACAGTTTCCCACCATTAGTTAGCAAGGAAACAGGGGCTGAGCGAGACTCGGTGTTATGTTGATTATACTGACTGTAAAATGCAGTTACTCAACCGCATGAGGAGCACCGCACGTCACTATGTAGGTCATACATCTACCTTTATGCCTCGCACCTTCACAACAACAGGGAAACACCACTTGCATACAAACTGCCAATTATTTTACATACATAACTACCACTGATCATAAAAGGTTTTAGAAAAAATGTGAAGAGGTCATAGTGAAATAAAAAGGTTTTTCTTTTTAAAGCTAAATTTAACAGTTTTTCACACAATGAAAGAGTGCTAATTTTATTTCCTCCAGTATAAAATGTAAGATCTACATTTAAAATGGTCATTTGTTTTTCAAGGATTTGAGCATACCACATTTCTTCTTTCTTAGATCTCAAATGTCAGTAGGTAAATATCTACTGCACATCCTCTTAATTGAATGTGGGCAATGTCAATTCTTAATAGATTGTTTTATGGAAAATAATAGTTTACTCATATTAATTAAATGCCTGCAATTTCTATTCTTAATAGCTGATTTTATGTAAACTAATAATTTATTTACTCGTACAAATAAATTTACAATATGTACATATCTTTCGGTGACGAAAGTTTTGTTTTTCCGCTCCACTCGTGCATATCACCAATTCAAATTCGTCCATTCCTCTTTCAATCATCCCTGTTCTTATCTCCTGTATCCATGAATTGTAATATCTTCCTTTATTTCTTCTCTCAGGTGGACATCATTCCAACACTATTTTAGGTAACCTTTCCTCTAGTTTCATTCTTCTTACGTGCTCATATGAAAAAATTCCTTATATATCAAAATGTTATATCGAATAAACATAATTTTCCCCCATATCACATAGTTTCTAATAATAATAATTATTATTATTATTTTATTTTATTTATGTACAGATTTTTAATGTTTACACATCTTTCTGTGCCTAAAGTTTTATTTTCTTTCTTTCTGCACTCTTATCCATCCATCCACTCCATGCCCTCTATAATAATATTAATAACAATAATAATAATAATTTATTTTAATGTATATAACATTTAATTTATTATGGAAACTCAGGTGCGGATTATTAAATTAATTAAATAATTCTAATATTATTTCAGTATGTTAATATAATAGAAGTAACAAAAAAATTAAGTACTATGTGAATAACACCTTGTAACTGTTGACTAATAATATATATATATATTTAGAGACTTGGGTTAAATTCCTGACCCAGGCATTTATTTTTCTTTTCATGTTTTATATATATATATACGAGGTAGCGTGCTGCCTTGTGTCACGCAGGGGACCCGGGTTCGATCCCCGGTCGGGGCAGTTTTTCTGGGTGAGGTTTTTATCGGGATTTTTCCTCACCTGTAAGACATGTCTGGAAAACTTTAAGGCCCAAACGGTCCCCGAAATCATATGGCTATCATCATCATCCTTATCGTTATTATCATCACCACTATCATCATCATCATTCACCGGTGTGGAAGGCAACGGGAAGCTAGCACACCTACAATTCCCTAGTAAAGCTGCAAGCATAGCATAAAAATGCTATGATTACAGTGAAGGACCAGCCTTCGGGCAGAACTACTATGAATGGATGGAGATTTTATATATACATATATATTTATTTATTTATTTATTTATTTAAATGATTTTCTTAAATTTTATGGATGTTAGAAGTTATAAGAAAGTTCGAAATCAAAATATGCTGTATTCTTAAAGTCCAGGGATCGAAGTATAATACATACACTAACATTGTACATTGTTAGTATTATAGGATTTAAATTATTTTCTTCAATTTATGGTTTATACATAACATTTCTTAATAATTCATACTCGATGAATATTAAAATTTCATACATAATTGTAATCCTATAATATATAAGGAATATCCAAAATAATCACCCAAAAGACCTATGCAACACATTTCAGGATTCTTCGTAGTTCAATAGTCAACGAAACACCTTAATAATGTGCTGATGATCAAATTATTTCTCCCACGACAAAGTCAATAACATGTTCTCTAAAACGAGTGTGGGTGTTGTACAATATGGAATAAAAGATTGATTGGAAATTAGGCCTGCACACCTTACAGCACTGCAGATTTTTATCATGAATGCAGAAGGTGTTTAGCGGACCGTGTCAGTGCATGAAGTTATCAAATACACAGCATGGATTTCAAACAAGAGCACAGCCTTTTCCCTGCTCCTGACGAACGGCCGGGGAACAAAAGCCGCGAAACCCATATCAGACACAAAGGAAATTGGTACGGGGAATCAATAAGGCCAGGATATAGGAATAAATACTCCGTACACCGCTCTACTGGCAACTGAATTCATTTTCAGAGTTACCCTTTTGTGCATAAAGTAAGGTTTTATATTACAGTACGTGGGTGAAAAAATGGAAGTAATTATGTTCAAAATAAAAAATACTAACATTTAATAATTTTCTTGTTTTCTCGTTTATTTTTCTAATATTTAAATTGTGTTGAATGTTCGTTTGACTTTTTACGATTGAGTTTACATCAGTTTATTTCTATTTTTAATTTAATTACTAATATGTACTTGTTAGAGCTGGAGGATATGTATTCATTTGGTTCAGATTTCATTTATTCTTTTTTAGTTTTTTTAATTATTTATGGTTTACCAATATCTTGAAAGGCTTGATTAAATAATTTTATAATAAACCATCTCTTTTCACCTTAGTTTAAACTCTCCCTTTGTAGGAAATGTTTACGTGTCCCACGCCATAGGTACACGACCTATCAGCAGAGTATGTGTAACTCCAGATCATACACGTAATTTTTGACCACACAAGGGTATGGAGGGCCTCCCTGGATGAGCGACCTTCTCAATGCCAGGACCACCTTCGAGACCTCACGAACATTTAAGACAAGACACACCATTTATTCGTTTTTTTATTCTGAACAAGGCGAATTAAATATGGATGGCCAAATGGTGTTCGGTGATTATTTGGACTTCCAATTTTAAAGAAATGTGTTCTGCAAGTGAAGGGAAAAAAACCGAAAAAAATATCACAAAGGAATCAAGTCTGGACAGAGAATCGAAAGAGCCCCGCCGGGTACGAGGCTATGACGTTACTCCAAAATCGAAGTAGAGGCGACTTCTAATAAACCATCCGCTCATTTTTTTTAATAACTCGAAAAAATTGTTTATAGGACAATAAATATCATTTCAAGATTTTAAAATATATTTAATAATACATTATATACAGGGTAATTAGTTTTAAACCAGTAGATTGTGTTTGCCTACTGTTCTCATATCCATAGACCAACATCATTCAATAGAACATGATTATATTAAATATGTATTGTATTAAGAAATGATTATTAAGTATAAAAAGGATCTTTGTAATAAGATTCAAACACAATATCTGTCTTCATGACCGACAAAACTACAAAAGTCTCCTCACCCTTGAGATTGGTTGTACTGGAATTTGAACTCGACACCTTCCGAATACAATTCTCAAACGGTAGTGTCTGAATCAACCAAGTGTTGTTGTTTTGCTTCGCCTGAACGTAAATAAATGGATAAATAATCTATCTATAGTAATTCTGCCCGAGAGCAAGTTTTTCACTGCAATCATAGCATTTCCCTGCTATGCTTTGCAGTTTTACTAGGAAATTATATGTGTGGTAGCTTCCCGTAGATTTCAACATCGGTGAGGGATGATGATGATGATGATAAGGATGACGATGATGGCCGGATGATTTTCGGGGACCGTTGGGTCCTAAGCTTACTGACATTTGTCTTACAGGCGAGGAAAAACCCCGAAAAAAATCTCACCCAGGAGCCTGTCCCGACTGGGAATCGAACCCGGGACCGTTGCTTGGCAAGGCAGCACGCTACTTCGAGCCCACAGCGGCGGACAATAATAATAATAATAATAATAATAATAATAATAATAATAATAATAATAATAATAATAATAATACAGTAATAATAATAATAATCAAAAGCACGGTATGAATTTATCGGTTCGGTTCATCGCCATTACATATTTTGTCTCTATCGAAGCTCTATCCTGAAAAACTATCTTCGGCAAGCGATCTTTTCTCCAATCCTATTGAAATGATCAATCTATTTTTCTTTTTACTATTTAACTCATGACTGAAATGGTACTCAATGACCAATCACGTTTCAATGAATTTGGTTTTACAACCAATGACAGCCGTGTTTACCCTCGCTCTTTATCGATTTATCTTTATCAGCTCCTGCTTTTGTGATAAAGAAAGCTGCTCATTTTTTAATATTCTGAACAGCTCAGAGCATTATTTTTCTCCAACAAATGCATTGAATATAGCAAATAATGAACAGACTCCTTGATTTTACTGAGTTATTTACTAAAAAAATAAACGAATAACCTGTAATGTTGATTATAATATACAGTTTGATCTGTTTCATTATTTCTCCACCAGGGTGCATTCTTACAATATTGCGATCCTATTTGGTAATAAATAATACCGATCCGGAGTCGATGATTTTTTCAGGACGTAAAAGTGTTGAGTACGGCTTCTTTTGGAACCCAAGTAAAAGCTTTGCCTTCGATTTGGTGAAAGAATTTCGAGCGTAAAATAATATTTTTATTTATTTTTTATCTATTTTATTTATTTAGCCTGGTGGAGTTAAGGCCATGTGGCCTTCTCTTCCACTCAGCAGGACAAATATATATTACATCAGAATATAACAATCATAATTGACTCTAATATTAAATACTAAATGAAGATTTGATCAATAAGATTATATCTATTATATTATGATCTATAATTCAACCAGTTAATGATAGTTAAGATTAAGACTAAAACTAATAATAAGATGTATTCTAGCAAGATAAATTAAATTGTTGGTAGATCGTCCTGTCTAATGTAGGGGCCTATATAAAAAAGAAAAATAATGATAGGCCCTATAGAGAAAACTAAATTTACGGTTATACAATATTTAAACAAATTAAAATATTTAATTTTAATATTATTTTCATACATAATTCTATCGGTGAGGTGTATAAGTTAGTTTGTTAGATGTATAAGTTAGTAAGCACCTGAAAAAAAGTTTGGATCTTCCATGCTCAGATTTGAATTGCAACGCTAATGGCCTGAGTTGTTAAAACAGAATAGTTAAATGAAAAACTACCTACCACTATAGGACCATCAACTCTTATTCCATGTTAGTATTCATTTATTTGTATAAGTTCATTGGAAAAAGAATAGAGTTGCAAACATATGTAGAATAATGTAGAATACTACATTCATTGAATGATATATATAACATTCATGCATTGAATGCGAAATTTACAATCTCCATCTGAGTGTCGTAATACATTCATGCTTCAAACAAGCACACATACACACTAGAGTCACGTATGCAGTTTGGAGTGTCTGCAGGATCACATACCCAGTATCTCAATTAGGCAATAATATAAATGTTTTACATTTTTATTGGGAAATTCTTGGGGAAAAGACAATTAGGAAGACCTAAGCGTAAAAGTAAAGTAATCCCACTACAGGCCTCAGGAGGTCCTTGGGGTAGTAGGAGGTTAGAGCTCCCACTTTTTCTGGACAATCGGCACTTGATGTCAGCCGGGTTGTCAGCCCTGCGTGACGGCCGCCATTATTCCCAGAACAAGTGTCTGGTACTCATTTCCGTTAGAGACTGAGTCGACTCCAGGGTCATAGTGCCGCCAGAAGGTTTAGGTCAGTTTAAAAATCCAGATCCCACCGGGACTTGAACCCTCGACCTTCCGACTTGTAGCGCAGTGCCTTAATCACTAAGCTACGGCGTGCCCTGGCCTAAGCGTAAGCGGGATAATATTAGGGACCTGGATATGAGAGATAGAAATATGATTCGGTTGGCTGAAGATAAGAAGTGGGAACGAATTGATTAATACAGTATTAAGCCGACGAGTTCCGTTACTTATAATAGTATATTACAATGCTAGGTTGGGAAGTGGTTTTTTCAGAAGCGAGGAAATTATTAAAAACCGAGCGATAACGAGGTATTTAATTTCCGAGATTATGTAAAACACTTCACAAATGTGCGTTGTACATATTTTTCCACGATAGTGTTTTCAAAATAATAAATAATAGTAAAATAATAACATATTTGTTGAAAATATTTTCCTTATAAACAACTGACTAACGTTAACAGTCTGGCCATTGTTTATACGGTAAACGCCGAAAATAATGTAGTTGAGAGTACATCAGGCTGTGACACTAATCAGGGATTAAATAGCGGCAAGTACGAATTTATTGTTTTATATTGTTTGAAATAAAGTTAGGTTCATTTAAAATGCAGTGATTTGTTTCGTATAATATAAGCATATTAACACTACCCTTTTGATATATTTTTGTACATACATTGTACGTAGTATGCATATAGAGCAGTGATTTTACTTCCCGAACTAGGTAGGTAATTTGTAATATTACAGTATAGTCATTTATAGTTTGGCAACCCCGAAATTTAGGAATTTGAACTTTCAATAATGGTCGCATTTCTGTAAGTACATTTGACAGAACGCACTGTCGTGCAAAAAGTTAGTTAATCCAATCACTTTATATTTAAATGTTCTGAAGTATCTTCCTTGAAACCAGAGAAGTATAGCCTTGTTGAATTTTTCTCTAATTTCAATAATTTAAAACAGAACAAAAGAAGGTGAAAATCAAACCACATATTTGTATCAGTTAAGGATAACTATACAAGATTCTCTCAAGTATACATACAAATTTTGCAGATATAAATCGGAATCTAACTTCATCAAGCCTCGCTAATATTAATAGTTTACGACTATAAAGGTAAGGACTCCTCTTACAATGGGAAATTAGTCAACTCAGCATAGCCCCTCCCAAAAAACCATAATTAATAAACCTACTATACCAAGGGAATAATAAATTCAGTAATGAAACCTTCGTAAGCCCAGAGAAACACCAGAGTACGGATATAGGCCTACAAGACCTGTAAATTGCTACGGCAGTGAGGCATGGACTTTGAGGAAAGGAGAAAAGTGCAGGATAACTTCTAGTGATACAGAACTATCTCCTGCTCCTTCTGCTGATTACGGGACTAGTACCGAAAGATCTACATAGAATTAATACTAATGCATTCTCCTTCAGTTGATGATGGAACTAGTCCTGACAGGTCTACAGACAATTAATACTAAAAAAGTTGAGAAGACGGTCCTATAAAGTAGCAATGTTATAATTTTATATTACAATTTTAATGCTATTACATCTAGTATTGTATGCTATAAGAGAAGATTTGATATTTTAGCATGGGATTGCGACTTGGCAATGTGATATGTGGAATGAATAAGTGAGTGCAGAGAGAACTGGTTTTTGTGCTTTTCCTACATTATAACAATATTTTGTTGCGTTCTACTCTTTCGTTTATCTAATTTTTCGGTTGTAGCTTATATACCAGTGATTTATGTCTCTAGGGCTACCGACCATTAGGCATACGGAGAGAGTTGGAATAAATCAACCCCTACCCCTCTGCATACAAGTGTAGGGCTCGCCGCGAATTACCGCATTCTCAAGAAACTTATTCCCATTTTCATTTCTCTTCTATTTCTCTCTTTATAGGGAGCTATATATCAATTTACAGGATGCTATGTGTTTTTATAACTGATAAAGGCCTCAAGTGTTTCAATTCATAAGGAAATAAAATAATATTGATTCTGCAAGGCAAATAAAAACTCTTGCTACTTCTCTAAAAAGTGCACAATGTATTCTATTAAAGAAATAATACTTTCAAATTTGTGAAGTTTCAATGTAGCAAATTTTGTCTATGATAATAAATATGGCTAAAAATGAAAAAATGTATTTTAAAATTCGGTTGAGATATACAGTCGCAAAGCAAAATATTAAGAGTATTTTACTCATGCCCCAAATGGGATTCAATGACCAATCACATTTCAATGATTTTTAAATTACAACCAATCACAGTCATGTTTCGCCTCGAATTTATCAACCGGAGTGTATCATATTATAGAAAGCTCCACCTTTTTAACATTCTGAACAGGTCATAGCATTATTTTGCAGTGACTGACCCTCCAAAACATACGGCTACCAGATTGTATATATAGTGCACGAATGTCAGCTGCAAGTGCTTCCAGGAGATAAAATAAAAGCATTTGTAACAATTGATTATACCACAAAAAAGGAAAACATTGTTTGCACTTTCTTAAGCGAATTATTTCCCAGGATGTAACGTTGTAGAAAAATATAATGAACATATTTACATCATAGGACATCAGAAATTAATTAACACCTATAATGTTGGTTATAAATTTCTCCACTAGGGTGCATTCTTGCAATATTGCGATCCTTTGGCAATAAATAATATGACCTGCTTGCAGTAAATGAACAAGCGTAACAATCGTTTCTCATTTGCTCTCAAACATCGCCGTTTACATTAAATAAATTAAATATTTTAAAATAACTACATCTAAATAATGATTTTCGAGTAAACAGCATAATTTTATTTGTTAAATAGTCCTAACAAATTCCACTCTTGATTTCCAAATTCTCTACATAAATTGGAAATCACTCGAGGCATTACTTATGATGAAATTGATTTTATGCTGTGGTATAATATTTTTGTGAAATTGAATTCATGTGTTTATTCGTTTACACAAGGTATGTTTTAATTACTCTGTAGCATGAATGTGTTAATATCTCCATCTCCCAGTCATTTTAATTTTTACAACTCTAGTTTTATGCGTCTGTCTGTAGCACAAGGATATGATGGCTCATATGGAGTGTGAAAGGTTCTCAAACAAAGAAAGACGTGCGAATGATATCTGACATCATTTCGCTGTCCTACTTTTGACCTAGAGTCTCGGATAGATATTGCTACATGGGTCACATATATCATGTAAACAAATGTCCAATTTCCAGGATATTCCCGCTACGTTCCGATCCATTGTTACGTATCGATCCCTATAATCAAGAAGCGACGGCCGTAAAATCACATGTCACCAATGTCCATAAATGTCTTGGCTCGAATGTATCAAAAGAAATTGCTTTATAGCCTATTTCAAAGAACAGATTTCCATACCCGAACATACAAGAAAAACTAGAAGGGAAGATTCAACATTTTCAGGTTAGGTTTGGCCCTCAAATTATAAGTACAGTGCTATTATTTTTGTGATGGGCTGAAAATGTGCCTGAAAAAACTCTCGGCTGAAGTCCCCCCTCGCAAAATTAATGTCACTGAGATTCCATTAAAGAAAGTAGCCGCGAGTTCTTGAGCGATTGAAAATTAAAAGGAAATGTATTTATTCTAGTTCAGCATTGCTATTCACTATTGTTTGATTGTTCACAAGAATACATTGCATAGAGTGTGAAAAAAGAATCCACTTATACACAATCTTCTCAAAGATTGATCTGAGAAACCAAGTTTCTGGTAACCCATAGTAGTATGCGAACACAAGATGTATGTTCCTTGAACTGTCACGTCACGATATTAAGTATTAACACCTTATCCTGAATAATTTTAACAATTATAACTTTCATGAAACCAGAACGAGCCAATAGGCTTAATCCCTGGATGATGATGAAGAAGAAGACATTATCCCATAAAAACCCCTAAACACAGAAGAATTCTTACGATATATGACACAATTGTCTTCTAATTTCATAATTTATAAATGTCTTTATGACATTTCTGGTATTCTCTCCTGTTATTGGCGGAATTATAACTCACTTCTTAAGTTGAAGCGCCTGAAAGCGGAGTTACATTACCCCAATGATATGATACGTGACGAATAATTACACTGAGCAATAAAAAATAAACTTTTTTTTGTCTCAGAAAGAAAAATATGTGATTCTGATAGTATTTTTTCTCCTGAATTCAAATATGATATCGGTTTTGCTCCAACACGCAAGGTTTCCGAGAGACAGGACTTTATAATTTCAAACACTTTAATATTTTCTATATTAGTAACTACACAATATTCGAACATTCGGACTCGTCTAGAAACTAATAAATGACGATTTTGTGCTATATTTCGCCTGTGGAGCATCCCTCTTGATGGTCCAACAACAATCGGCCAGCATATAAGGATTCCATTTGTCCTGATATATCTATTCCATAGCTGAAAACTATTTGAGTTAGCTCATTTGGTTTTATTTTACAATTTTACAATGGACAAATGGACGAAAAAACGTTTATTAAAAATTATTATTTAAATCCATTAATTGAAGTTGAAATAAGACAAAACTGTGGGTGATGGAGAAATTCCGAATACATATTTGAAGACACGATAAAAAAACTGCATTATGTACAACTATTGGCACTCATGAGACAAAAATCATGTTGACTAGTGTAATGAACCGTCAGAAGAGTCCTTAAACCTAAATTTAATTTAAATCGAGACCATGGCCGACCACAGGAATAATTCCCTTTAAGAAAAAAAAAGTCCTATGGTTAGACTGAGAATCGAACCCGGGACCCCACGAACTGTAGTCAGAAGTTCTGACTACTAGCCCATGTATACTTCTAAAGTAATTATCTCGTTACACTCTTTAACCGTATTTTATACCATGTACAACTTAAAATAAACACATATACATATAGGTATTAATTGCTCTGTAATATAACACTGAAAATCGAGCGTTCTTTAAATAAAAACATTCAAATGATATAAATTAGCAACCTCTGAGAGTTTGTTCAAAAAGGTTAGTTACCACTTTTATTTCAAATTTATATAATCATAATAATGATTTCCTTTGGTGAGGTAATTTACTATTTCATTGATGGGTTAATTTTAAGCAGTGAGGGATTTAAAATATTAAGTCAGTCCTGATGGACTAGAGGTTACCATCATCGTCTTTGGTTTCAAGGTTTGCAGATTTAGACCCGGCCGATATCGATGATTTTTTTCAGAATATAAACATCTTGAGTAGGAGTTCTGTCGGAAGGGATATAAAGCCGTGGATCCTTATGATATATTTATAGGACGTAAAGGAATCTCAAGCCTGAAAATAGTGGTTTCTGAGAAAAATGTGTCAACCATTTTATGCCCAGATTTGAACTGTTACCATTAAGGCATTAGTTGTTAAGGATCGTCATTAAATAAGGTAAAATAATACAATAAAAAATGAATAACAAAGACAGCGACAAAAGTCAAAATTGGCGTAAAGTGGTGTCATTATAATTGGGTGCAGTAATATGGTTTCAACATGGAAAACCTAATAAAAAATTAATTAATTAATTAAATTGATTCTTGTTAAATTGATTTTCCGGGTTAAATGACCGTGGTCCAGTTTTATTGAAATTCGACATTTCGTCTACTACTGCGGCAGACATTTTCAAAACAATCTGCCTGTTCACTGTGAACTCTTCAACTGCCGGCTGTAGACTGGATGGACACTGGAAATGATCTCACTATTTATTGGTGATCCAGCGTCCAGCCAGTCTGAAGCCGGCAGTTGAGTTCGCAAAAAGCACACAGAATCTCCTGAGGATGTCACCGCAGTAATAGACGAAACATCGAGTATCAACAAAACCAGACTATGGTAGTTTAACCCGGAAAACTAATTTAACAACAATAAAAACACCAGCCCTAAAGGCTACGATATTAGAAATTAATTAAATTATTTATTTATTTGTTTACAGGAGTTTTATTTGGTCATATTCTGAAATCTATTAAAAACACTGAACAACATGATTGTTGTCTCATGAGTACCAATAGTTGCACTTAATGCAGTTTTATTATCGTGTTTTCAAATATGTATTTGGAATTTCTCCATCACCCACAGTTTTTTTATTTCAATTTCAATTAATGGATTTAAATAATTATTTTTTTAATAAATCTAGATTTCTTCCCGGAAAATCTTGGCGCAATGAGCGATGAGCACGGGAACCCTTTCATCAGGAGATTTCAGCAACGGAAAAGATATATCAAGACAAATGGAATCCTAATATGCTGGCCGATTATTGTTGGACCATCAAGTGGGATGCTCCACAGTTGAAATACAGCAGAAAATCGTCATTTCTTACTTTCTAGGTGAGTCCGAATGTTCCAATATTGTGTAGTTACGAATGTATAAAATATTAAAGTGTTTGAAATTAAAAAATCCCTGTCTCTCGGAAACCTAGCGTGATGTTGAAAAACCGATATCATATTTGAATTCAGGAGAAACAATACTATCAGAATCACATATTTTTCTTTCTGAGAAAAAAAAAGTTTTTTTTTGTTCCTCAGTGAAATCAAAAGAATATAATACTACAAAATCACTTTTTAACATTTTTTTAAAGTTATATTATTAGTTTGTTATATTCTGCTGTCTTGCTTTTCTTTTTAGAGGAAGTTTAAGTTCTGTTAGGGATTAGAATACTAAATACTTCCTGGAGGGAAAAAATAAACTTAAATGAAGTGTTTGGAGAGAAAGGCAACATTCTAAGAGTGGAGCTTTTGTATCTACTTTCACAACAATATTATGCAAAGGGTTAAACAGATTCTAAAATTCTGATTTAAACAATACAACCTTTGTTTTAGAAAAGCAGTGCCTTAAATCAATATTATCAGAACACTTGGGTACATCCGAGATCTTCATTTTAGTCGGTTAAAACCGATAGAAAATTTGAATATTGTTGCATGTTTAAAAGCGTTGTCATGGTTACCGACAAGAAGATCCTTTCTCAATTGGTTCGCAATATTACGTCACCGCCAACTATTCTCCCACCCTGCCGACAAACAAAACAGCGAATTCAAATTCTAATCGATAGCAGCTGGTGGCTCCCTAAAACTTGAATTGTGGCACAACACAGCTCTCAGACTCACTAAGTCATTTGAGTAAAACTAAATATATTTTTCAAATGTACATAAAATATTCCTTTAAATGTTTCAAAACGTTAAGATCGAACGAAATTAGCGTCTACAACTGGTATTGGTTGCTGGTTCAAATCTCGCGCTCGGCCAAACTGATTGATGTTCCCTTGAGTTTTCTTAGTTAATAAGAAAATTTATGAGCTGGAATTTCATTACCACTTTTAATAATTTAGCCTACAATTTTCAAAAACTACTTGACTATTCATAGTAACAGACATACACGACCTAATGACCTATATACTGTACAGTTCTAGACTTGAAATGACTAAATTTATATTTAGTAGTCCATAAATTAGAAATAAGTGCCAATTATAATTTAAAAATTTCAAAGAATAAAACTAAAATATTAGCATTTAAAGGACATGATACCTTAAGAGTAAAAATAGTAATTGATAATAAAATTTTAGAGTAAGTGAACAGTTTTAAATATCTAGGTTTCAATTTATCATATATTAAAATTGAAGATATTAATGACAAAGTAAATTAATTTAATCTAATGTGTGGCACTATTAAAAGAACCCTTAAAAACACGAGAAAAGAAACAAAAATTAATTTTATAAGGTAATGGCTGTTCCTGTATTGATATATGGATCAGAATGTTGGACGATCACTAAAAGACAAGAACAAAGATTGGAAGCAGCTGAGATGAGATTTTTAAGAAATATAGCAGGATATACTCTGCTGGATAAGAAAAGAAATAAAGATATAAGAAAGGAACTAACTATTTTCAAACTTAGAGACCGAATAATTAAATATAGGAACGCCTGGAAAGAACATGTTAATAGAATGCCTAAAGAAAGATTTCCAAAAATGTTGGACGCCCACACAGAAGTTGGTCTGAACAATTTTAACAATTTTAGCTTTCATGGAACCGGTACGGCCAACAGACTTCATCCCTGGATGATGATGATGATGATAAATTAAAAATTCAAACATAACTGACACTGTCAATATCAGAAATTCATGAACGAACGGATATAAGCTTTTAATATATACCTAAAATAATATTTTACATATGTCCTTGTACAATTCATCTCCCCCAAAATCGTATTTAATATATTCTCTCATGGCGATGACCATGACCGAAGATGAGGTGGAGAATGGATATTCATGGGGAGCGTACATAATCTCTCCATGCATCCCTATCCTGATATAATATTATTCATATTTCCCTATATAATTTACTTCCTCAAATCATGGTTAATGTATTCTCACACAGTGCAATAAAAACTTCCGCACAGTGCAGTGGAAAAACTTCCGCTCTCTATTCATTTCACAAGAAGTTACCTGCTCTCCTCTCCTTTCCTCAAAAGTCCATGCCTCACTGCCGTAGCAAAGTGCAGGACTTGCTGTTTTGTATAACCGTACTCTGGTATCTCTCTGGACTAGTGAAGAAATATATATTCCGTAAACTAGCAAAATCAGATTATAAATTCGACTTTCTGTGGAATTCGCTTGCTATTCAAATTTAATTTACGGCGTAATAACTAATTACATTATTAATATAATGTGATCGAGTCCAATCCTTTAATGAACTAATCATATAACTGGAAACAAGGGTGAAACTTGTGTAAATAGGAGAGAGAGTATACAGTATATTGAGTTAGATTTCGTAAGGTATATGACCAGTAAAGTTCTAAAAACTTTCTACTAATCTGGAAGGCAAACTTTAGTCTTATTCACACTTTGTAATTACTTATTCCAAGCACGTGTTCGTGATAAGGAGTACTACGTCACCTTCATATTACAGAGCCTGCAGTGCTGAGAATTCACAGACGTCTACTTCGCAGCTAATTGCGACAGTTCAGCCGTTCACAAGAATTCATTTAATATCAATAATTATTCCAGAAATATTAAAAATATTTGTACAAAGTATCACGTGAGGAGAAATATAAGTATTTAGAATAAATACAAATAATACAAATAGACAAGTTCGTTCCTTGGAGTAGTTCCCAACAAAATCATCATAAGTAATGCCACGAGTGATTTCCAATTTATCTAAAGAATTTGGAAATCAAAAGTGGCATTTGTTAGGACTATTTAACGAATAAAATTAAGCTGTTTGTTTACTCACGAATCATTATTTAAATACAATTATATTAAAATATTTATATATTTAATATAAACGGCGATGTTTGAAAACAAGAGAGAAACGTTTGCGTTTTACTTGTCCATCGCTTCAACCAGATCATATTTATTGCCAAATAGAATTGCAATATTGCAAGAATGCGCCCTAGTGGAGAAAAAATGAAACACATAAATTAATTTCTTATGTCCTATGATGTAAATATGTCAATTATATTTTTCTGCAACGTTCCAGAAAAATATAATTGACGTATTTACATCATAGGACATCAGAAAATAATTAATATAGCCTACAGTTCGATGTGTTTCATTTTTTCTCCACTAGGGTGCATTCTTACAATATTGCCATCTTATTTGGCAATAAATAATATGATCTAGTGAAACATAACAAGCGTTTCTCATTTGTTTTCAAACATCGGCGTTTATATTAAATATATAAATATTTTAAAATAACTATATTTAAATAATGATTTGTGAGTAAACAGCTTAATTTTATTCGTTAAATAGTCCTAACAAATGCCACTCTTGATGTCCAAATTCTCTAGATAAATTGGAAATTACTCGTGGGGTTACTTATGATAAATATTCTCTTAATAATGCATTTAAAAACTATCTAAACCCATTGTTGTCAAAATTCTAAATTATTTGTATTAAACTTTAATAATACAATATTACAATCTAAATAATGTGTATACCCTCATAAATGAAAATAAACTAAATTGTGACTGGAATTAAAAGCACTTATGAACAATCGGATTTAACTTTATATGAAATAGAATTAGTATTTATTTATATTTCCCTCTATGGTATCTTTACCTTGTCGTGGGGGGTGGAGTGGCTTGCGTGCTTAAATGATCCCGAGAGCTATGCCGGCGATAGCATTGCTGCCGAAAGGGTTACCCATGCCGGACTGCTCGAAGGCGATAAGCCAGACGAAAAAAGCACCTTGGTCGAAAGAGTGACGATCTTTCACCGTAAAAATACAACCGTCAAGAAATGCGGACATGGGTTCAACTGGGGTAAAATTTCCCGGAGGTCAAATAGTTCCCCATTCGGTTCTCCGGGGGGGGGACTACTTCAGGGAACTAATGACAAAGGCTCAAATATAGGGGCATGTTCCTAGGAACATGGTTTGTTAGGACTTCATTTATTTATATTTATAAATAGGTTTACAATGTACTAAAACATCTCCCTGTGCCCAAAGCTTTAGAATTATTAACCAATATAAATTATGGTTAATATCATGTGACTTAATAATAAACTTTATATTATAACATGTTAAATTTATCATTCTGGTGTATACTTTTAATCTGAGTAGAAGTAAAAAGAGCTCAAGTGAAATTTAATAATATATTCGATTCAAGGACAGAGTAAAGTGAATATTTTATTTTTAAAACTAAAATAATCAACCATAATATATCAGCAATAATATATTTACATGCATGGTGAAGAATATTACTACCGAAATTTACATAGTCTTTTTTTTTTTTTTTTTTTTTTTGGATATTCAATATTAAGAATAAACTTGAATTGTTTCTTCAACCAACAAAATGTTTTATCTAGCGTCTCCTGTATACTATCCTCTGCTCCTGAGAAGAGAATCTATAGCTCTACCGAAACTACATAAACATAATCTTTGATCCAAACCAAAATTCCAACTTAAAACTTAAACCAATAACCCCCTCCATACTGAACTTCTATTCACAAATATTATAAGAGTTATTTCACTAAAAAGCCATTGTAATGGAATTTATTCCGTGAACATTTGTCGATAAATTTCTGTTCCATCTTACACAGTAAAAGACATGACGGTTCCTTAAATATATTTCCGTCTCGGCAGTTTTCCTTCTTATAAAGGGTTCCCAAATTACAAACTTCAATTCTCTCACGCAGTGTAAGGGTTTTACATGCACGCTTTAAAGACATAACGTATTGACTGAAATATAGACAAAATAATGTATGTAACACAGCTCAGTTTGCACGGCAATACAAAAAAATTTTATTACACAAAAGCGAGAATGAACTCAACTACAGAAAGACTGAAGAATTTCCCAACTCCCTCGCAGGTAACGTAAGCAGACAAGGAAAAGCGAGGGACTCCCCGCTGTCACACATAAGAAAGGGTATCCCCGCTATACATTGGCAACACAAGAAGTTAAAACGATATAATGCAGAAAGAGTCATATGCAGAGTTTTCACGTGTGGTCATTAATACAGTAATTATAACGTGTTTAAAAATAATTTTCCGTCATATTGAGGTAAAGTTTAACTATTGGTACTTTAAAAACCATTACGTTTCCGCATTAGGAAAGTTTCCGTCTTAAACAGGACGATTTTACATATAAAATCGTACCGTTCTGGAGATTTTTTTTCGTCTCTACTGGTTTCCTTCTTATAAAGGTTCCGGCTAAGACAGGTTTTACTTTATATCACAGTAACTATACAAAATAACATTAATCTTCATGTGTAAGTTTAATATAGCATTCTAAATTCTGTGAAATGGATATGAGTGAAGACGTAAAATATTCTTAGAGAAGTAGAGCTTTGTCTTAAACTTTTATATTATACTATTATAGAAGTCATGCATAAAGTATAAGCTAGTCTTATTTTCTTTCTTTTTACTCCATACGTAAGTAACGGAGTTTGTTAAAGTAACTATGGGGCATTTGGAATAAAATGCTGACTACCTCACCAAATGAGGACTACTTTGTGATGAGAAATTCTTGTTAGTACATCATTCGTAAAGTTACATTACCTTGTCAATTCCGTTGCACTAAGCTCGCAGCAGAAGTCACTTAGTCTTCAAGATGGCCGCCTGAAAATAAACACACAATAATGCCGGTGAGCAAGAGCAAAAAACAAGGAAAGAGAATTTGTGAGATGAGTTACAGAGTGTTTTTGTGAAAAGTGTGGAATTTGACGTAAATAATGAAAGAAAATTAATGTCTCTGCGGTTAAGGAGAACAAACTCATTAGTTGAAACAACAAACAGACATGATAAATTAAACTACTTAATGCAATATTTATGAGTAAATACATTTAAGACAATAGTTAGAAAAATGAAAATGTGCAAATATAAGTACAGCTTATGTATTCATCACTGTAGGCATTTTTTTATGTTGAACATTGATTTTTTTAGAAATTCCCTGAGTAAACATATCACTGAAGAGATTATAGAATTTGTATTTGGAGATTACGAAAAAAATGTCGAGAATTCGAACACATTCAAACCACGCTTTAAAAATCGTTTATTTATAATTATGCACCGTTTTAGAAGATAACTTTTTTATTTCATTCTTATTTGCTGATGATTATAATACCCAAGGTATTTTAGATATAAGCTATAACTAACTAACTAACTCACTGGCACTATCGAACCCGTAGGTTCATGGCCGCGCGAACATAACTCTTCATACATCCCTATCCTGAGCCAATGTTTTCCAATTATCCCCTGTATAATCTACTTCCCTCAAATCATAGTTAATGTTATTCTCCCACCTAATTCTTGGTTTACCAACTGGGCGTTTCCCCCTGGTTTTCCTACAAGAAGCTTCCATGCACGTCTTTCATTCCCCATTCGTGCTACATGTTTTGCAGGTATAACCTATAGGTTGTGTTAATCTATTATGTTATTGTGTGTTTTTTTCTGAATAAGTTAACCGATTTAAAATTTAATTATATTCTGAAAATACTCGATATGGCGCGACAGGTCTAGAAGGTCCTTGGCCCATCAGCCGGCTCCTGACCTCACACATGTTTTAATCATAGAGGTAGATGATCATTCAACCAGTGTAGGGGTCACATGAGGTCACATATCGGACCCTGTCGTTACAGCTCGTTTTCTCAACTTGGAGCCGTTACTTATTGTAGCTACCCAAATGCTTCACGATGTTGGGTGGGCACCGGTCTCTTACTGGCCGAAATTCCATGAGAGAATTTCTTCCCCAATTTAGACCCGAACCAGGGCAAGTCCCATAGCTCTGCATCAAAGCATCTTGCCTTAACCACTGGACTACGCTGCGGGACTTGAAATACTCATTATAATCAAATACTGACTGAATGATCGTCCATCTCTGTAATGGATACACGTGGATGTGAGTACAACAGCCGGCTAATAGGTCAAAGGCCTTCTATAGTTCTGTCGCGCCATGGAGACAGAGAGAGAGAGAGAGAGAGAGAGAGAGAGAGAGAGAGAGACAGAGAAAGAGAGAGTCCTCATAATGAAATTCGAAACCCAGAATTTACCTTCAAGTTTTAAGAAAAGAAGGAAAATCATACTGAAGCACGTAACGGTATATATTTTTTCCACAGTCCAGGTTGCCAGCCTGACGCCTAACCCCCAGACATGGCGGATCTGTTATTTATTTATTTATTTTTTTTGTGTTTGCTCCCTTAGCCGACAGGTCTCAGTTTTAAGGCGCTGAGAACTCGCCTTGGGTCCCATCCTGTTAGCTACAGTATATTACGATAGCAGTCAGGGAGCACGAGATTTAAAAAATGAAACATGATCAAAAAATATATACCAATGATCACCACCCCCTGGAAGAAATAAAGGTGGCAGACCAAGATGAAAATTGGAAACCTATGTCAGAACTATAATGGATGATAGGAATTTGGAAGAAGGATATTGGAATGATAGAAATAGGCCTAAATGGAAACTGAAGACGGCAAACCTATAAGTGGGGGAAAGCCGAAGTAGAATATAAAGGAAAATCATTAATTAGTTTTAATATAAACGGGATTTTAATCGGGACTTTCGGATTACGGGTATCGAAAGCTTCCGCCTGAGCCAACTGGCTCGACAGAAGCACTTGCATACAAATGTTTTCTGTTCAAAATATTTCCACTAAACCACCCATTATTACTACTGGAGATATTGTATGTATATCACTCGTATTCAAATAACATGGATTATCCATTTCATTGACAGCATTAGGCCTACAATAACCTATATCATACAGTTATTTCAATCGAAACATACAGATAGGTATAAGGTTATTTTGAAAAATAAAACTTAAAGGGCATCCTGGTGAGCGAACCTAGTGAACTACCTTATCTTCTTCTTCTTCTTCTTCTGCTTCATGAAATTAGGCCTTTTGACCTGTTTTCACATCAAGTGGGATTTAATGAATCCTCCCATCTAGTGAACTACCTTATTCGGTTAATAATTTTTCAGCATCATCAGATGTGGAGAATTGTTTTGCACAAAGTTTCTTTTTTTTTTTTTTTTGCTGTCCACATATTAATCCATAATTTAAAATGCATAACTAACTCATTGGCACTATTGAACCCATAGGTTCATGGCCGCGCGGTCATAAACTCTCCATAGATCCCTACCCTGAGCTAATGTTTTCCAAACATCCCCTGTATAATCTACTACCTTCAAATCATGGTTAATGTTATACTCCCATCTAATTTTTGGTCTACCAACTAGACGTTTTCCCTCTGGTTTTCCTACAAGAAGCATCCATACAACTCTTCCATTCTTCATTCGTGGCACATGCCCTGCTCATCGTAGTCTATGAGACTTAACTGTTCTAATTAAATCTAAGCTTCCTATAAAGACCACGTAGCTCACTGTTATGTAGTCTTCTCCATTCACCTGTCTGTTCATCTCTCCTTGGTCCAAAAATTCTCCTATGAACTTTATTCCCAAATAATTGTCATCTTCTTCCCTAAAAGTAAGAGTCCATGTATCGCACCCATACAATAAAACTAAGAGAATAACAGTTTTATATAGTTTTAGTTTAACGCTTTTCGAAAGAATAAAATAAAGTAAAATGTACCTTCTTAGGTCAGAGCCGTCGTCTTCAACGTATAAAAAGTCACGTACAACACTACATTAGGACCAGCACCGAGAACGTCAAGTAATGTAGCGAAGAAAAACTTGCTGAAGATGGAATAGATATTCTGAAAGGCCTTCAGACAAAAAAACACACATATTTTATAAGTTGATGACGACGGCTTTGACCTAAGAAGGCACGTTTTAACCTTATTTTATTTTATGACTATCCGCCTCAACGGTTTTAAACAATGAATTTTATTAGTATTGATTTTTGAGAGAAGTTGGGACGACAAGAGTCCCGGTAATGCATAAAAGCATGTATATCCAGAACTGACCGGGGTCTCTCAGTACATTTACAAAGAACAGAATATCTGGCAATAAACAGAAATGAAACATAAAATTTAATATTGGAAGAAGGAATCCAAATAAAGCAAGTGAAACAAACTAAATATTTGGAATATTTATGGATAACATTGAAGATATAGGCAAAGAGAATATAAAACATAGAACTGAATTGAGTAGCAAAATAATATCATCGTTAAATTCCATATGGTGGGATAAGCATATTTGGAAAGACACAAAAAATATATTGGTAAAACATTGGTGGAATCTGTTACAATGTATGGAAGTGAGATATGGACAATCAATAAGTACTACAAGAATAGACTAATAGCTCTAGAAATGGATTATTTACGCAGAAGTGCCAGAAAGTCAAAATTAGAACATGTCACAAATAAGGAAATTAGAAACATAATGGAAGCAGAAGAAAGCATAATTGAAAAAAATGAGGAGAAGGAATTAAAGTGGTTAGGACGTGTTTTAAGAATGGAAGATGAGCGATGGCCAAAGCAACTATATCAAGATAAGAGGGAGACCAAAGTTAACATGGAAGGAAAACATGAAGACATTAATGCAAGCAAGAGGGCTAAGCAGTGAAGATGCCCAAGATCGTAGGATTTGGAATTTTGGCACGGGAAGACGGCAGCAGCTGTAAAAGAACCCGAAGATAGAGAGAGATATTCATAATTGAGCCTATGTTTAATGTCTTCATGCATCTCATTCCTATTTGTAATTATTGTTCCTTGGAATTGATATTCAGCCACTTCTTCAAAATTTCCCTCATATATCATTGCATAAGAGGTAATTAAATTACATTAATTACTGAATGTCCCCATGTTTAAAGTAAAATGACATTGAGATAGCAGGCTATCTTGTAACTATGACATACAACTGTAAAACTGACTTTTAAAAACTGCAATTTAAATGTTGAAATGAACACATGATTTCATATAGAATGTAGCGCTGTCATGTGAAGACAAAACAAATATGTTTATCGCACGTTTTGCTGCAGCGCGGGACTGGCATTTTTTTACCTAGGCTCTCTTCTGTTCAAAAGTAAAGTTATTAAGCTTATTTACATTGTAAAAATATGTAAATCCAAATATGTAACAGTTCCACCAAAATTAAATTAATCACGCATGTATGTACAATTTCATACTCTCTTTTGAAATTAACACATGCAGAAAGATTATAATTATTTCCTATATTTCACTCTAATGTCAAAATTCGTAGATCATTTATGGTTATATAATGGTTGGTAAAGCTTGGCTGGTATCTGAAGAGTCCAGGTTCTATTCCCGGTTATATAATAATTTTTATTTCAGTATTGAGTCTCGAGTCGTAGCCGAACGATTTAAGACATACCTTGGTGCAGAGCTGAGGGAATTTCAAGATTCTTACAAGGAACTGACAACCATTGCATGTTGAAACTCACCTCAAATTTCTCGCGGAAAAGCGTTATGCTATACCAAGGCTGTGTCCAAAAAAGTGTCTGCGGTTTTTAACCGCAAGACACTAAAATGCAGCACCAAAGCTCTCATTTAAATTTTAGGGAAGTAATACAGCTCCTGAATTGGCGTAATGGATAACCCCGTCAACCTGCCTGTACGCCGCGTGCCTCCACACTCCAATTTTGACTGTCCGCACGCCGCGTCCTGTCACACTATATTCCGCTTTACTCACGCAGGGATTACATCTGATTCACACACTGGATTGTCATTACTGGATTCCAGCTTCAATTTTTGTGCCTTGCAGTTGAAAATGGCAGACAATTTTTTGGACACGTCGTTGGTACATCAGAAAGCTTCTCTGGGAGAAATTTCATGGTACGTTTCGGCATGTAATGGTTGACGGTTTCCTTGTTAGATTATTTCTGGTTATGTAATGGTTGATATGTCTGGCTGGTAACTCAGGAGTCCGAGTTCGATTCCCGGCTATATCATAATAAGTATTTCAGTATTTTATTTCAATATTGAGTCCCGAGCCGTAACCGAACGGCTTAAGACATTGTGCCTTGGTGTAGAGCTAAGGAAATTCCGCTGGTTCTAGTCCCAATGGAAGAAGATGTTTTCTCATAGATTTCCGATCAGTAGGGAGAGGTACCCACCCAGCAACGTGAGAAATTTGTATAGCTACAATTAATAGCGGTTTCAGTTTGAGGAAACTAGGTATGATGGCTGGAAGCCCTGAAATGCTGACCAAATATCAGTGTTCTTGCTGAATGATAGTCCAACTCTGTAATTAAACTTCAAGGCGGGTCGCGCCATAGAGTTAATTTCGGTATAACTTAGAGCATATAGTCCGTGAGACTGAGTAGTTATAAGTAGCGAATTAGAGATTAAAAAAACTATAAAGTTTTGAGGGGCTGCGTAACGCTAATCTCACGACTCTCTGTACAGTCTTATTCTAGCTAGTGGCCTAACTATGTCTGTAATACAAACTCTGTATGCAATGACTTTCCTAAAGTGTTCAGCCAAGTATTTCTATTGCATTTGATGTTATCTCTACATGTTTTAACAGCTAATTCGTTTCGAAGAACAGTAGATGTATTCCAGTTGGCATCGTACTTCCAGGTTTCGAGTGTATCGTGTGATATTTAAGTTCACTGATATTATTCTTAAAATTAAGCAGTCTAGATCCTAACTTTGATTCATGATGAAACGGATCAAGACTTTCCATGACATTCAAAAAATACTTTTATACATTACTGAGTCATATTAAAGACTTCAAATTTATAAATAAAGGATTCTTTATTTGTAACATTTTTTTATGATATAGTTATTAATTATAAAGTAATTTTAAAACTTTATGTCGAGCGAGTTGGCTAAAACTGCAGCATTTGGAGCTCGTAGTCAGGAAGTCCCGGGTTCAAAACCGAGATTCCGACCAACTTAACAAGATGTTTTCTTATTTTCCTCAATTATGAAGGCAATGTTGGGTTGGAGTTCCGTTGCCAGTATGCATTTTATCATATTCTACGATTGTATTATTATTTTTAGAGACCTGACGCGATATTATTTTATATGTTAAATCGTATATAAATAAATATTAAATAAAGAAAATTTATGAGTCCTTTGCATTATCAACGATTATTATAAAAATTTATCATCACACACAATTCATGAATATAGGCCAATGCTGACCTGGAAAGGGATGAAATGTTACTCCGAGGCATATCTATTTCAGGATTGAGATTTATTTGACGTGCCATAAATCTATTACACAGGACCCAGGCTTCCTTAGGAAGGCGTATTTTACCCTCCGAAAAAAACCGATTGACTCTGACCGGTCACGAACCACGAATCTCGAAACAAAGGTTAGTACGGTTACTGGTACTGGCTCCGACGAAATAAAATGTATATTATAATCAATTCGTGTTAATAAATTATAAATTGTGAACATTAAAACACAAAGTAAGACGAGAAAAAACTGATACAATTATATACACTGGTTGTATTTCCACTCTTGGATGTGAAAGTCGAACACTAACCCCTGATCAGTGAAGACAAATGAAAGTTTCATAACGAAATTTCTCCGCTTTGTAACTGGAAATACATTATTAGATCACAAAAGAAGTACTGATATCAGAAAGGAATTGAACGTAGAATCAATCACATCATCAATAAAAAAAATAGAATAAATTGGAAAGACCATGTCCTACGAATGTCAAACACTAAGATGACAAGAACTGTTTTATATTATAATCGGAGGGGGACAAGAAATGTAGGTAGACTTTTAAGGACATGCGTGAACAATTTTGAGTCGGAAGAGACCAAATGGTCTAATCCTTGAAGACGATGATGATGATAAAATTATAAATTCGAAGTAATCAATAAGCAGCTGTTTTTGTATTAGAAATTCTTAATATTCAAATAAAGAAACGTTTTGTGAAAACAGTGATTTTTTAAAAATTGTCACAATAAAAAAATGGGTGTATAAACCCATTGAAAGAGCTGTTTTCGAGTAGTACAAGCTGTCTTGCAACCATATTTATAGTTTATAGCTAATAATCATTAGCTAATACTTGGCGTGCACTGCTACGTCTAAATAAATTAAATTTGTGTGTTTTTATGTTTACTTGAATAAATTGTAAGAATAGTAATTATAAATTTATGTCGTAATTATTTTAGATGTCCCGAGCTGATTACCCGGCGTTGCCCGGGAATGTACTTACCCCGATCTTCTTGGCATAAATCAGCTGAAAGATGAAAATTCGTTATTATGAGTAATCCTAAAAGAATACACGCCGTGCGCTACTACGCTTGCCCGGGAATCTACTTATCCCGATCTCCAAGGCATTAATGAAAGATAAAATGGTTATTGTGAGTTATCCGTTAAAGATAAACACATGCTGTCGTGCATTTTTTTATTTTGAGATTATCAATTCTGTGTACATTAATTATGTGTATTTGATATAGTTTAGGCAGCGTAAACCATTTAAGCGTTCAAAAGGGAAATTTCTTTGACTTTTTTTTTACAAAGAGCTATTTTAATGGTGGAGGGGTTGTGAATTACACTATCTTATAGCCTATGTTCATCCTGGGAATCCCGTGAACATTTTGCAAAAATTCCCATCACAATCGGATGAACGGTATGGCAGCACATAAAATACGTACAATCAAACAAACATGCATTTTTATATATTAGATGTTTAGCTAATAATAGACATTAAAAAGGTGCTTAATTTTAATTTACTGTTACTGAAGTGGGGTATTTTCGAACAACACGTATTTGGAACATAAACACATAAATTAGCGGAGACTCCCTGTCGCGTTATCTGGAGGTGAGATTTCCAGTTAATGGAAACAGTATGTGGGGATTTTCAGACTGATGTAAACATGGAGTCTGCATTTACATGGTTGCTTGCTTGCAGTACATTCATTTCCTACCACAGGAAGTCGCAAGAAGTAACTCTCCGGTATCCACAATGTCATTAGGTCAGCATCCGCCTCACCTATGAACTTAAGAACCGTGAAAGGTTAATGGTTTTCCGAACAATTGGCAATTCGACTAAATAAAAAGTAGTATACCGGCAGAAACTCATTACAATGTTTCACTTGCACCTCTAAGTCCTTTGTCTGTTTTTTTACACCATAAACATTTCTCACAGCGAAGTAGGAATAATTTTAAAAATCGTTTAATAAATCTTCAAAAGATTAACTAAATATAATAATTAATAAATATACCCCCGCTGTTTGGACACAGTGTATCTTTCAAAAATTGCCATCGCTGCCATTAGAGGATAAATTTCAATTGAAGAAACAATCTTTACAAAATATCTACTTTATAATAGCTATGTAAACTACAATAACAATTTGAAACATTTTTAATGTATTTAATCAATTTCGAAAATTAATTGTCTGTATCACTTTGTCCTTGAGGCAATCAGTCCTCTAATGAGGAAATTTGAATATAATTTAAAAAAATGTATCAAATACTAATCAGTAATTCAAAATTAAGCCTAATATAACTTCTTAACATATAGTTCAATGACGTATTCACTAAAGTCCTCTTTGATCAAATTAATCCGTTGATATCTCCGATATCAGTTTCCTTAAGATCCATCCGAAAATTACCCACCCACTTAAATATAATTTTCCTAACAGTTTCTCAATAAAAATGTTAAAGCATTTCAAATATCGCCCATTCGAGCTACATGATTACCCTACTCAACATTCTAGACATAAAAACCCTGGCTATAAACGAATAACATCATAGATTTTACTGAATTCTTAATTTTGGAGCTTCCTCCATTCTTCATTCTAATTTTTTGTGGGAGAATACTAACCTTAAGATCTCATTTTACTATGTGTTTGTTTTTTTATGTAAGAGACCAAGATTCACATCTAAAGTCAATAATATATTGAATACTTTCTTAAATTAATAAATATATATAATGAAGCTCTAAACTTATTTTCATATGATTTTATATTGTTTTTAATATTCAATTCAAATTATCTTCTCAGTATTAAAAGTAGGCCAACATAACCCACATGATAATTATACGCCATGGTCCAAGTCTACATGTTGATATAGGATTTTTATGTAATAAAAGATAGGATTGCAATTCAGATAGTATATTTGGAAAAATTGCACTTAAACTAGCGTGAAATATTTTCAAAGTCCTATAGAAAAACAGTGCGCATGCGCCAGAGTTTATAGAGCCAGCGATAACCCACAATCGAACCACATAGCGATTATCATCCTCGATTAGTATCCGTCGCTATGAAATTTAAATGACCAATATTTGCAATAAATCCCCAAATCTATCTTAAAAAAATATATTAATTATATTAAAATTACCAAACGTTTATTAAAATTGGGTGCACACTTACTTATTACTCCCTAACGCTGATCCAACCAGCGATAACCCAAAATAGAAATAGAAAAATCATAGATTAAGTAATATACTCTGTGGAGAAAAGAGCAGTTAGCATCACAATATTGTCTAACAGTGTCATAATATTGTGATTTGTATATTTAAATAAATACTTCAAAATTGTCTAATAATGTTATAAAAATTGTTTGAAAAAGTTTAAAATATTAAATAATGTTTGTAAATACAGAAGAAGAGTTATAGTTTACACCAATATAACTGAAAAATCAAGCGCTAGTAGAAGCGCAGTTGAGCCATATACTCGTAATATTATTCAACTGTTTGTGTGTGAAATAAGATAAGAGACAGTCAAAAGTCTTACTTCTCATATACTATTCAATTGTTTGTGTGTGAAACCAAAAGAATAGACAGTCACAAGTCTAACGTCTCATTATACTGTACTGCAAATCTTACTTTTCAGTACATAAAATCCTAGCCCTAATCATCATTGTTAGATCTTAACGCGAAGAGGAGGAATGAAGATAGATTGTCAATTACGAGTTTGGAGTTGGTTTCAAATCGGAGGAAAAGAAGAGGGAGACCTACGAAAGCATAGATAAAGATAATTATAAAACTGATTGCAACAACTACAGGGGCATCGCATTACTTTCAACTTCGTACAAAATTCTAACAAACATATAAGTAAGTAGACTTACTCCCATATTGATGACATTCTTGGAGATCATCAATGCGCATTTAGAAGAAACAGGTCTACAACAGATCAGATTTGTAGTATAAGACAGATTTTAGAGAAGAAATGGGAATATAATGGTACTGTACATCAACTACGTATATGTAGACTTCAAAAAAGCATATGTCAATTAAGAGGGAGAAGTTATATAGTATCCTGCTGGAGTTCGAAATTCCTAAAAAGTTAGTTAGACTTATACGAATGTGTCTAAATGGCTCAAAGAGTAGGGTGCGTGTAGGCAAACGGTTTTCAGATACTTTTGAAATCCAGAATGGGTTGAAGCAAGGAGATGCACTATCTACTCTATTATTTAATGTTGTACTAGAGCATGCCATTAACTCTTTAGAGAATGAGGAAGGCTTACAACTGAATGGTATTAACAAGCTGATAGTTTATGCTGGTGATGTACTCGTAGTACTACTGGCCGATAGCGAGGAGATACTAAAGGCCAACACGCACACACTATTGAGTAATACTAAGAAATTGGGACTGGAAGTAAATATCAGTAAAACTAAATATATGGTCACACGTAGAAATTCAGTATATGATGGAAATGGACAGCTAATGGCAAATGAAGGAAATTTTGAGGAAGTGGCTGAATTCAAATACCTAGGAACAGTAATCACAAATAGGAATGATATGCACAAAGAAATTAAACATAGGCTCAATTCTGGAAATTCGTGCTATTATGCATTGCAGAGACTCTTGACGTCCCAACTCCTTTCAAGAAACGTTAAGCTGAAAATATATAAAACTATTATTGTACCAGTTATATTATATGGGTGCGAAACATGGACTCTTACTTTAAGGGAGGAAAGGAGATTACAAGTATTTGACAATAAAGTTCTTAGGAAAATTTTTGGACCAAAGAGAGATGAACAGACAGGTGAATGGAGAAGACTACAGAACAATGAACTACATGGTCTTTGTAGGAAGCCAGATATAATAAGAACAGTCAAGTCTCGTAGACTGCCATGGGCAGGACATGTTGCACGTATGGGGAATGAAAGACGTGCATGGAAGCTTCTTGTAGGAAAGCCAGAGGGAAAACGCCCAGTTGGTAGACCAAGAATGAGGTGGGAGAACAACATTAACTATGATTTGAGGGAATTAGATTATACAGGGAATGATTGGAAAGCATTAGCTCAGGATAGGGATGTATGGAGAGCTTATGTCCGCGCGGCCATGAACCTACGGGTTCGATAGTGCCAGTGAGTAAGTAAGTAAGTAAGTAAATACAGAAGAGTTGAGCCTTATACTCGTAATATTATTCAACTGATTGTGTGTGAAACAATATAAGAGACAGTCAAAAGTCTTACTTCTCATTATACTATTCAATTGTTTGTGTGTGAAACCAAAAGAATAGACAGTCACAAGTCTAACGTCTCATTATACTATATTGCAAATCTTACTTTTCAGTACATAAAGATCCTAGCCCTAATCATCATTGTTAGATCTTAACGCTAAGAGGAGGAATGAAGATAGATTGTCAATTAAGAGTTTGAAGTGGATTCCAAATCGGAGGGAAAGAAGAGGGAGACCAAAGAAAACATAGATAAAGATAATTATGAATTTAATGATGGACAAGGGACTGCAGAATGGTGACTGAAAGGATATAGATGAATGGAGGAAGATAATTAAAACTTAATACTGGGCACAGGAATATGTATATTTTTAAAACGTGTTGAATAGAAATAAAAATAGATGTTATTTGGTCTATTGAGTTACATTCAAAAGCCAAATATTTCTTCTATATTTTCAGACATGTGGAGCAAATAAAATAACAAGAAAAATAAGCTTTTAAACGACCACTGAAAGGAAAAATGAAATTGAATAAACAGCCTTGAAATATGGTAACACTACTTTCCTCGTATACAAGGAAACAAGAACAATAATGCGAGAAGGTAGAAGGAATATTGCATTGTAAACTATGACAACTATTGCCCAACAACGTTTTGTAATGTGTCTTCAACATATTACGAAAAGCAAAATACTACGTCGTGCGACAGAATATTACTGACATCTACACGCCTTTGCAACTTTGCTTTCATACACTAGAGGCGCTGAGAGAAGCATTCAAATGCAGTCACATGTGTAATTACAAGTTTCATGTCACATTGCAATACAACATACAAGGATCATGTACTCTACAAAAATATTCTATTTCACTAGCTCTTCTTCGCTCTTTATCGATTTCTCTTTATCAGCTCCTGCTTTCGTGATAAAGAAAGCTCCTCCTTTTTCATGTTCTGAACAGGTCAAAGCATTATTTTTCTTCAACAAATACATTGAATATAGCAAATAATGAAAAGATTCCTTGATTTACTGAGTTGTTTACTAAAAAAATAAATGAATAACCCGTAATGTTGATTATGATATATAGTTTGATGTGTTTGATTATTTCTCCACTTGGGTGCACTCTTACAATATTGCGATCTTATTTTGCAATAAATAATATGATCAAGCAGCAGTGAATGAACATAACCTCAAATTTCTGATTTGTTTTCAAACATCGCCGTTTAAATTAAATATATAAATATTTTAAAATAACTATAGTTAAACAATGATTTGTGAGTAAACAGCTTAATTTTATTCGTTAAATAGTTCTTTTCATAGGACGGCCCAGTGATCTTCATCCTCTTGGTATATACTCATAAACAGCTTTGGGGATCCGATTTGAACTCATTCTTTCTAGATGATGTTTCCAATTTAGTTGGTACTGTTTAATATATTCCAAAATTGGCGTAGTCTTCAGTTCTTTTAAGATATCGGTGTTCCTTCTCCGATCCCATCTGGTGTGATTCGCTCTTCCGCGCATGAATCTCATTTCACAAGCCGTTATTCTGCTTTCATGTTGTCTTTTTAGTTTCCATGCTTCACTAGCATAGGTCAACACTGGTCTAGCCAAAGTGTTATATAAACGTAATCTGGTGTTTTTTTTTTTGTACAGGCGATGGTTTCATAACTTGATTAATAATTCCCAAACTTTTATTATAACTAGTATTTTTTTCAGGGATATCGTTTTTATCCCAGATAGAGAGATAATATCCAAGATATTTAAATTGATTTGATCTCTCTAAAATTTTATTCTGGAGACAGATTTTAGGTTTGTATGCGATCCTTCCCATAAAATGCCATAATTTTAGTTTTGTTAATTTATATTTCCATATTAAATTTGGCACCTATTTTTTGTAAATTATAAATTGATAGTTGCAAATCATTTTCGGAAAGTGCCAGAAGAGCTAAATCGTCTGCAAAAAGAATAGCATCGAGTTTGAGCTTCCTATTGATGTTTCACTAGCTCTAAAAAACATTAATATGATTTTCTATACAAAGAAAATTTAAAAAGTATTCTGCATGGTATCATTACAGCTAGGAATTATATGAAAATTCATATTTAATAATAATCCATCCATACTACTTGGGCAGGTCTTTCATTGAAATCATAGCATTTTCATGCTATGTTTTGCAGTTTTACTGGGCAATTACAGATGTGGTAGCTTCCCGTTGCTTTCCACACCGGTGAAGGATGATGATGATAATGATAAGGATGATGACGATGGGGGACCGTTGGACCCTAAGCTTCCTGACATTTATCTTACAGGTGAGGAAAAAGCCCGAAAAAAACTCACCCAGAAGCTTGTCCAGACGGGGAATCGAACCCGGGCCCGTTGCGTGACAAGGCAGCACGCTACTAACGGTTTTGCCAATGCCAGGGGAGAAGGCCAGAAATGTCATAAAAGACAACCTGGTGACACTAAAAAATACATATAAATCCATCCATAGTAATTCTGCCCGAAGGCAGGTCCTTCACTGCAATCCTAGCATTTCCATTCTATGCTTGCAGCTTTACTAGGGAATTGTAGGTGTGGTAGCTTCCCGTTGCTTTCCACACCGGTGAAGGATGATGATGATGATGATAAGTATGATGATGATGATGATGATGATGATGATGATGACCATATAATTTTGGGGACCGTTTGGGCCTTAAAGTTTCCCTAACGTTTGTCTTACAGGCGAGGAAAACCCCGATAAAAACCTCGCCCGGAAAACTGCCCCGACCGGGGATCGAACCCGGGCCCGCTGCGTGACAAGGCAGCACGCTACCTCGACACCACAGCGGTGGATATATATAGTATATTGGAAAGCAACGGGAAGCTACCACACCTATAATTCCCTAGTAAAGCTGCAAAGCATAGCATGAAAGACCTGTCCTAGGATAGAATTACTATGGATGGATGGACTATATATATATATATATATATATATGGCCTAGTGAATTATTTTTGGGGGGAGTTATTGGCCTGTGAGACAAATGTCAGGAACCTTCAGTCCAAATGGTCTTCGAACATCATCAGGCGATCACGATTATCTATAATATATTCGCCATGTTTGGTATGAATTTTGAGTGATGGTGAGTCTTGTCATAAATGTGTGTTTGTCTCGGAGATATTTTGGCGTTGAGATAATCACTCATCCAGGAAAGTCCTCCACATTCTTGTGTGGTCAAAATGTGAGTTTAAAATTCTCTTCCGGCAGGTCGTCTCTCCATAAAGTCCGGGTGACGTGGGACATGTAAAGTATGTACAAAGGGAGATGTTAAACTAGGTAAAGAAAATAAGAAAGTTATTTAAACTGTTCATGTTTCATTAAAAAAAATCCTGTATAAATAGCCTAGTGCTAAATAAATTTGTTCACTAATTACCTGTCATCTTGCTCAGTATTAAATTATTTTGTAAACGATACGGACTAAAGTGTTAAGTAAAAGATAACGACTTTATAAATTTAGGTAAAAAATCAACTGTCAGAAATGGAAAAGATCCTCCAGGCAATTCATCAACAAAACAAACAATGTAATTAAAGGTGTGAGAGAAAGAAGTAAAGTTATAACAGAAAGAGTAAACTGTTAGCAACAGGAGACAGTTGAGACTTGACGAAGATAAATTACAACACATTTACAAGTCTCGTCACTCAGGTCAAGCGGTTAGATCACTTTTACCGCAACGGAAATTATACAAGACTTAATTAATTTCTACTTTTTCACAGTTACCACGTCCGACATCAAAACCTCAGAATATCAATATTTTATAAACCAAATTATAGTAAAACCTCATTAATTCGGAACAATTAGCTTTAAGCGGATTAGTAAATATCCAGGTAACAATCTATGACAGACTTAAATGCCCAAATACAGTTCCCAGTTTCATATTAACTCAATTTTTAACCGGACATGGAAACTTTTAGGCATATTTATATAAATGTAATATATCATCAAATGAAACTTGTAAATGTGGAGAAGATATTCAAACAGTCAAACATATTCTATTCGATTGTCATTGTTGTGGTTTGAACGTTACAAACTTGAAACTTATTTGAATTTTAACTCATGCCACAAATGCTAGTCAATGACCAATCACGTTTCAATGAATGTTGTTTTACAACCAATGACAGTCGTGTTTCACCTCGCTCTTTATCGATTTCCCTTTATCAGCTCCTGCTTTTGTGATAAAGAAAGCTCCTTTTTTAATATTCTGAACAGGTTAGACCATTATTTTTCTCCAACAAATACATTGAATATAGCAAATAATGAAAAGATTCCTTGATTTTACCGAGTTGTTTACTAAAAAAATAAATGAGTAACCCGTAATGTTGATTATGATATATAGTTTGATGTGTTTAATTATTTCTCCACTTGGGTGCACTCTTACAATATTGCGATCTTATTTGGCAATAAATAATATGATCAAGCAGCAGGGAATGAACATAACCTCACATTTACGATTTGTTTTCAAACATCGCCGTTTAAATTAAGTATAGGCTATAAATATTTTAAAATAACTATAGTTAAACAATGATTTGTGAGTATACAGCTTAATTTTATTCGTTAAATAGTCCTAACAAATGCCACTCTTGATTTCCAAATTATCTAGATAATTTGGAAATCATTCGTGGCATTACTTATGAAAAATATTATTCCAGTCCCCTTTATCATACTCTTAACAACAACAAATATTATAATTATTTATTTTCTTTTGTAAATAGTGTTTATTCTCAACTATAATATAATTTTACTCTGTTTACCTTTTATACAGTCCACCGCTGTGGTCTCGAGGTAGCGTGCTGCCTTGTCACGCAGCGGGCCCGGGTTCGATCCCCGGTCGGGGCAGTTTTTCTGGGTCAGGTTTTTATCGGGGGTTTTCCTCACCTGTAAGACAAATGTCAGCAAAAAGTTTAGGCCCAAACGGTCCCCGAAAACATAAGGTCATCATCATCATCCTTCACCGGTGTGGAATGCAACGGGAAGCTACCACACCTAGAATTCTCTAGTAAAGCTTCAAGTATAGCATGAAAATGCTATGATTGCAGTGAAGGACCTGCCTTCGGGCAGAATTACTATGGATGGATGGATATACCATAACGTAGATTAGAGTTTCCTATATATTGGATATAATAAAAAAATAGAAATGAACAAGAACAGAGGCAAATCCCATGAAAAAATGTTATAATAACTGTCCGAACATTACCTATGTTGATAGTGCAGTATTAATCCCTTATCTTGACTGAGTAAGTTGGTCTCGGTGCTCTAGTGGTTATGTTCCTTGCCTCTCGTCCTGAGGGTCGAGGGTTCAAACGCCAAGGTCGTTGGATTTTTAGGATGGAAAATTCCAAGGGACAAGTTCTCCGGGAGTTTATTTTCGGACTCATAAAAGAAACACAAGACTAAATTAGTGCCTCTGAGCAAACTTTAATCGGCCTTCACCATTCAAGTAGTGCCTTAGTTGAAGCGATGTGTTGACCACACGTCACTCACTGACATCTGTACGGAAGTAAGTGTAAGTTAATTAGTCTAGTCAAGAAACTCCCACAAGGGAAGCATATGTATCCACGAGGGCAATATGGGCTATATATTTGGGCATACATTGACTGATTTAAATAAACTATTTATTTTAATATGTGTTCCAATATTAATTGACGGAGATGGTTGAAGGTCAAAGTACACAGAAATTTTCTTGCTGTCAATTTTTTTCAACAAAATTAATAACATATTTAAAATGTTGGTTAATCTTAATATGTTTAGAAGATGCAGCCGAGCCGGACAAGCGCCTTTTGGATAATTCAATATGAAAAGAAAAGAGATGAAGATATAAGAAAGGAACTAAATATTTTCAAACTTACAGACCGAATAATGAAATATAGGAACTACTGGAAAGAACATATTGACAAATGTAAATAGAGGCAGGTAGGTATTTTTTTAACATGCTGTATATGTATTTCTAACCTGAAACTAACCTATTTTGTAACTTGGAGTGTAGTTGCAATTACGAGTGTTTGAAACAAGTGAGGTCATGTGCACCATAGAGATGAGACAAAGTGATAAAAACTCGCAGAGTGCAGCTCGCTATTGTTATTAAAGACAGAGTGATCTCCTTGAGTGCATCTAGCCATTTCATGATTTAGTTCTTACTACTCCACACGTGAGGATAAAATTGCAGAACAAATGTATGACTAGTGCTGAGGCTACATACCTGCCACCATCTCAAATTTGAATGTAAATTATAGCCTGTAATTTATTTCCAGAGCAAGTACATACATTTATAATATTATTACACTCTATGAAATTTAAACATTAAGAATTAACAACTAACTCATTTACTTGCACTAGCAGGGGTTCATGGCCGCGCGAACGTAAACTTTCCATACATCCCTAACCTGAACTATTCTTTTTCAAATCATTCCCTGTATAATTCACCGCCTTCAATTCAAGATTAATATTATTCTCCTACCTCATTCTTAACCTACATAAGGGTTATTTTTCCTCGCCTTCCTACAAGCAGTTTCCATTCCACTATGTAATTCTCCATTCTTGCCACATGTCCTGCCCTCACAGTATACAAGACTTAACTATCTTATTATATCCGGCTTCCATGATGATAATGCTATCTATTTTCCTCTATTTACCTGCCTGTTCTTCTCTCTTTAGACTAAAAATGTTCCTTTATTCTCAAATATCGTAATATTTTTTCCTCTCTCAAAGTCAGAGTCTAGGTTTCGTATCTATATAACTGGATAATCACTATTATATAACTAACTCACTGGCACTATCGAACCCATAGGTTCATGGCCGCTCGGACATAAGCTCTCCATATATCCCTATCCTGAGCGAATGTTTTCCAATCGTACCCTGTATAATCTACTTCCCTCAAATCATAGTTAATGTTATTCTCTCACCTCATTCTTGGTCTACATACTGGGCGTTTTCCCTCTGGTTTTCCTACAAGAAGCTTCCATGCACGTCTTTCATTCCCCATTCGCGCCACGCAGTCTTCTCCATTCCACCTGTCTGTTCGTCTCTCTTTGGTCCAAAAAATGTTCCTAAGAACTTTATTGTCAAATACTCGTAATCTCCTCTCCTCCCTTAAAGTAAGAGTCCATGTTTCACAACCATATAATATAACTAATCAGCATTTTTATATATATATATTCTTATTTCAGGATTGTTTCTTTTATTTATACAGGTATCCGCAACCAAAATATACAATTGCTGTTATATATATATATATATATATTAGTTTATTTTCATTTTTGTTTTTAGAATTTGGGATGACAAGAATCTATGTTAATTTATATCTACACTTCATTCATATTTGTAAATATTATTGCTCCTAGGTATTTGAATCTCGCCACTTCTTCAAAATGTTCTTCATTTGCTCGCATTAAGTGTTTATTATGTTTAATAATGGATTCGTAAGTATTACTATATATTTAGTTATATTTTTTTTTGTCTAATGCCACCAGGTTATGTTTTATGACATTTCTGGCTTTCTCCCCTAGCAATGACAAAATTGTAATCCATTTCTTAGGATGGGGCACCTGGAAGGCGGAGTTACGTTACCCCGATGATATGATGCGTGATAAACAATGATAAATGAAGCGCCAGGAGAGTTCTTAACCTAAACGTAACGTAAATTCCAGACCATGGGTAGCCACAGGAATAATTTCCTTTAAGAAAAAAATCCCTATGGTTTGGCCGGGAATCGAACGGGACCTCATGAACAGTAGTCAGGTCATATTTAGTTATATTTAATTGTATTGATATTTACAATATGCCCCATTTTCTTAGTGTTGTTAAATAGAATGTCTGTATTGGCTTTTAATATCACCTCACTATCACCTAAGAAAACGACTTCATCAGTATATACAAACATAATTTTTATGTCTGAGATGTATGTATCCACTGAACGTGTATTGTATGCTATATTAAAATACTGAATAATAACCTTGCTTTTAACTCATTGCGAATTTAAAGTTGTTTGTCTGCAGAATAAAGTTCTTAGGAAATTTTTCGGACCAAAGAGAGATGAACATTCATGTGAATGGAGAAGACTACATAACAGTGAACTACATGGTATTTATAGGAAGCCAGATATAATAAGAACAGATAAGTCTCGTAGACTGCGATGGGCAAGACATGTGGCACGAATGGGGAATGAAAGACGTGCATGGAAGCTTCTTGTAGGAAAACCAGAGGGAAAACGCCGAGTTGGCAGACCAAAAATGAGGTGGGAGAATAACATTAACTATGATTTGAGGGAAGTAGATTATACAGGAGATGATTGGAAGACATTAGACCAGGATAGGGATGAATGGAAAGCCTATGTCCGCGCGGCCATGAACCTCCGGGTTCGATAGTGCCAGATAGTTAGTTAGTTTTCTACACGCACCCTACCTCCTGTGCCATCTAGAAACATTCAAATAAGATTATTATAGAAAATCTTATTCTATAACTTAAAGAAATTATACGATCGCCACCAAAAATCCATATCTGTTTACAATAATTTTTATTCGATATAAAATTAAAGTGAAATTGATAATTTAAGTAGCTACTACTGCATATAATCATTATATGAAAATAGTAGCCAGTTACACTGTTCGTCGTTATTTTCAGAATGTTTCCTTTTATAATTACAGATATGTAATTTTCTGTCATAGTTAAAGCGCGCATATACTCGCCGTTAATTTATTAGTATCCATCGTCTGTAATCTTAACTTCTTCGGTCAGTTTCACCAACAGAGTTAACTCTATTACGCCAGTATTCCCCATGTATAAAGCTTAGCTTAAACTGGCGTAATACCGACTCTTAGAGACGTGTTTTATATCGTAATTCAATAACATGTGTTTGATGGCGAAAACAACTATAATGAATATCATAAAAAATAGTTCTGTTCAGCGAATTAGTAAATCCTAAAATAATTATTTTGAAAATTCAAGCGAATCATAATGTCATGAAATCTCCTTTTTATTTAGGAATATTCCACAATAGAGTGTTTCTGCTTCAACCCAAAATGATTTGTCGCCAGAGGTTCCTGCCTAAAGCATCTTCTTCGCTCAAATCTCTAGCTTCCATATTTCTCTTCGCTCCATCCATCCATCGTTCTGAATGAAATCTATTCACTAAATATTTATTTTTTATTCAATGCCCCAGGTTGTCATTTCAACATTTCTGGTGTTCTTTCCTGGCTTTGGCTTAATTGTAACACACTTCTGAAGTTGGGGCGCCTGGAAGGCGGAGTTACGCTACCCCGATGATATGATAGGCGATAAATGATAATGAAGCACCAGGAGAATTCTTAACCTAAACTTAACTTAAATCCCAGACCATGGGTAACCACAGGAATAATTCCCTTTAAGGAAGAAAATGCCTATGGTTTGACCGGGAATCGAACGCGGGACCTCATGAACAGTAGTTAGAAACGCTTACCACTAGCCCATGAGGCAGGTCACTCACTAAATAAGAAAGTGGTGAAAATTATTTTACAGGAAATTGAAGTTAGGTAAGGAATACATTAGACACTCACACCTTTGTTACTAAGTCTTTCAGTAAATTTGAACAAGATTCGTGAAACTAAAATCGATATTATTTATATATATATATATATATATATATATATATATATATAGTTGTAGCGTGCTGCCTTGTCACGCAGCGGGCCCGGGTTCGATTCCCGGTCGGGCCAGGCTCCTGGATGAGGTTTTTTTCGGGGTTTTCCTCACCTGTAAGACAAATGTCAGGAAGCTTAGGGCTCAACGGTCCCCGAAAATCATCCGGCCATCATCGTCATCATTATCATTATCATCATCATCCTTCACCGGTGTAGAAAGCAATGGCAAGCTACCACACTTATAAATTCCTAGTAAAGCTGCAAAGCGTAGAACGAAAATGCTATAATTGCAGTGAAAGACCTGCCCTCGGGCAGAATTATAATGGATGGATATCTAAAATCTATATAAAATCTATATATAATTGTTTGGAAAAAGGGCCATATCTTTAATTCACAAGTGAATTTTCCCTGAAACTCCACCTTTTATCTTGTTATACCACCTCTGTTATTTGCCCTAGACTTCCCTATTATTTATTTAAACCGGCAGAGACCAGTGAAAAAAATATCCATAGCACTGCTGCCCAAGCGGGCTTTCGTTTCCCTTACAACCCTCTTCTAATTACGTCTCTACTGAACCATTTCCTTCCATCTTCGAATTCCCACACTCCTCTAATCCATCTTCATATATTGCAATCATCCCTTCCTTGGTCTTCCCTTCTTTCTAACAACTATTATTGTATTTTATTGTTCAGTGGGTAGCTAGGTGTTCTATCATTTTACAAATTTTCTAGTATGTGGCCTAACCAATTATGCCTCAAGGATTTAATATGCCTTATTAAATTTTTCTCCCTTTAGTAACTGATTAATTTCTAAATTAGATATATTCCAACTGTTATCGAAAGGATAACAAAGACAGCTTTACAGTGGTATGGAGATGTAAAACGGATGTCGGAAGACCAGTGGCCTAAACAGGTGTTAGATTGGATGGTACCAGACAGAAAGAAGAGGGGGAAAAGTAGAAGAACATGGTATGAGGGAATATATGATGCCATGACGAAGAGGAGTATGGAAGAGGGACAATGGGAAAATAGGAATCTCTGGAAAGCAGGAACCAAGGGCGAACTGCTGTAAAGTGGAAAGCCTGTGTTAGGTAGGTAGATATATTCCTTCATATTCCATTCTCCCATATTGGCCAGTATATAGCCCTACGTATAGGGAGTAATTACTTTCTTTTCAAATATTCGTAGCATGAAAAAAAAGTAGATGCAGAAAAATTCATAAAATAATGACACAGAAAATTTAGGTAGAAATACTTAGATAGAAAGTCAAGAAATATGGATCTTTCAATATTTGTAAAATGACTTCCCTTATTCATTTTTACCCATCTCTATTATATTCACTTGTAACTGTAACTTTCAAGATATACAGAAAGATTGCTTGCCTTATACAATACAAACAAAACAAATATCTAAACAACGTACCAATTATCACAATTGAAATTTCAATACAATAGTCTTCTTCTTCCTCTTCTTCTTCTTCTCCTTCTTCTTCACTTCACGGGCTAGGCAAATTGCCTGTTCCGCCTCACAGTCTTTCTGTCCATCTTTTCACTGGCCTTCCTACATTCCTTGAACATCTTGCCTTGTAGTTAAATGCTGCTTTTGGTAACCTTGTTACATTCATTCTTTCTACATGTCTAAACTATTTACCTCTATATTCTTTGTTTTATCATTCAGTGGATATATATTTAACTCTGTTCTTATATCTTCATTATTTATCCGATCCAATCTTGTGCAGTCTTTTGTCCTTCTAAGGATGTTTTTTCTACGCTTTTTATTCTACTTTGTAATTGTTTTTTGGTCTTTACCCAAGTTTCACTCCCATAAAGTAATGCAGGAACTGCCAATGTTTTATGAAACTTCAATCTAGTATCCCTTCTTGTTTTGTTCTTTAATGTGTTATGTACAGATCCGGATATCGTTAGAAATTTCGTCAGTTTCATATTTATGTCTCTTTCAGTTTTTGTAATATAATAGTGGTACAAAAAATATCAAATGCAAGATCCGAGTATTAAATTTCCTCTTTAAGTAATGCTCATACATTTTTAATGAAGTGTTTGCTGAAACATTAAAATCACCTGGTTTAGCCCATTTACAGAAGGTTGGTTAAACTGGGTATCTGTCTCATTCACATTCGTACTTGCTGAATAGATGAGAGAGTTTAGAGATAAAAGGAACACCCGCTGTTAAATGGCTCTTGTGGAGATATCTGGGAAGATCCTAAATTGCTGTAGGCAGTGCCAAAGTTATGGGCCCTGACCGGTCTGTTTGTTTGTGGCAATTGCTCAGAGCCTGGGATCGAAGCTATGTTTGCGGTGCATATTGCACATATGGTTGTGGCAAATGGTTGAATTATAGAAGACGTGTGTGTTGTGTGTGTGTGTGTGTGTGTGTGTGTGTGTGTGTGTGTGTGTGTGTGTGTGTGTGTGTGTAGAGCAAAGGGAAGAGAGGGTGATTTGTAGAGTTAAGGTCCCCATGCCACTTGCCAAGACCACGACAATTCCTGGACCCTCCAGGCTCGCTCTCTGTTTCCCCTCCCTTATTGTAGATGACTTCAACTCGACAAGAAATTCCTTCAGACAAGATTCCCACCTTGTAATGTTATGAGAATGCAAATCAAGTTAGCATTTAATTATTATCTTGCCTTGAGTTCAGCAAAACTTGAACCATATTGTGATACATCGTTCACTTCATGATAATGAAGTGTTAATAATTTGTTCCAGCAAAAAAATAAAAAAAATAGATTTAATGTCCTACAGAACGTAAATCCTCCCCATCTAATTCCGTAATTTTCAGTAAAACAATTATTCATACCTCAATGCATATTGTATGACCCAACACATTTTTATTCCTATATTGTTTTTTCAAGTAAGTTGATAAAGTCTGTCTACTATATTTACTGACTTGACCAGCCTCGTGGGCTAGTGGTCAGCATTACTGACTACTGTTCATGAGGTCCCGGGTTCGATTCCCGGTAGGATCATAGGCATTTTTTATCAAAGGGAATGATTCCTGTGGTTACCCATGGTCTGGAATTTAGGTTAAGTTTAGGTTAAGAACTCTCCTGGCGCTTCATTATCATTTATCACCCATCATATCATCGGGGTAACGTAACTCCGCCTTCCAGGTGCCCCAACCTAAGAAATGGATTACAATTCCGCCAATGCCAGGGGAGAAAGTCAGAAATGTCATAAAAGTCAACCTGGTGGCATTAGACAAAAACAAATATTTACCGACTTATTTTGCACTTTTTATTTTCTATTATTGCTAAAATAAATCCTCTACTCGACTCCGTCATGGTACCAGATCCAGGGATGGAATAAAACCCTTATTATTAAAGATATCTGATATAGATACCCATAGTAATTCTGCCCGAGGGCAGGTCTTTCACTGCAATCATAGCATTTTCATTCTATGCTTTGCAGCTTTTACTAGGGAATTATAAGTGTGGTAGTTTCCCGTTGCTTTCTACACCGGTGAAGGATGGAAATGATAATAAGGATGAAGATGGCCGGATGATTTTGGGGACCGTTGGGCCCTAAGCTACCTGACATTTATCTTACAGGTGAGGAAAATCCTGAGCCTGTCCCGACCGGGAATCGAACCCGGGCCCGCTGCGTGACAAGGCAGGACACTACCTCGAGACCACATATATATATATATATATATATATATATACACACACACACACATGTGTGTGTGTGCGCGTGTGTGTATGAATACCGACTAACCAAGCCTCTCGAAACATCAAAGGGGCGTATTCTATTTTAAGAGTTCATTTAACAGGATCGGACTATATCACTAAAAGTAGATGGTTTTAGGTTCGAGATGCCGAATAATATGTTAATAGATGAAAAGAAAGCAATCTAGCAAATCCTAAAGATCCGTCCATAGTAATTCTGCCCGAGGTCAGGTCCTTCACTGCAATCATACTATTTTCATGCTATGCTTGCAGCTTTACTAGGGAATTGTAGGTGTGGTAGCTTCCCGTTGCTTTCCACACCGGTGACGGATGATGATGATGATGAGAATGATAAGTATGATGGTGATGATGAAGATGATGATGATGGCCATATAATTTCGGGGACCGTTTGGGCTTTAAAGTTTTCCAGACATTTGTCTTACAGGTGAGGAAAAACCCCAATAAAAACCTCACCCAGAAAAACTGCCCGACCGGGGATCGAACCGTGCCCGCTGCGTGACAAGGCAGCACGCTACCTCGAGACCACAGCGGTGGACTATCCTAAAGATAAGATACTTATTATTAAACCCAACTGTTTTAAAGTAGAAAGGGCAATAATCTTCTTTAAATCATATACAAGACGAATTGGAAAGAAACGAAATAGATGAGATGAGATGAGTATGAAGAAATAGAGGAATGAAGCTTCTGACGAGGGAAAATGGGTGAAATCCCGGCACCGTTATATTATATGAATGCGAAACATGGACTCTTACTTTAAGGGAGCAAAGGAGATTACGAGTATTTGAGAATAAAGTTCTTGGGAAAATTTTTGGACCAAAGAGAGATGAACAGACAGTTGAATGGAGAAGACCGCCTAACAGTGAATTACATTGTCTTTATAGGAAGCCAGAAATAATGAGAACAGTTAAGTCTCGTAGACTGCGATGGGCAGGATATGTGGCACGAATGGGGAATGAAAGACGTGCATGGAAGCTTCCTGTATGAAAAACAGAAGAAAACGTCCAGTTGGTAGACCAAGAATGAGGTGGGAGAATGACATTAACTATGATTTGAGGGAAGTATATTATACAGGGGATGACTGGAAAACATTGGCTCAGTATAGAGATATATGGAGAGCTTATGTCCGCGTTGCCATGAACCTACGGGTTCGATAGTGCCAGTGAGTTACTTAGTTAGGGATATAATGATAACCAAATTAATATTTGTTTGTTATTATTATTATTTAATATATATATATATATATATATATATATGTAATTGAAAGCATACATTTATACAAATACGAATTAACAACTCATATTTGTTATGTATTAATTTTCAAAATTAAATTAATCCAGTGGCTACCCCTCGACGCAACGTTTCATTTTATTTTCAAATCCGGATTTTACAAGTTGACTACAAGGATGGTAAAAATGTTATAACCTCTTATAGTAAATCTACGGTACTTGAAATTATCTCTATCCTGAAATAAGTGACCTCTGAGCTAAATTTGCCTAGTTTCTAGCTCAGTTAATGATAATGAGACATACAAAGGCGTCTATAAACAAAATACTGAATTCAGCATGGATTCTAAAAATATTATTATTATTATTATTATTATTATTATTATTAATTTCATGGCGCGACAGGCCTAGAAGGCCCTTAGTCTACCATACGACTGCTGGCCTCACATCCACATGTGTCAATCACAGAGTTAGATGATCATCTAGCCAGTGTAGGGGTGACATGTGGTAAGTGTGTCGAGTCCTCCAGCCGTTATAGCTGGTTTTCTCAACATATTACGTCATAGAAATGAAGAAGATTCTATTATAACTCACTACTTATTTATTTATTTACTTACTCACTAGCACTATCGAACCCGTAGGTTCATGGCCGCGCGGACATAAGCTCTCCATACATCCGTATCCTGAGCTAATGTTTTCCAATCATTCCCTGTGTAATCTACTTCCCTCAAATCATAGTTAATGTTATTCTCCCACCTCATTCTTGGTCTACCAACTGGGCGTGTTCCCTCTGGCTTTCCTACAAGAAGCTTCCATTCAAGTCTTTCATTCCCCATACGTGCAACATTGTCCTGCCCATCGCAGTCTACGAGACTTAACTGTTCTTATTATATCTGGCTTCCTATAAAGATGATGTATTATAACTCGGTAACGCTCTCAATTATAAAAAAGCTTTCGAAACATAATATATTAAGAGAAATTCACTTGTTAATGAAAGTGTCAAACTGTATTCTTTACCTTAAAGAGTTCATATAATCGAATTAAGTTTGATTAAAATAATAGCAACTTTGGATAATTTCTTGAGACAAATTAATTAATTGCTGACTTGCTGTTTCAGGTGTATTTTCCTTCTTATCTTATTCATGAGCGTTGTACGTGAAGTTGTGTCCATAAAACCAGGCGTTTATGACACGATAATTAAAAGAGCAGTAATATTCTTGCGTCCGTCTCAGAAGAGTCTTAAATGACTTACATTAAACTTCAATTTGTTTCGTAGTCATCCAACTGCCTGTGAGAAATGCAAGATTGAAATATTTTAAGAAGATAAACTAAATGCACAAGTAGCATTATGACCTTTTTGAAGAATAAAGGTTTTTTAATATTTGATTCCCGTGGGAGTTTTTGCTTTGTCCCAGATTCTCCTTCATAATGCATTGTGTGCTGCAAGCCAAAAACAGCTAATGGGAACTCGACGAACTGGAAATACTTTGAAAATCTGAATACATATTTAATATTTCCTTTAATGGCGTTTATTTGTCAGCAAGTACTAAAAGCACAATGATGTAGCTAATTACGTTATAATTTATATTTTAAGTTTAAGTAATAAGGAACCAATTATTTTCACGTAATTACAAGAATACAAGGACAATCTTTCTTTCTGCCTACTTCTGCTTATTTTAAGTGAAAATGTAAATATATGGCATAGAGTATTGCGAAATCTCACAATGTATTGTACCATCCATAGTAATTCTGCCCGATGGCAGGTCTTTCACTGCAATCATAGCATTTTCATGTTGTGCTTTGCAGCGTTATTAGGGAATTATAGGTGTGGTAGCTTCCCGTTGCTTCCACACCTGTGAAGGATGATGATGATGCTGGCCGGATGATTTTCGGGGACCGTTGGGCCCTAAGATTCCTGACATTTGTCTTACAGGTGAGGAAAACCCCCGCAAAAAACCTCACCGTGGAGCCTGTACTGCCCGGGGAACGAACCCGAGCCCGCTGCGTGACAAGGCGATACGCTACTTCGAGACCACGGCGGTGGACAATGTATTGTGCAGCCTTGTATATTTAATTTGGCGGACCGACAAAAGCTATGTAATTTTTTGTGCTAGTTTCATGGAGCGGTACACATACACGGGGCAGATCTGGCATGTAGTGAATACTTTCCACTTATTTTCTTTGACATATTTTATTCTCCTCTTCATATTTGGACGAATCTCTCTGTTCGTCTTCCTTTTATCTATATACAGTGTGTCCACAAAGTCCTGCTACCAAAACAATGTAACTTAGCTCGTAAACTATATGAGATAGAGACATGCGGTTTTTGCAATGTATTCTACATCTCATGAGTTTGTGTTTACGTTTGTTGCAGAGTGTGATTTAATCGACAATGACGACACCTCAGGAAAATACCCAATGTGTATGGTGGTATGCTGAGTCTGGTAAATCACCAGTACCTCCATACCCGAACGTTATGGCGGTTAACATGTCCAGACACAAAGAAAGTCGGTTCATCAGAGAACTTCATCCTCTGCAAGTACGCATTGTCTTCGTCAATTGCGTTTAACATGGATTCAGCAAATCAGTACGGCGAGGGAAGTCAGTTGGCGGCAAAGCTTGCGTAATTTGCACTTTATAGGCCTGAATATGTAGCCGTTTATGGAGGACTTTATGAATGGTTGATTTTGGTAAATGCAGTTCCCGTGTAGCACGACGAACCGATTTTTTAGGGCTGCGTTCAAATGCAAGTTGTCGATAGTTTCTTAATTCACACCTGATCGTCCACTCCTTGCCAAGTTCATTACACTCCCAGTCGCTAGAAATTTCTCGGCCCATCTAATTATGAATTATTTTGATGGAGGATCTCTTTCATATTGTCGGCGGAAATTTCGCCAGACTCATCATACTCATTGGGTCTTTTCTTGTGGTGTCGTCAATGTCGTTTAAGTCACAATCTGCAACAAATGTAAACAAAAGTTTGAGAGATGTAGAATACGTTGCAAAAAACAGCATGTTTCTATCTCAAAGAGTTTACGAGCTAAGTTGCATTGTTTTGGTAGCAGGACTTTGTGGACACCTGTACAATTTATTTAATTGTATGTATTTTTCTTTTAGTACTGCCTATGCTATCTGCTATCAGCTTTTATAACTAATAGCATTATTTGTATGTTATCAATTGATTTAGTGTTTACTTGATGAAAATCCATTAGGTATTTAATAAATAATACTTTGATAGTTTTATTTATTAAACATATTTATGAAAATCATATATTTTTTATAGTTTTATCTATTTATCTATTACCTGTGTTCCAATTCATCTTATATTGTATTATTTTATATACGTTAGGATGGAGGCACTGAAATTTCCTTAATATCCTCTATGTTATTAGCTTCTGATTGGTTATTACTATAAATTTATTATTGTACAATGTGTTATTGGCTCAGTCAGATTTAATTAAGTAGGCCTACTTTCACTTCAAATCGTGAAAGATTGGCATGCTACGAGTTATTGGTAAGCCCAGAAAATTGGATAAACGTGGGTAGATGTCTGGACAAAACGCGGAAAATAAGAACAACACTCATTCATGAATAAATAAATATGTTATCAAATTGATATCCATTACTTCTTGATAATTCTAATTAACTAAGTTAATATATAATGTAATTGTACTGTTATCTAATTGTAATATTGTGTTTTCTTTTTTGTTTTAAGTATATTATTATCAAACATCAACTTATTGTAACGGACTGTCAACAGCATGTACGGCTTACTGCCCGTGCGACCCATATTTGTAAATAACATTGTATGTATCTTACTTTTAGTCTAATAAAGTCCTTATGAATACGTATGTACACGTATGACTTTCGAAGGTGTGACGGAAATACTGTAAGGTTCCACACCTCTTCTTACAAGGCTTTCTTTAGCTCGTTTTGCGTCAATACGCCATTTTCTTGCAACTTGACTGTCCGAGAGAACGGACTTGCTGCCTGATGTCAGCTTGTAATAAAATTCATATGTGTAGGGCATGCTAACACTTGTATATCTAGTGTGTAATGTAACTAATAAGTTTGTAGATTGAATTTATATAAATTGAAGATATTTATAGTATCGAATATAAGAAGTGATAATTTAATAAGTGATACATCAAGAATAAATTAATTACTAAAAGTAAAGTCAAATTATTTACTAAAATAAAGTATGGTTTTCATTTATATTGTGATTCTGTTTACAGAATAGTCTTCCGAGAATATTAGTCATTTCTAACGTAATTTCAAGTAAACATTATAGCATAATCAAAGCTCATTAAAATAAAATAAGCGAAAATGAATATTAAATTTATGAACGAGCTATGTTGAGAGGAGATTCTCGATCCGAAGGACATAGTTCTTAACTATTTAAATACCAGAGTAAAATATTTGGTGTTACTGTGGTCTCGGGGTAGCGTGCTGCCTTGTCACGCAGGGGGCCCGGGTTCGATCCCCGGTCGGGACAGTTTTTCCGGGTGAGGTTTTTATCGGGGTTTTTCCTCACCTGTAAGACAAATGTCAGGAAAACTTTGAGGCCCAAACGGTCCCCAAAATCATATGGCCATCGCAGTCATCATCATTCATATTCATCTTAGGTTAAGCTTAGGATTAGGGACTCTCCTGGCGCACCATCATCATCATATCATCGGGGCAACGTAACCCCGCCTCCAGGCGCCCCAACCTCAGAAGTGGGTTACAAATACGCCATGCCAGGAGAAAAACCAGGAATGTCGAAACACAAATCTGGGGCATTTGAAAAAAAAAATTGGTGTTACGCGGCTCAGTCTTTTCACATACTCTTCTCCAATATTCGTGTTAATCAGGCCCTCTAATGATCGGAGCTTACAAATATTAAATGTCAAAATTTTAACGAGGCAATATGTATTTTTTTTCGAATTTAACATTGCAGTGTTTTCAATAATGATTACACAGATTTTAGAATAAATATGTGAAACAGAGCTAGATGTGTCGAATTAGCAGATAATATAAGCCCAACAGTTTAGTACTTAAAAACAGTAAATTAAACATTAGTGGAATGCAGGCTTTCGTGGCCGATAATCGTAATATTAAAAGATTCAGGGCTACGTGGCCGTGGTCTCTAACTGATGTTTCTTCCAGATGTTTCTCCCTCAACAGCAGAGGGTATCTTCAGTGGCGAGTGCTTCTAGGTGGTGTTTCCTTGTTGTAGACTCGACTGTGAAATGTCTACGACACTTGCCACTGAAAATTCCCTCTGCTGTTGAGGAAGGAACGTCTGGAAGAAACACCAGTTATAGACCACAGCCACATAGCCCGGAATTCTTTAAAATCAAAAATTCATTAGCACTAAATAATACAGAAGCAACATTTCGTAAATGTTCCAGTAATTTTTAACTATTAACGGGGGACAGAAACTTTGAAAATGTGAAGTTATACATATCCTATTATAAAACAATAAATAAATAAAAGCAGAGAACGAGAAATGGATGTAAGTATTACTAATTTTTAACATGTAATCTAAACGGGGATATATATATGTGTGTGTGTGTGTGTGTGTGTGTGTGTGTGTATGTATATATACATATATGTTTATATATAATGGTTCTATTATAAAAGTAAATAAAAGTAGAGAATGATGGTGGATGAAAGCATTACTCTAGGATTCTAGTCAGTAAGGCATAATTTGATACTGGACATATTTTATTATCAGAGATTGTTTGGACAAGAGTATGTCATTTGACTTACATACTGTAACACACGAAAATAAATAATAAAATAGAAAATTAACTAATGAAAACAATAGATAATTTCAATTACAAAATGCTTTTGAAACAATAAAATACAGATTAATTAACGAAAATCATTCTAGATGAGCATAATAAAAATAAGCATTAGATACTAGAATAATAATTTATACCAATTTTTAACCATGGTTAGGGCTCGAACAGTCTGTGACAATGGTTGGAAATTGCGTTCCAGTATCGAACAGCAGTTTTAATGAAATATGATGGATAGAAGGGAGTGGAATTTAAAGTGTTATTAGTTATTACGTAGAGTGTATGGGTGTTCATGTTGTTGTGTAACAAATGGTATTGGAATTACGAATACTTTAAATTACGGTAACTATATACTGACTTAACATTATAATCCCTTATTATATTTTGCTCTCTCCAATGACAGGTTGTCTTACGACATTTTGACAACAAAACCAAGGGGTTGATTGGCCACAATAATAATTTATTTATTCAGCAGATTTCACAATGTTTCACAACATCTTCCTGCACCCAATTAATGTACTGTCATTCTACTTCACATCTTTCTGTCATTCCAATCTCCATTGTCCATTCCTTTTTTCCCTCATAATGCTCAAAATACCATCAACCTACGATAGTTTTGGCCGACCTCTACATATTCTACCAAGTGGCACTCATTCTGGTATTCTTCTTGGGAAACTGTATTCTGTCATTCTTTAGACATGGCTATATAATTTGAATTGTTCGTTTTTTTTTTGTGAAATCCACAATTGAAGTTTCAATATTAATCTTTTCTTTAATTACACTGATTCTTATTTTCTCTCTTCTAGAAATTCCAGCTGCAGAATTTAATTTACTTATTGTTATACAATTTAATTTAAGGGACGAAAAGAGATTACGAGAATTTGTGAATAAAGTTCTTAGGAACATTTTTGGATCAAAGAGAGATGAACAGACAGGTGAATGGAGAAGACTGCATAACAGTGAATTATAGTCTCTCTGGTTTAACTTTACGAGAAATTTGTAGAATGAGACAGCTGTACTCAACTCTCTCACTCGCACCAGTGTTGTCAGGATTTCTCCACCAGATGTTAATAGGGTAAGGGGGAAGAGGAAAACTGACAACAGGGTGGGTTCTTTCTTTTGTATCTGGACTAAAGTGGTCAACGATCTACCCTTGTATCTCCATCTCTCTCTCCGCCAAGTTAAGCCAGCTATACAATACATGGTATTTATAAGAAGCCAGATATAATAACAGTTAATTCTCGTAGAGCTGCGATAGGCAGGACATGTGGTACGAATGGGGAATGAAAGACATGCATTGAAGCTTCTTGTAGGAAAACCAGAGGGAAAACGACCAGTTGGTAGACCAAGAATGTGGTGGGAGAATAACATTAATTATGATTTGAGGGAAGTAGATTATACAGGGTATGATTGGAAAACGTTAGCTCAGTATAGGGATCTATGTAGAGCGCGACCATGGACCTACGGGATCGATAGTGCCGGTGACTAAGTAAGTATACAATTTAATTATTATGTTTCCTTATTATTGTATTTAAAATGTTTTTGTTCTAGGACTTATATTCTGACCCCATAAAACACCATTTACTTTTGCTGATTTGCCCTTATTCATCCTCTCAATAATTTCAGCATCATGACTTCCATGTCACTATAATAATAAATAATTTAGAATGCATGAAAACGGTGAAAATCTTGCTGTTTTGAGTACCACGATGTTATTTACAGTAGAACAAGATGATGTATTTTAATTTCATGCGCTGTAAAGCCTCGTTTTAGATACAAAATAATAGTAAGCTTGTAAATATGGATAAAACGTCGCAAACCTTGCAAGAGTAATTGGTCTCTCTAGAATAGTACAACAAATGAGGTACAAGTTATAATACCGTACATTATCCTAGCGTGTGGGGGGTGCAAGGTGAGAGATGGCAACAACAGGTAAACCGCAAGAATGTTCAACCTCTGCTTCACCCACACGCAACCTTAGTAAACTCACACTACTTTATTGCTCAAACTTATTTCAAATTAACATCTAAATAACAAAAATATTATTAATTTTATTGCAAATGAACAATATTAAAGAAGAAAATACTTTTTCCGTCATATAATCTCAATAATTTCTTTAAAACAATATTAGAAAGTACAATTTTGGTGAAAAATTAAGAGGAAGAGCAAGGCAGATAGAAAGATGCTGCAGAAATTATATGATACCAAGATTATCAATATACGAAATGGATATGTGACAGATATAGTAAGGTTTCACTGACAAAATATTATCTTTGATGACGAAAACGTGAATATTATTCATAACATTTAATTGTGTAGTGTCTGTTAGAGATAATCCTATTTAATAGCATTATCAAATTGTACAAGATATTGTACAAGAGATTGAAGAAATCCAACTAAGATGGTATGGACATATGAGAAGAAGGGACAAAGAAACAAACAAAGAAGTATTAAAATGTATACCTTCTGGAAAAGAGAAATGTGGTAGATCAAAGCCAACGTGGATAAAGCGAATTCAAGACAGCACGAAGAAGAGAAATATGACAGAAGCAGACACACAAGCTCGAGAAGTGTGGAAGAAAAAAATTGTATATTTTGGTTGAGAATACCTGTGTAGATAACAGAAACAATCCTGAAGAAAAAAATTAAATTATCTATTCGTTGAATGGGCTCGATTTCAAGAGCATCCTTAAATTATTTGAACTTCTCTGTGTTTTTAAATTTTGTAACTGTGTAAGATCTATTATTATATTTTTATCAGCTATTCTGTGCAAATATACTGAATGACATACCACTGGCTATTATATTCTTATCAATTATTGCAAGGAAAATTTAATCTCCGATTTCAAATTTATATACGCCATAATAAATTAATTTTATTCTACGAAGAATTAAAAAAACTGAGATTTCATCAAAGATTACTTTTTATTACAAAATTGACAACTTGTAATCATGTTTTCTTTAGTTTTAAAAATGTAAATATAACTTACTTGCTTACTTACTCACCGGGCACTATCGAACCCGTAGGCTCATGGCCGCACGGACATAAGCTCTCCATACATCCCTATCCTGAGCTAATGCTTTCCAACCATTCCCTGTATAATCTACTTCCCTCAAATCATAGTTAATGTTATTCTCCCACCTCATTCTTGTTCTACCAACTGGGCATTTTCCCTCTGGCTTTCCTACTAGAAGCTTCCATGCAAGTCTCCCATTCCCCATACGTGCAACATGTCCTGCCCATCGCAGTCTACGAGACTTAACTTTTCTTATTATATCTGGCTTCCTATAAAGATGTCAATATAACTATGAAGTAAGTCGCTGGTTCGAATCCGGCTGGGGATTATTTTTAGAAGAGTAATACGTTTAGCTCATACTACATTAGTATGGAATTTAAAGATATTTACATTTTTATCTTATTCTGTAAAATATTAAAACTAAAAATAAAAAAATAAATAATAGTTTTAAAAAACTAAACCGAACTCAAAAATGAAAAATAATTTTAATTTGGGATAAATTTTAAAGTGGTGAACAAAAAAATCATCTCCAACACATATAGAATAAAACTAGAATTAGCAACAAAAAGAAAATAATTTTACCATCAAAAGCGTGGGGTTCTTTTTATGATTTTTACGTTTTCTTCTTAGAGACTTTACTTTTACCAATATCTGTTTATTATCAAATATATTAATTGATATAGAGCACCCCACGCTTTTGATGGTAAAATTATTTTCTTTTTGTTGATAATTCTAGTTTTATTCTATATGTGTTGGAGATGATTTTTTTGTTGATCACTTTAAATTTATCCCAAGCGTGTTGGAAATTAAAATTATTTTTCATTTTTGAGTTCGGTTTTCTAATAAAGCGTGCTGTTTTAGTTTTTTAAAACTATTATTTATTTATCTTTCATGTCAGAATTGTCATGGTGGAGGGAGATAAAGCGTCGTCACTCAGTGGAACATTGTATCAAGACAAGTACTAGTTGGTTACCCACGAGAAGGTTCCGATTGAAATGTTGCCCTCCTGAATACAAACAGTAACAAACTGGGATTCTCTTCCTCAACAGTGATTTTACCAACCATTCTAACTATACTGAACAAATAGTGGAAGAACAACAACTCAAATAAATATGTATGCTTATAACTACAGAAGTCCACCTCTGTGGTCTCGAGGTAGCGTGCTGCCTTGTCACGCAGAGGGCCCGAGTTCGATTCCCGGTCGGAACAGGCTCCTGGGTGAGGTTTTTTTTCGGGGTTTCTCCTCACCTGTAAGACAAATGTCAGGAAGCTTAGGGCCCAACGGTCCCCGAAAATCATCCGGTCATCATCATCATCCTTACCATTATCATCATCATCATCCTTCACCAGTGTGGAAAGCAACAGGAAGCTACCACACCTATAATTCCCTAGTAAAGCTGCAAAGCACAGCATTAAAATGCTATGATTGCAGTGAAAGATCTGCCCTCGGGCAGAATTACTTTGGATGGATGGATACCTATAGATAAATGCACTTGTTCCTATAATAGTGAATTCCTCTTTAGTTCGTCCTCTTAGTGAGTAATCAAACGTACGAAAGCCTGTGTTCACGAATGTGCTACTGAATTTCCTGGTTTTCTTCGGACTTTCTGATAATTTCGACAACACTTGAGCTAGGCGACTTGTTTAATTGCTACAGTTCGATCATAATTTATAATTTCCCAATATAATGTTACAGATTATTGATACGGCTACTAAATATATTCAGCCTCTATAATATTTACTTAATTATATTTCTGAGAAGGATATACAGAGACTTAGATCTGCTGAAATTAGATACCTACGGAGGACTGCAGGATACACACTACTAGATCACAAAAAAATGAAGACATCTTAGAAGAATTACACATGGAACCTTTAGAAAACAAAATGTCTGATTACAAGTCAAGATGCATCCAACATGTTCATCGAATGGAAGATCACAGAATATCCAAACAAATGTTAAGCTATCAATCTGCAGGACGTCCACTCAATAAAATTCTGGATGGTGTTTCTCTTGAGGCCGAAACAGGTCAACAAATGGCCTAAATTCGTGAATGTAAGAAGGTGATGATATTTCTGAGGAGAAAACCAGCTGTCAGTTCCTCAATACATTTGTTTATCTATGCTAACGTAATTTATCGCCCGTTATAATGTTAGGAATATGTCATATATGACGAATTTCCTGTGACGTAATATTTATGACGAATTTGCCGGATTCCAAGGCTTTTAACTTGTCCTCACTCGAAAATTCCATTAAGTATGGCCGAATTATACTCATCTACCTCGGATATGACGCCGTAAGACAAGAGTACAAGAGTACTAATAAGACTATTTTTACTGGTAGAATTACATCCTAATTAGAGCTATTGTTTTGGCGCTCATGGAGCGAACGCCATTACACAAATATGAAGACTTTATTTTGCAACAAGCATTATTACTTTTTTCAATGCCCCAGGTTATCATTTCGATATTTCTGTGTTCTGTCCTGGCATGGCGAACTAGTAACCCTTCTGAGGTTGCGGCGCCTGGAAGGCGGGGTTACGCTCCCCAATGATATGAGAGTTGATTATGATTATGGTAATGATGCGCCAGGAGAGGCCTTAAAGTAAACTTATCTAATTAAGCGAATGTGATATTGGTGATAATAATGATCAGACGGTATTCGTGGACCGTTTGGACCTTAAAGTTTCTTGGCATTTATCTTACAGGTGAGAAAAAAACCCGGAAAAAACCTCACCAAAGAAACTTGTCCCAACCGGGAATCGAACCTATGCCCTCTGCTTGACAAGGCAGCACGCTAACTCGAGACTACAGCGGTGGTTGTGCTTATTATTTTTGAACACTTTGTTACTTAAATGTATATTTTCCATTAAGAATGCAAAGTAGAAAGTATAAGTTATGAATTATCAGCCTATTAAAGTAGAAATTTGAAGAACAAGATAAGAGTTGTAAAGAACATGAAATATTGTACAGCCCTGGGATCCATGAACCGTGTGATTAGTTCCCGGGAAGACGTCGAGTCCCGATGCGGCAGCTGGCGCAACTAAATCTTGGCTTCCCCCAAGAAGATTTCTCGCTGATCTGTAGAGCTATGGGAACGCCTACAAGATTAGGTACAGATTATGTGCCTCAGGCTCTTCAGAATATAAACACGTTATGATTGCACGTATCCCAAGACAATGCCTCGAGTTTCTCAAGTTCACATCACTCGCCTGGAAATATTGTCAAACTGAATTAAGTTCGCACGAGAGGAGAGATCAAGTACAGAGTGTGATTCAAAATCACATTAGTAGGTTGTGAGGGATGACAATATTATTTTTATAAAAGGGGACCCACTCCTGGAAACGTATTGTTTGGTCTGATAGCTCTCTACATATGAAATACATTTCAAAATCCATAGGCTATTGCCTACTTTTTTAGGTTATTATTATTTATCTAAAAAACGAAAATAATGGCATTTTGGGGAAGTGAACATATAATCAATACTAGTAAAATTCATATCAAATTCCGTTCAGGTGAAGTCATATGATGAAAGTTAAAAATTAAATTGTACGTGTTGGTAGGTGCCGTCGTCCTCAACTTTGTTAAAATATGTATATAAAATTAACTGGAGCTCTTTCGGAAGTTATCTTCCATCTTCTGCAGGTTGAGCTTCTGCTACTCGTTGTTGTTGTGAATGGTGATGTATACTCTAACTGTTACTGTCAGTTGCTACTACAAACAGTTGGAGTATACATCACTATACACAACAACAACGAGTACTAGAAGCTCAACCTGCAGAAGATGGAAGATAACTTCCGAAAGTGTTCCAGTTAATTGTGTATATATATATATATATATATATATATTAACAAATTTGAGGACGACGGCACCTACCAACAGGTACAATTTAATTTTTAACTTTCATCATGTGAACATATAAGATCAAAAATCATAATAAACAACAAACCTCTAGAACAAGTAACAAATTTTAATTATTTGGGTTGTAATTTTACCATAAACACAAAAACTGAAAGAGACGTAAATATGAAACTGTCAAGATTTCAAATAAAATGTGGAACTATACGTAGAACATTAAAGAACAAAACAAGAAGAGATACTAGATTGAAGTTTTATAAAACATTGGCATTTCTGCATTACTTTATGGGAGTGAAACGTGGGTAATGACCAAAAAATTACAAAGTAGAATACAAAGCGTAGAAATTAACTTCCTTAGAAGAACAAAAGGCTGCACAAGAATGGATCGGATAAAGAATGAAGATATAAGAACAGAGTTAAATATATATCCACTGAATGATAAAATCAAAGGATATAGAGAAAAATGGTTTAGACATGTAGAAAGAATGAATGTAACAACATTACCAAAAGCAGCATTTAACTACAAGCCAAGAGGTTCAAGGAATGTAGGAAGGTCAGTGAAAAGATGGACAGAACATCTGCGAGGCGGAACATGCAATTTTTCTAGCCCGTGAAATGAAGAAGAAGATTATTCAACTAATTTGTTTAATATTTGAAGTGCAAGTATAATAATTCAAGTATTTTGTACCTGAAACCGTCTTACCGTTACCAATCTCCATTCTTCTCGCTCAAGGGCATCCTTATCTTAAAGTGCTTCGAATAAATTATTTATTTAGCATTTTGGTTCGGTATAGGACGGACTCTTGTCCCTCCATGGTATCTTTACCTTGTCGTGGTGGAGTGGCTTGCGTGCTTAAATGATCCTGAGAGCTATGCCGGCGGTAGCATTGCTGCCGATAGGGTTACCCATGCCGGACTGGTCGAAGGTGATAAGCCAGACGAAAAAAGTACCTTGGGCGAAAGAGTAACGATCTTTCACCGTAAAAATACAACCGTCAAGAAATGCGGACATGGGTTCATCTGGGGTAAAATTTTCCGGAGGTCAAATAGTCCCCCATTCGGTTCTCCGGGCGGGGACTACTTCAGGGAACCCATGCCAAAGCAAGAATGAGGTGGGAAAACAACATTAACTATGATTTGAGGGAAGTAGATTATACAGGGAATGATTGGAAAGCATTAGCTCAGGATAGGGATGTATGGAGAGTTTATGTCCGCGCGGCCATGAACCTACGGGTTCGATAGTGCCAGTGAGTAAGTAAGTAAGTAAGTATAGGACTCTTGTTGTCCCAAATCCTCTCAAAAAAGTTAAACTGAAAATATATCAAACTGTCATTTTCCCAGTTCTACAATATGGGTGTGAAACATGGACTCTTACTTTAGAGGAGAATAAAATTATCAGAAAACTTTTTGGATCGAAGAGAGATGAACAGACGGCAAATGGAGAAGACTACATAACAGTGAACTACATGATCTATATAGGAAACCGATATAATAAGAACAATGAAGTATCGTAGACTGCGATGGACCGCGCATGTGGCACGAATGAGGAATGAAAAGGGGGTATGGAAGCTTCTTGTAGAAAAACCAGAGGAAAACGCCAAGTTGGCAGACCAAGAATGAAGTGGGAGAATAATATTAACTATGATATGAGAAAAATATATTATACAGGGGATGACTGGAAAACATTAGCTCAGAATAGGAATTTATGGAGAGCTTATATTCATGCAGCCATGAACCTGCGTGCTCGATAGAGCCAGTGAGTTACTTAGTTTTGGTACCGTGATATCCTTGGACTTCCCCGAATATCTCTTCCGACTGGTGTCCACTGAAAGATTTTTACGCCATCTTAGTTGTTTCTTCCTCGTTATATTTTCAAACCCATTTAACACCCTCTTTTAAATTCTATCACATTCTCTTCTGTTTGCATCCCTCTCTGAATTTCTTCATTCCGGATTCTTTGCAGTCTTGATACCCTTTTGCTTCTACTCAAATAATTCATTTCAACTGCCGAAGGCGTCCTTTTATATTTTTTCATTCACTACGTACACTTCATAATTATAAGCATAAACGCTTTCTACTTATGCTTTCTCGTTCATAATTTTATGTTCCTTGAAATATTCTTATTCCATCATCTTAATTTAAGAGATCCTTAACACTTTTTTTGTCTGTTGAATCTACACCGTGTTTCAAAATGATGGACGGGGTTTTATGTAGTTGGTATAGCTTTACAAACGAAATTGGATGCGTGATTATTTGCTATAACGAAATAAAAACTGTAAAACTTTCATATCCTGTATGCTGTAATTTGTTTCTTGTCATTATTACGTCAGCGTAAAATTTGTGAAAATGGTGATTCCTGTACAGAAATCATTGTGTTGCAATTTGCGATGTCTGGTTCCATTGTTGCAGTGCAGCGAGCTTTCCGACGGCAATTTGGAATTGATCCTCCAACAGATAAACTTATCCGTCGATGGTATAAACAGTTAGAAACAACTATATGTATCTGTGAAAGGAAAAGTTCAGGACGTCCACGAACACCAAATGACGCGTCGGTGCGGATGACATGATTCATTCCCACACGCTCCACTGTCTCCCGATCTCACACCTTGTGATTTCTTCCAGTGGGGATATGTGAAGGATCATGTGTACGTACCATCACTCCCGGTCGACCTTCTAGGCTTGAGAAGAAGGACTGTTGCTGCTGTTGAATCCATTACTCCAAATATGCTGATCAAAGTTTGGGAGGAATTCGACTATCGCCTAGATGTGTGCCTTGTGACGAAAGGTGTTCACATCGAATACTTATGATGTAGGGCCTATGTTATGAAAATTCGAAGAATTCTTTAATCCCATGTAACTTTTGTTATATATATAATGTAAGGGAAATTAAATAACTTTGAAACCCCGTCCATCATTTTGGAACACTCTGTATAATTGAATATCTACAGATCTAAATCCCTCTTTTGTAACAATAGTACCCAGGTAATTAAATTTATCCACTTGTTTTAGTTGATTATCCCTCTACAGTTATTCATATTTTATATTCAATATTGGAATTTGTTAATAAAAATGCGTTATATTAATTTATATAACCCTTATATTGTTTGCACAACCTCCTAAGCCTAAATTCCAAATCATCAACATCCGAGCAGAAACGCTTGTTTATCATAAATGATGCCACGAGTGATTTCCAAATTATCGATAAATTCACGACTCACGAAGTGAGGAGTGAATTTATCTAGAGAATTTGGAAATCAAGAGTGGCATTTGTTAGGACTATTTAACGAATAAAATTAAGCTGTTTACTCACAAATCATTATTTAACTATAGTTATTTTAAAATATGTATATATTTAATGTAGTAGTAGTGGTAGTAGTAGTAGTAGGACTTTATTAGACAAAAAGTAAGATATTTACAATATTATTTACAAATATGGGTCGCACGGGCAGTAAACCGTACGTGCTGACGTGCTGTTGACAGTCCGTTACAATAAAATAATAATTGGTACTAGTGTAAAGAAAAATAAACAACAAAAAAAAGCAATAACATTACACTTACATAAAGAAAACACAATAATAATATTACAATTAAATAATAACACAATAGCATTATACACTAAAAAACATTAACATTACAATTACATAAAGAAAACACAATAATATTACAATTAAATTTAATGTAAACGGCGATGTTTGAAAACAAATGAGAAACGATAGGTACGCTTCTACTGCTTCGTTTGATTATCACTGCAACCAGATCATACTATTTATTGCCAAAGGAACGCAATATTGTAAGGAGGAGCTTTCTTTAATATGGTAATTATAACACTGATAAATATTTGGTGAAACACGACTCTCATTGGTTGTAAAACAGAAATCATTGAAACGTGATTGGTCATTGACTCCCATTTGGGGCATGAGTTAAATAGTCTATAAAATTCAAGGTAAAAAAAATCATCCTCAACTTCACAGTGTCCATTGCCCTACAGCTTCTCTTCCACTGTTAAAATATTTCGAAATACTTGTTAAATTTAACAATAAAGGTGCATACTTCTCTAAGTCCTTTTGTTGTATGAATGGGTTGTGACATTTGCCTACAATAAAAGCTTCTTATTCGCATGGGGATATGTTCCGCAAATAAGCTGGGAATACAGAAACAGCGAATATGAAATGGTAATTTGTATGGGTATAGGCTATAGGGAATACGTTCCAAGGTTCCAAAATAAAATAAAAAATAGCAAAATAATTTCAATTTATGAGAGATTTTGAACAATTTTCCTTTTGCTCGACATTATAAATTGGCACAAAGCTGAAGAGACGCGTGTTATTCAATCAAAATTATTGCAACGAATGAAAATTTGAAACAATAAAACACCGAACATGGCGAAGCCGGCATTTATCAACAGACATAGCGAAACGTGAAATACAGTGGCGGTGGCACTTAACAATGGACTTTAGGCTCGGTGACAATAAGGTTTGTTTTACTTTGATATTAATTTGTCCATTTGGTTTGAACCACTCTTTGTAAAAGCGGCCTTTACACATGCTTGCAGTAAAAAAAATTGTTGATGCGTTAATAAAGGATATAAATCCTTTTTTAACCCGCGAATAATGAAAACGCAAATAACGGAACCGTAAATAAGGAGTTTTTACCGTTATGGCTGATTATTTCTGTTAAATTACAGTACAACTTATCATTCTTAAGAAGCCAATTATCAATCTGCATTTTTCTCAAACCTTCCCATAAAAATTTTCGTTGAATAGAGTAACGAACTTTTACTGGTACCAGATCAATAAATGACTAGGCTATATGTTTTAAAACATTTCAATATCCTCTTTTCAACTACCATTAACTATTTAAAGCATAATATAATTTTACATACATGGTTATACCTTTTTATGATTTTAACTAACAATTACATTTATGAGAATCTACCATTTATGAATAGCATAGCATAATTCAAAAAATAAAGCACAATGCTTAAAGCTTTATTTACAAAGTGCTGGTACACTTGTGATCGCATTGTAAAATTTAAAATACCTTTTACAAAAAAACACAAAAATGATTTACCATGAGTAAATGAAAATTGCCTACTTACTTACTTACTCACTGGCACTATCGAACCCGTAGGTTCATGACCGCGCTGACATAAGCTCTCCATACATCCCTATCCTGAGCTAATGCATTCCAATCATTTCCAGTATAATCTACTTCCCTCAAATCATAGTTAATGTTATTCTCCCACCTCATTCTTGGTCTACCGACTGGGTGTTTTCCCTCTGGCTTTCCCACAGGAAGCTTCCATGCAAGTCTTTCATTCCCCATACGTGCAACATGTCCTGCCCATCGCAGTCTACGAGGCTTAACTGTTCTTATTATACCTGGCTTCCTATGAAGACCATGTAGTTAATTGTTATGTAGTCTTCTCCATTCACCTGTCTGATCATCTCTCTTTGGTCCAAAAATTGTCCTAAGTAATTTATTCTCAAATACCTGTAATCTCCTTTCCTCCCTTAAAGTAAGAGTCCATGTTTCGCACCCACATAATATAACTGGTAGAATAATAGTTTTATATATTTTCAGTTTAACGTTTTTTGAAAGGAGTTGGGACATCAAGAGTCTCTGCAATGCATAATAGCACGAATTTCCAGAATTGAGCCTATGTTTAATTTCTTTGTGCATCTCATTCCTATTTGTAATTATTGTTCCTAGGTATTTGAATTCAGCCACTTCCTCAAAATTTCCCTCATTTGTCATTAGCTATCCATTTACATTATATAATGTATTTCTACGTGTGACCATATATTTAGTTTTATTGATATTTACTTCCAGTCCTAATTGTTTAATGTTACTCAATAGTGTGTGCGTGTTGTCCTTTAGTATATCCACCTAATAGAGTTATAGGTTCATATACTTCCTCACTGACACTATCGAATCCGTAGGTTCATGGCCGCGCGGACATAAGCTCTCCATACATCCCTATCCTGAGCTAACGCATTCCAATCACTCCCTGTATAATCTACTTCCCTCAAATCATAGTTAATGTTGTTTTCCCACCTCATTCTTGGTCTACCAACTGGGCATTTTCCCTCTGGCTTTCCTACAAGAAGCTTCCATGCACGTCTTCAATTCCCCATAGCGCAACATTTCCTGTCTACGAGACTTAATTGTTCTTAATATATCTGGCTTCCTATAAAGACCATATAGTTCGTTGTTATGTAGTCTTCTCCATTCACCTGTCTGTTCATCTCTCTTTGGTCCAAAATTTTTCCTAAGAACTTTATTCTCAAAAACTCGTCTCATTTCCTTCCTTAAAGTAAGAGTGCATGTTTCGCACCCATATAATATAACTGGTAGAATAATAAATAGTTTTATATATTTTCAGTTTAACGTTTTTTGAAAGGAGTTGGGACATCAAACGTCTCTGCAATGCATAATAGCACACATTTCCTGAATTGAGCCTATGTTTAATTTCTTTGTGTATCTCATTCCTATTTGTGATTATTGTTCCTAGGTATTCGAATTCAGCCACTTCCTTAAAATATCCCTCATTTTTCATTAGCTGTCCATTTCCATTATATAATGCATTTATATGTGTTTATATACTTTTATTATTATTTGAATATATTTCGCACTTTTATAATCTTAATTAGTCCACCACTGTGGTCTCGGGGTAGTGTGCTGCCTTGTCACGCAGCGGGCCCGGATTCGATCTCCGGTCGGGACAGTTTTTCTGGGTGAGGTTTTTATCGGGGTTTTCCCTCACCTGTAAGACAAATGTCAGGAAAACTTTAAGGCCCAAACGGTCCCCGAAATCATATGGCCATCGCAATCATCGTCATTCGTATTCATCTTAGGTTAAGCTTAGGATTAGGGACTCTCCTGGCGCACCATTATCATCATCACCCATCATATAATCGGGGCAACGTAACCCCGCCGTCCAGGCGCCCCAACCTCAGAAATGGGTTACAAGTATGCCATGCCAGGAGAGAAACCAGGAATGTCGAAAGACAAACCTGGGGCATTTGAAAAAAATAATCTTAATTATGTCATTTTAAATAGGGTATTAAATCACAATAGTTGTTAATATAAATCCTGGTGAAGCGGAGACGATCTTAAGGTCGTAACTTTATCAGGTAAAATAAGTTATTATTATTATTATTATTATTATTATTATTATTATTATTATTATTATTATTATTATTATTATTCAAAGCCAACCTATATTATCCAAACAAATATGCAGGAAGTGACACGAATGTGGACGCTAATGAATCTACATATAGCCTATAGAGAATAATAAAGTGAATAACTCAGAACCATTATTTTGAACTTGGGTTACAGTAGAGTTTAAGACAATTGAACTTTGCAGTGTATATCCTATGGGTTTACCAGTACGCTGTGCATTTATATTGTGCGAGTTGCTATATCGTAATTAAGAATGCTTGTTTGTTTGTGTCTGAAAGTAAGAGAATGGCATTCGCGCAATGTACTATCGGAGGTGAGTTACACGCTTATTGTACTACGACTAGCACTAAACTTGATATCGATTTTATGCAAACTTCTTACTAAACAACATACATTACTATTCGACTGCATTAGTCATCTAAAGCATCTCCAACCACGACCGTTACTCTCTCTTCCTCCTCCTCCTCCTCGCCGTCTTTCTCATTCTCCCTCTTTATTCTTTTACTTTTTCTTTATTTCTAAATCAACTTTTATTCTCCTACTGAATATTAATAAAATGTGTATGTACTGTAAAATTTGCTCAAAACGGAATCGCATGGGGCCAATTATTTGTACCGCATTATGGAAAAAATAAAACTTAATAATCTTAGATTACAGAATACCGTATATGTATTTTTATGTACCTTGGATTGCTTGTAGTTTTGCTGCCTTTATATATATATATATATATATATATATATTGCAGATTTTCGCGGATATACGTATGATTAAGAAAGTTTTCTTGGGTTTTCCGCGGAAAATCCAAGAAAACTTTCCTAATTATGTGTATATATATATATATATATATATATATATATATTATATATATATATATTTTTTTTTTTTGACATTTGGCAATGAAGGCAAATATGATATGAAAAGAAAAAAGAATGCTTGAGTCGGGATTTGAACTCGAGTCTCTAAAGTCTGTACCTTTAGCGCTCTAACCAACTGAGCTACCCAAGAATTCCAAGACAAACATACAATTTTCTTATACATGTAGTATTCTCAATTCACACAAAAGGTAGCGAAAATATCTTTCAACTGCCATGTAGCGGCTAACATAATAGTTAAGCAAATTATTAAAGAGAATATTTAATTTATAGCAGTAACGCTTGTATATATAGATATTATAAATATATTTTTGACATTTGGCAATGAAGGCAAATATGATATGAAAAGAAAAAAGAATGCTTGAGTCGGGATTTGAACTCGAGTCTCTAAAGTCTGTACCTTTAGCGCTCTAACCAACTGAGCTACCCAAGAATTCCAAGACAAACATACAATTTTCTTATACATGTAGTATTCTCAATTCACACAAGAGGTAGCGGAAATATCTTTCAACTGCCATCTAGCGGCTAACATAACAGTTAAGCAAATTATTAAAGAGAATATTTACTTTATAGCAGTAACGCTTGTATATAGCATTTTGATGCTATGCTTGCAGTTTTACTAGGGAATTGTACGTGTGGTAGCTTCCCGTTGCTTTCCGTTGCTGGCCATATGATTCCGGGGACCGTTTGGGTCTTAACGTTTCCCTGACATTTGTCTTACAGGTGAAGAAAAACCCAGATAAAAACCTAACCCGGAAAACTGCCCCGACCGGGGATCGAACCCGGGCCCGCTGTGACAAGGCAGCACGCTACCTCGAGACCACAGCGGTGGACTTTTGGTATATAGTAATTGGAAATTACTAAAATAAGAATTGTTGGTCTAGAAGACATTTTTGGTATATGATAATTATAAATTACTAAAATATTCTTCTTTTGGAAGAAGTGCTTGAATAAGTAAAAAATGAATGTTGGAACATTAAACTTTAAAAGCATAGGTAATTAATGTGAAAGCATTGAATTTGAGGAAACGCTTATTTTTTGTATAATGATTGTGAAGATTGTTCAAGTTAAATATAGGCCTATCAAGCTGAAAGTTTATTGTAATAGTTTTCACTTACCGAATGTAGAATGAATGAAATTAAAATCCAGCGCCACCAGAGGAATTTCTGAAAATAATCAAAATTAGACCCTATGTTTAACAACAGTATGAATCTATGATATGAACTAGGATCAGTCGGCCAAGAGTAAGATCTTAAAGGCGCCGTGGAAGCTAAGCACCATATTTAATTACGCACTTAAACACCACTTAAATGCAATAGATAATTATAAAATGATACATTAAAAATATTTAGCCCCGGAATTTAATTAGCTTTAACTCATTTTACTCGTAAATATGGAAAAAAGTGAGACTATTTCCTGTTATGACACTCTGGTTACAACAGTTATTCTATGATCCAGCGATAATCACACGGCTCTGTCGATAACACAGCATCTCCGCCGATAATAAATTATTTATGTCCGAATTTAACCGCATAAAACACAAACAAATGTAGGCTACATATTTAACCGCGTAAAACAAAAAAACAAAGGGCGTTTCATGGGATTCACCTAGGTTAATTTAATTGAATTAGGTTAGCTTTTAGGTTAATTACAATTTAAATATGTTTAAATACGTAAAAAAATTACCTATTCTATGGTAATTCAAAATTATTTCGCATTACATTAACAGGACAGGCCGTAGCGTAATGGTTAAGGCACTGCGCTTCAAGCCGGAAGGTCGAGGGTTCAAGTCACGGTGGGTCAGGATTTTTCAACTGGCCCAAACCTTCTGGCGGCAGTGTTGCCCTGGGGTCGACTTAGCCTCTAACGGAAATGAGTACCACACGCTTGTTCTGGGGTAAAGGCGGCCGTCACGCCGGGCTAGCAACCCGGCGGACATCAAGTGCCGATTGTCCGAAAAATGATAATGATGATGATGATGATGGGCGGATGATTTTCGGGGACCGTTGGGCCTTAAGCTTCCTGACATTTGTCTTACAGGTGAGGAAAAACCCCGAAAAAAACCTCACCCAGGAGCCTGTCCCGACCGGGTATCGAACTTAGGTCCGTTGCGTGACAAGGCAGCTCGCTACCTCGAGACCACAGCGGTGGACTTACTGAATATAAGATAATAAAATTATAAAGTGTTAAAATATATTACAATAAGTACCACATATATCATATATATATATATATATATATATATATATATATACACACACAAAATGGATTTTTGTTTTTAAAAAATTGCTACCAAATGACATGCCGAACATGGAACATGTTCAGAAAGGTCTACATAGGTTTAACTACTTGAAGTGTTTTAAACAGAAGTCCATTTTAGTTGAGCACGACTGATGTATCAGGTGCTTATTTTAAAATGTACAATTTTACTAGATAACCTCTACCGTGATTTACAATGAATTTTAGAAGTATTGATAAAAGTATGTTAAAACAAATGGTGAATCAACTGCTGTATTAAATTCCTACCTAGAGCCGATTTTAAATGATACATGCAATTATGTGAATAATTTTTTCCATAATTGTCACCATCCAGGGATTAAGCCTGTTGGCTCGTTCCGGTTTCATGAAAGCTGGAATTGTTAAAATTTTTCAGACCATCTTCTGTGTGTGCGTTAAATATTTCTCCTGCTGTGCGGTTTATAATTTGGCAATAATTTTGGAAATCTTTCTTCTGTCATTCTATCAACATGTTCTTTCCAGGCGTTCCTATACTTAATATTTGGTCTGTAAGTTTGAAAATATTTAGTTCCTTTCTTATATCTTCATTTCTTTACTTATCCAGCAGAGTATATCCTGCTATATTTCTTAAAAATCTCATCTCAACTGCTTCCAATCTTCGTTCTTGTATTTTAGTGATCGTCCAACATTTTGATCCATACATCAATACAGGAACGGCCATTACTTTATAATATTTCATTTTTGTTTCTTTTCTTGTCTTTTTAAGGGTTCTTTTAATAGCGCCACACATTAGATTAAATTTATTTATCCATCCATAGTAATTCTGCCCGAAGGCAGGTCTTTCACTGCAATCATAGCATGTTCAAGCTATGCTTGCAGCTTTACTAGGGAATTGTAGGTGTGATAGCTTCCCGTTGCTTTCCACACCGGTGAAGGATGATGATGATAATGATAAGGATAATAATGATGATGGCCATATGATTTCGGGGACCGTTTGGGCCTTAAAGTTTTCCTGACATTTGTCTTACAGGTGAGGAAAAACCCCGATAAAACCTCACTCAGAAAAACTGTCCCGACCGGGGATCGAATCCGGGCCCGCTGCGTGACAAGGCAGCACGCTACTTCGAGACCACAGCGGTGGACAATTTATTTATTTTGTCATTAATATCTTCAATTTTAACATATGATAAATTGAAACCTAGATATTTAAAACTATTCACTTGCTCTAAAATGTTATCAATTACTATTTTTGCTCTTAAGGTATCATGCCTTTAAATGCTAAAAGTTTTGTTTTATTCTTTGAAATTTTTAAATTGTAATTGGCACTAATTTGTCCATAATTGTACAGAGCAAATTTATTTAAATTATGACCATTATTTTTATTTTCACATGTAAAATCCGATGCAGAGAGAGAGAGAGAGAGAGAGAGAGAGAGAGAGAGAGGAGAGAGAGGAGAGAGAGAGAGAGAGAGAGAGAGAGAGAGAGAGAGAGAGAGAGAGAGAAAGATAGTGAAGAGGAGGAAGAGAAATACGTTATTAAAGCTATAGCTAGTATATCCTATAATAAATTACTTCTGTTGTACACGACACCTCAATAATAGTTGCTGTTCCATAGAGTTTTGTGTTAATTCTCTATATTCGGTGCACCTGCCCTGGCACTGAAACTCACTTTGATGGTATGAATCGATCCTGTAGGGATTCAATAATATGTGGTGGCCACGTTAATGGAAACAGTGGGCCTTGATGTGAACTGTCCCGTAAGACCCTGCTCTGTATGCTCTGCATTTGAAAGCCAATACACGTACAAGGTGTTCCTCGTGCGGAAACATGCATAACATTGACAGAATAAGCATAGCATCAATTAACGATTCATAACTTCAACATAACATATAAATCGTATTCAAATGTGCGTGTAACATGTTTTAATTCCATTCCGATGCTTATATTTACTTTACAATTCAACCCTGAAATATCATTACATGTATTTCGTTAGAAATGCAAAAAATACTTTTTTGCGCGATAATATGTTTTGTCGTACTTACAGCAATGGCGACCATGATTGAAAGTTCAACTTCCTATATTTTGGGGTTGCCAAACTAAATAACTATACTAAAATAAAAATAATTATGCTGTATTTTTTTTGTCCAGTGCCATCTGTTTGTCATTCGACATTTCAGGTATTCTCTCCCGGCATTGGCGTTTTGTAACCCATTTCTGAGGTTGGGGCGCGTGGAAGGCGGGATTACGCTGCCCCAATGATATGAAGGGTGATTACGATGGGTAATGATGCGCCAGGAGAGGCTTTAAACCTATATTTAATCTAATGAGGTGGTCCGTCGCCGTGGCGTAGTCGGTAGAATCCCTACCTTCCACTCCGGCGACCCGTGTTCCATTCCCGGCGGGGTAAGGGATTTTAAATCCCCACCTTAGGTCTGGGTGTGTGTCCTGTCCCACCACTAATGCTCCTAATAAAAAAATCTAATGGGGTGAATATGATATTGATGATAATGATGGCCAGATGATGTTCGGGGACCATTTGGGCTTAAAGTATCCTGACATTTGTCTTATAGGTAAGAAAAAAACCCGAAAAAAACTCACCCATGAAACTTGTCCCGAGCGGGGATCGAACCCGGGACCGCTGCGAGACAAGGCAGCACGCTACCTCGAGACCACAGCGGTGGACATATTACGTATTACAAACAGTCGTGTGGGAAAGTAAAACCTCTGCCCTCCACGTATACTACATACAATGTATATACAAAAAAATATCTTAAACATAGTGTTAATATACATTATATGAAACACTGCGTTTTTAAGTGAACTGAACTTTATTTGAAACAATATAAAACAATAAATACGTACTTAGCGCCATTCTATCACTAAATTGTTCTCAAAGCCTCCCTCCCGTTGTTTCAACTAGTAAACATTGCCTTCACTGTTAACGTAGGTCAATTGTTTATAATGAGCGCAAATATTTCCAACAAAGATGTTATAATTTTACCTTTATTTATTATTTTGAAAACACCATCGCGCAAACGAACGTTTGTGAAGTATTTTACAGAATCTCGGAAATTGAAAACTTCCCTTATTGCTCGGTTTTTAAACATTTTCCTCGCATCGCAACATACTATTACAGCCTATAGAAATTATATAATATAGACATAAATAGAAGGAACATTTGGTCAGAATGTATCATAGGAGAATACCGAAAGCAATTCTCTCATATAAAATAAGAGAAAGTTACAATATTAAAATTTGTACCTGAAATGTCAGTCGTCCTCAACTAAAAATTAAAATAGTGAAAGACTTTCAGTATACTTACTTACTTACTTACTTACTTACTTACTTACTTACTTACTCACTGGCACTATCGAACCCGTAGGTTCATGCCCGCGCGGACACAGACTTTCAGTATTCTTGAATTAATATAAAATAGGTCTATTGACAAAACTAATTTATTAGTATATATTAGTCTTGAATGAATTAATGGAAATTTAATGTTGTAATGTTTCATTATACGTCCGATATACTGTATGTACTACATTTTTTTCTTCTTCCTTTCAAGTTTGGCCGAAAGGCCAATATTGCGACAAGCAAATATGGCAGCTGTCTCCTAGAGTGTTTTTTTTTATTTTTTGTTTCAGATAAACTACCACATTCAATGAATTTCGCAAATGTTTGGAGAATATCTTCCTCATTTTATTTCGGTAGTATACAGTGAGTTTTGTTTGCGAAAAATCGATAAATATCGTCGCTAAAGCGATTTTAAGGTTTTTTTTCAGGTGAACTCCTGTTTATAATGGTCCGAATTTTCCGGTTAATGAACTCGACTTTCGCTTTTTTAATTGAATGCTAAATGCCGAATTTGGTTTCAAAAAAATATATTTCATACATAAAGTGCAGCCGGTAGAGCGTTAATACACACAAACACATACACACACACACACACAAAAACACATAAATGTATCAATTTTTATCATGGTCATTTTCGGTGCCTATTAATAGGATTGATGAAGATACACATTTTCTTTAAATCACATCATGAGAACAACCTCAATAGGTCCATTCCCTCGGAAATCACTAAAAGGAACAAACTTTATAATTTAATCTCAATAGTTGAATTTTAAATGAGTTATCATTATTAATTGCGGAAATGGTATTTAGGGACGTTCAATTGGAATTCATCATCATCTTCTTCAAGGTCGTCTTTCCCACGACGTTGGAATTTATAGGCGACATAAAATAATAAACAGTGTAATGAAATAAAATATGAACGTTCTAACTTCTTTATTCAATGCTCCAGATTGTCATTTCGACATTTGTTGTGTTATATTCTGGCATTGGCATAATTGTAACCCACTTCTGAGTTTAGGGCGTCTGGAAGGCGGGGTTAAGAATTATGCTGATGGTAATATGATCTTCGGGGACGTTTGGGCGTTAAGACTTCCTAAATTTGTCTTATAGGTGAGGAAAATCCCGAAAAAACCTAACCAAGAAACAATTAAAATGGTACAGTCATGTAAAAAGAATGGCGGAAGGCAGATACTCAAGAAGAATACTAGAATGCGTGCTACTTGGTAGAAGAAGAAGAGGACGGCCAAAAATAATGTAGATCGATAGTGTTAAGAGCACAATGAGGGAAAAGGGATTGGATACTGGAGATTGGAATGACAAAGTGATGTCGAGGATAATTAAAGTAGATTAATAGGGTGCAGGAAGATATTATGAAACCTACTAAATAAAAAATATACTTATTATCACAAATATTGATATAATTTTGTCTCATTTAATACCAATCAAGCAGAAGATGTAATGACACTGAGGAACATGCTGATGGAGCTAAATGACAGATGCGAGGATTATGGAATGAAGATAAATATAAATAAGACTAAGTCCATGATTATAGAAAGGAAACCAAGGACGATAAACATGAGAATTAAAGATGAGGCCATTGAGCAAGTAGAGGGCTTCAAATGCTTGGGTTGTAATATCAATAGTAACATGAACTGCGGTCAGGAGGTAAAGCAGAGTAGAGCAACGGCAAAATAAACTATTAACAAGAAGAGAAGCATTGTCTGCGGACCTTTGGCAAAGTAATTACGGAAGAGGCTAGTGAAGTGCTTTGTGTGGAGTGTAGCACTATATGGTACAGATACTAGAATATTACGACGGAATGAGGAAAAGCGACTGGAAGCTTTTGAGATGCGGACATGGGAAGAATGGAACATATAAAATGGACAAAGTAAAAAAATAAATATATGCTAGACAGAGTGGGTGAAAGAAGATCAATGCTGGAACTCATGAAGAAGAGGAAAAGAAGTGGATTGCCACTGGCTAAGAAGAAACTGCCTGCTGACGGATGCCCTAGGGCCTAGAAGGAATGATCAACGGAAAGAAAGAGACAGAAAAAGACGTCATATGTTAGACAATATTAAAATAAATGGTTTGTATGCAGATACGAAAATGAAAGCTGAGTTAACCATTAAATTGGCAATGTATCCTTTAGGATACATCATTTGGTTTAATTTATTTAATTTTTAATAAAACAGGAGATAAAGTACTAGAAGAAATAATTTAAATACGTATAGAATTACACAATATATCTTAATTATAACAGTTATCAATGATTTCGTTTTCACTGCGGTCCGCCACATTTAAATAACTTCCTCCATAAATTAGTTGTTTGCTAATAAAAACCGGTCGCCTTTTTCAACAAATCAGCGTCCAATTTAGCCTCACGTAGCTACCTGACGAGAAAAATGCTGCTCACCAACGCGAAAAATATAATTAAAAAAGTAACAAAAGTAAATTATAAGGGACGGAGCCGGGTACTTGCTGCTGCTGGTCATCAGCCAATCATCAACATCATAAACAATTTTATTTCTACTAACTAACTAGCCGGGACAAATGGACTAGTACTATCTTGTAGCGTAGTGGTTAAGGCACTGCGCTGCAAGTTGGGAGGTCGAGGGTTCAAGTCCCGGTGGGGTCAGGATTTTTAAACTGACCAAAACCTTCTGGCGGTCCTCGGGACGACTCAGCCTCTAACGGAAATGAGTACCAGACGCCTGTTCTGGGGGTAAAGGCGGCCGTCACGCAGGGCTGACATCAAGTGCCGATTGTCTAGAAAAAGTGGGAGCCTTAACCTCCTACTACCCCAAGGGCCTCCCGAGGCCTGTAGTGGGATTACTTTACATTACTTTACTGTCTTGAAACCCGGGGCTCCACTTAACCAGTGGGCCGAAGAATTGCTCACCACCTGCTATTTCAATAGCTGGTCGCAGGGCTTTTCACTCTTACACTTGGCTAATTTAAGGGTTAAGGAAAGAGTGGAGAGTGCTGAGTTTGCAGTGAGAGGCCTGCTTCTGGGCAGAACACTATGATTGAAAAGCTTAAATTGCTATAAGCTCTGAATAGCAGAATATAACAAATCCCAATATTAAATGCAATACGCCATAATCATCATCATGGAAATTGATAAGCGAAACATCATCCGTAACTGCATTCTGCTAACCGTCCACAGTGTACTGTAATACTTCAAACTTAATATCAAAGCATTAGTGAATTATTGCGGATGCAATTCAAAATTAGCGTAAAATCTGCTTATGACATCGCTTAGTGCTTGAGCATTCATAACCAGAGAGGGCAAACTATTAAACTCGCATTATCTGCAACGGGGGATGTTAAATTAAAACAGGGGTGTGTACGTCATCAAAATCATTAACTGACTCAATGAGCACCAGGTATTTAATCAAAACCACATTTACGATCTCTAGAACCCTCGCTCACATTGATTGAACATTTTACAGTCATAAAAACTGTTTGACCTCCCAAAACATCAATTATTTAACTCACAGTTGCTGAACCCAAGTATAATATGAATACTTACTCACTGGCACTATCGAACCCGTAGGTTCATGGCCGCCAGTTGAACCCATGTCCGCATTTCTTGACGGTTCTATTTTTACGGTGAAAGATCGTCACTCTTTCGCCCAAGGTACTTTTTTCGTCTGGCTTATCACCTTCGACCAGTCCGGCATGGGTAACCCTATCGGCAGCAATGCTACCGCCGGCATAGCTCTCGGGATCATTTAAGCACGGAAGCCACTCCACCACGACAAGGTAAAGATACCATGGAGGGAAGTATAATATGAATATAGGTCTTAATATGAATATAGGTCTTAATCACAATTAAAACCCTCAAACCTCTTCAAATTCAAACGAATACTGGAAATTAACTTCTTCTTCTTCTCGTTCTTCTTCTTCTTCTTCTTCTTCTTCTCTTCTTCTTCTTCTTCTTCTTCTTCTTCTTCTTCTTCTTCTTCTTCTAGGCAAATTGTCTGTTCCGCCTCACAGTTGTTCTGTCCATATTTTCACTGGCCTTCCTAACATTTCTTGAACCTCTTGGCTTGTAGTTAAATGCTGCTTTGGGTAATCTTGTTACGTTCATACTTTCTACATGTCTAAACCATCTCTACATTCTTTGATTTTATCATTCAATGGATATATATTTAACTCTGTTCTTATATATTCATTTTTTTATCCGATCCAATCTTGTGCAGGCTTTTGTTCTTCTAAAGCGGCCCCTACAGATAAATATTTACGTCAATATATTGCGCAATATATTGAGTCAATCAAACCAGTTTGATATTTATTGTGCAATCTAGTAAATATTGCGTCTTCTGTTGGCAATATTGCGCAATACTAGTTCAGTTCTGTGTCAATATTATTGCTCAATAAATTAGTTCGTGAGTGATACTTGTGTAGTCAACATGTGGAATAATTATTATTATAGCATCAGAACTGAGTATACGTTGATATTTACTTATTAAAAAAAACATTTTGTCAACATACATCTACTAATCGATTATTTTCTCATTACGACAATTCTGATAAACATTAATGATTATTAATTAAAAAAAACAAAGTTTTATATGATTTTCATATTTATTACAATATAAATTTGTAACAACTGTTTCCTTCTTCAGACATGTTTACTGATGAATGAATTTTGTTATCATATACTAACTCCAGTACATAACAACTGTAACTATGTAACTGAATGTAAACAAACGCTTTTTTTAAACAATCTCTATTATAAATTTAAAAGAGGCGATTAATTTAAATCTAGTAGGGAATTTAAAAGCCTATTGCTATTCTTCAATTTATTTATCTCTACAATTTCTAAAAGATCTAATTTTTTCCCTTTGTCACAAACATGTAAAACTTTAAAATTTCATTCAAAACAATGGTCGTATTGGATTAGACGGTTAGCATACTTTGAAGTATCTAAATTTATGTTATGTGCTCTCATATGTTCCTTTATACGAGAAATAATAGGACTGTCAGATTGTCCTATATAGACATTGTCGCATGTGCCACACTCCGCATGTATATACACATGATAATTTATTGCCTTTTTTAGACGCTGCTTGGTTTTTAATATTGTTTTTTACGGCAAACGCTTTTTATATTAGATTGACTCTGTATCCGTCGCATCTATCTATGTAACGGAATCTTTGAAACACGATTTTCACCCACTTTAACAGCTACTGAATCGTACTATTGAAAACTTTGTATAGCGTTGTAAAGGACTCTAATTGTACGTATACAATAATTTTAATTTTTTCTAATAGAAAAATCGCTTAGGCCTTATAATCATCAGTAAAATAAAAAAAAATAGAAACCGGTGTATTTTGTTGCGGACTTATCGACTTTTTAGTTGATCGTTTTAAGATCTCAGTTGGTAGAGCGGTGGACTGTAGTGGTATATAATTTCAAAAATCCATACGTCGCTGGTTCAAATCCGACTCGGAGGATTTTTTAGAAGAGTATTACGTTTAGCTCATACTACAATAGTATCAAATTTAAAGATATTTACATTTTTAGAAAACGAAACTAAAAAATAAATAATAGTTTTAAAAAACTAAAACGACAGGCTTTATTAGAAAACCGAACTAAAAAATGAAAAATAATTTTAATTTCCAACATGCTAGGGATAAAATTAAAGTGGCAAACAAATAATCTCCAACACATCTAGAATAAAACTAGAGTTATCTACAAAAAAAATAATTTTACCATCAAAAGCCTATGGTGATCTATACCTATTAATATATTTGATAATAAACAGATATTGGTAATACTAAAGTATCTAAGAAGTAAACGTAAAATCCATAAAAAGCACCCCACGCTTTTGATGGTAAAATTATTTTTTTGTGGATAACTCTAGTTTTATTCTAGATGTGTTGGAGATGATTTTTTGTTGACCACTTTAATTTTATCCCAAGCGTGTTGGAAATTAAAATTATTTTTCATTTTTTAGTTCGGTTTTCTAATAAAACGTGTTTAGTATTTTTAACTATTATTTATTTATTATACTTTGCAAAGTTGTATTAGTTTTAAACGCCACACTAATATTCAACTTTTTTAAGTATTTGGACATCTTATGATTAAATGAATTAAATTATGGATTATGATTAAACATAATTGAGTTATACTGTATGTAACTCTAATGATTTTGATTTTCAGCCAACGTTGTATTGAAGAGAATAATTTACGTATCACTTGTTTTGTAAAGACAGCTGATTGGGTGTTAATATAACTATGTCAAGTGTACTTATAAGTAATAATCTGAGGATACAATAAGTACAATTTACGCTCTCATCTACTTTCATAAAGGTGAACATTAAATGCACAAGTGCGAGGCGTTGCTGCCGGTATCAATGCTGCCTCAAGAGCTATATTCTATGCATTCCACTGATGAGAGAATCGTTCTCTAATATTTCAGTGTTCAGAATTATCACCTCATCAAAAGTGTAGTAGATATTCTCTTGAAAGAATCTATTAAATATAACGAGGCTATTGCATTGAGTAGATCATGAATTAAGGATGAAAAATCTAAGTATACCTTCAAAATGCGATAGTGTGTTTTGTCGTACTTACAGCAATGGCGACCATGATTGAAAGTTCAACTTCCTACATTTCGGGGTTGCCAACCTAAATAACTATACTATAATAAAATAACAATACTGTAATATTATACATTACCAAACGCATGTGGGGAGTAAAGCCACTGCCCTCTATGTATACTACATACAATGTATATACAAAAAATATCCAAAAGGTAGTGTTAATATACATTATACGAAACAAATCACTGCATTTTTAAATTAACTGAACTTTATTTGAAACAATACAAAATAATAAATACACACTTGTGGCCATTTTATCACTAATATTTTCTCACGGCCTCCTGTAGTTTTATCTAATAAACATTGCCCACACTGATAACGTTAGTCAATTATTTATAATGAACGCAAATATTTCGTACAAAGATGTTATTATTTTACTATTATTTATTGTTTTGAAAATACCATTGCGCAAAAAATAATGTACAACACACGTATGTGAAGTATTTTACAGAATCTCGGAAATTAAAAACCTCGCTATCATTAGGTTTTTAAACATTTTTCTCGATTCTGTAAAACCCACTTCCCAACCTCGCATCGTAATATAAAACGAAAAATGTATGGACATAGGCAGTCGGCAAATAAAAAAACAGATGATTCGATGGAGTTAGAGGAGATGGGGAAGTATACTGGATAACAGGGACTTGGAAAGGCACGCTACAAACAGAGAAGAGTGGATGTGCAAGAGAAGCCAAGGGCAGAATAGGGCTACAAATCTACAGACGAAGAATAAGATGGTCACCAGTAATTAAATAACGGCATTGTCTTGATTTGTAGGTAATGAATAGTCCGATATTCAGAAATTTGGATTGAATGTAAGCTACAATCATCCCAGACTCTTTAATCACCAAATAACTATGTTTGTAATGTTTCACTGTTCGATTTTGTAGATATACAGAGTGGAACAGAATCTACAAACGAACTTTAATAGTTTTCAGAGACGTTGGTTAAGGACTTTGATGTAAGGAATCCAAGATCTCCGTTATTTGCGGTAAACTTGTGGTTATCATGCTCGCCTCTGTTCCGAGATTCGCGGGTTCAAACCCGGCCGGGATTGACGAGTTTTCAGGGTGTAAAAATTCTGAATGCGGAATATGAAGACCATCGGTGACGTGTTGTAGATTTAAAGCATATCAAATAAATTCAACTTCAAAAAGAGAGGCCACTGAGAAAAACTATTTGTGCTTTCATGCCTACTTTTTTATTTTGACGCCATTATCTTAGCTGTTAAAGAACATCAACAAATAAAGTAATAACTAATCAGTCACTACATGTTCTCCGCTTACGTATTAGAGAGTGGTGTGTTTTTTGTGTGTTTAGAGAGTACCATAAATGGTTTGTGATAATTTACAAAGAAAAAATTTAAAAATAACCAAATAATATCCATCTGAAATAGATATTGTGAAAATCATATACTAAAGTACAAACAAACCAAAAATTACATGAGCAATGAAACAAATCGTGGACAAAATTAATTTGTTTTGTTAAACACTGTAATCGATACTTTTAAAATTCATGACAAAACACCGTTGAGGTCACTTGTAATATTTATAATATAAAAATAGAGTACCTGAGATCTCAGTCTTCCTCAACACTAGATGTGGGATGTGGAGTACTTTCGAAGCATATGCTTGATCTTCAGCTTGTGAATTTGATACTTTTATATTATAAATAAAACACTGTAATGTACAGAACATTGTACATTTTTCAATATTGTATCTACTTTTTTATAGCACCATGATCAGGACAAACTGTACCATGGACTGTTGCATACGCTCCAGTATCTCCTTTTTGTAACTATCAGAACCTCTGTAGATATTCTTGTAGATATTTTGGTAACATCAGAGATCAAATCTCAATATCAGCCATAAATAACCTCATTTTTATATCAATTTATTGAACAGGGTTACAATGTATAAAAGTTATTAAAGTCTCACTTTAATATTTTTTCTTTATTTCTTCCTCAATCCGTTCTCCACCACTTATCTTTTAATAACTTGCATCCAAAAATTCTTTGGTTAATCCTTCTTCATTCTTTCCTGGGAAGTAAAATCAAACAGTTTTCAGGTTATCTCTGCTCCGGCATTCTTCTAACACAAATTATTTAAAAACGTATTAACAATTATTATATTTATATACTATAATAGTTCTTATCAATGAAAAATTTAACTTCTACGTTTTAATTGCAGCGATAATGATATGCAGTAAATTAACGCGTCATTAAAAGGAGAGAATATTGTGCCTATTGTCAAGTGGACAAGGCTAAGACCGCCTGGTCACATATAATGGATGCAAGGTAAAAGACTTCCAAAACTGCTAAGACCGCCTGGTCACATATAATGGATGCAAGGTAAAAGACTTCCAAAACTGACACTAGATAGACGGAGGGGACGACCAAAGAAAATATAGATGGACGAAGTTGAGGACATTGAAAGTTTGGGATTGAAGAACTCCAAAATTAAAACGAAGGACAGGTTACAATGGAAGACTAATGTGAGGAAAGTTAAGATTCACTTACGACCGTAGAGCTAAGAAGAAGAAGAAATATAAGAAGACTGATCTGAGGTATCAAAGGCCTCGTTAAATAAAATTCAACTAAATCACTAACACGTACACCTACTTTAAAAGTGAACACAATGCAAATAGCATTTTTGATTACGATATCTCGGTAAATAACTATTTCCGGATCTATGTTTATGTAACTTTATTTCTTCCTCTAACATGCGATGAAGACAGGGTGAGAGGCTCATTTTTAAAATGGCCCTTGTTCACTTTGTACCAAAACTAGATTTTTTTGCGTCTGCCTTCTTCTTAGATTGCTTTATGTATGTTTTGTTTCAGAATATCCTTCAAATCACTATACAAGGTGCGTTACATACAAGTGGCCAGTTCATTTAAGTAGATTAATCTTTACAGCAAAATAGCCACATTACATTACTTCCCAGACATTTAAGAAAATGGACAAGAGACGTTTTGAAAGTAAGCTCATCGTTTCTTTGATGTTTATTGTTACTATGGAGGTGACCTGCATGAACTTCCATGGCCCAGGTTAAGTACTTTACACTTCCAAAGTTTACTGCTGGGAAGCGAAGGGTCAGAGCGATAGAATTCAACATGAGTGAATTGTAACTCGGGTTGCTAAGTTACAAACTATACATGAGATCGAAATATAACTCAACACAGCATCTTCCGTGACAGAAAACGTTTGAGACAGCAGACTGCTCTCAGAAGAATTAATCATACATCTCAAAACATTAATAAACACGTTCCAGTATGCTCATTTTATATTTAAACATGTTACCATGAGGACAGGTTATTTGTCACGAGGCCCAAATAATGCAATTGAAGTGTACAGAAAAAAAAAGCAGGTAAGTAATTTTCCCACGAAACCTAGAACTTTAATTATACAATGTACCTACTTCTTTGCCTGTACGCCAAACTTTAAAGGTAAATAAAACCACGGTTAAACTATTTATTTTACTGTTTCACACTTCTAAAACGTATTTCCTTTCATGGAGAATCTAATGGTATCTCAAATTTCATTTCAACAAAAAAAATATTTCCTTGGATCATTCAATGAAGTTTTGTGATTTACGTTTTAAAAATATTTCTTCTTCTTCTTCTTCCTCTACGCATGAAACCTGGCGGCTTCTTGCGTGTTCATTCACTTCAGGTCCGGGGTAGACGTCCTTCCATCATAGGTGTGGTCTTCCTAATGGCCTTTTCTGCTGAGGTGTCCAGCCACGTACTTTTTTCACTAATCTACTAATATATATAATATATATATATATATATATATATATATATAATCTTGAAGAATTTTATAATATTAATACTGCTTAACGTTGTGATCCATTTTTAGTTCGATATTGCTTATATTTCATCAGTCACTCCTTTACGATGATCCATCGACGACTAAAAAGAAAATTTTAAAACTGTAACGCTCCATCTATGTAGATCAAATATGTTAGTTCCCGACGCGTCAGGTTATACGAATGGATTTTAATTCTGTTTTCTCTCACCATCACATATTTGAGTAGATAAACAACTTTTCTTCGGAGAAGAAATGTGTTGTTGAGAATAAAATAAAATTAATTACAAGTATATAATATAGGCAAAAAGAGTTGGTTCAAGCGGTAGCGTTTGAAACTGGAATTCGAGAGGTTCTGAATTCGAACCTCATGCCGATCATTCTATGGTTTTTTCTAAATTTCGTAAATCATCAAGGAAATTACTGATTTGGAATTTCATTACCCGGTCCTCTTTTATCATTAACATCATTTAATAATATGATTACAACTAAAATCAGACAATTTCGTCATAAATACACAATAGAAGTACCAGTTTATTGGTCTATCCTAGAAGCTATAGGCTATTACCTTAGACGATAAAACGTTTATAAATAGGAATTTAATAAAAAAATATTGCACACTTATCAGAGGAAAATTTTTATACAACATTGTAATTGTGCCATGTATTTTTATTCGTCCTGTAGAAAACTTTGAATAAAACTATACTTCTAAATAATTAGATGAAAACCAACAATCAGAACAACTTTGATCCTTAAACAATAGTGTGTGATTAGCAGTACCAGGAACTGATACACAATGGAGTGTACTCAACAATATACAGCACGGTCTGACATGGAAAATGTTCAACATCTGATGTTTATATGCATATATATTTTTGTAATCAATGCCTGCTATTAAAGTCATATTAACAAAAGAAAGATTTCGACATTAAACTAATTAAACCAGCATGATATCCTTGCATACGTGTATTACATATTGCATGAAAAAGAACAAAGGTAATTTTAACGGTGACAGAAAATGTCAAAGAATCATAATTAAACAAATGTTGTTATAATTAATCCACATTAGTATGATGAAAATACACTGTCCTTACTTTTCTCAAAATAAATATAGGTTTTTTAATACAGGGCTATTCAAAAAGAAGGAACAGACTTCAAACATTTATTTCTTCCAACTACAAAAAAAAAAATACAAACACAATTCTAACGTTCCTGGAAAGAGAAAAGTTCAAATTTCACTAGGTTTATGCATTCAATATGAGCACCAAGTGTTATACGACAAATACCAAAACGGTGGCTCATTTCTTGCCACACACAGCTGGTCTCTATTTATCGAATTCACAGCTTCAACAATTCGAAATCACAGATTTCCAAGAGTGGTGTCAGACATATGGGGAATATAAACACGGCCTTCTATGTAACCTCGCACATAAAAATCACACGGGGTTAGGTCTGCTGACCTTGGGAGGCCACCGGCGATGAAGTTTTTCTCCTCCTCCTCTAACAGCGCCAATGCAACTACGATCGCAACTTCAAGCAACAGCACAAATGCTGCCATGATCGGAACTTCAAACTTTTCTCTTTCTAGGAACGTTGGAGTTGTGTTTCTATTTTTGTAATTTGGAAGAAATAAATGTTTTAAGTTTGTTCCTTCTTTTTGAATAGCCCTATATAACGTGTGTCTGGTGGAATTTTGAAGGTGTGATACGCTTTGAGTTTGTTCTAAACGGACGTGCAGTCGATGCGGATCTTTATTCTCAACAAATGGAAAGGGTTCATGAAATTTTGAGGGTCGCGGGTTTAAACTCTACTGGACCCCATATTGCACGAATAATCATGACCAAAATTCATGAATTTGGAGGAACTGAACTTCTATGACATCCAGCACACAGCTCCGATCTTGCGCCTTCTGATTACCATCTATTACGATCCATGTCTCAATTCGCCCATTTTTTTCGTGAAATTTCGAAAAAATATAGCTCGGAAAGTGGGTCTAAACTGACATCAAAAACCAAAGACAAGTACCTGATAATAAACCTCTCTGAAATATGGCTCAAAGACCATAGAATCTGATGGTATTTGTATTTTATTTTATTTACCTATAAAAGTGCTCTCAGATTTTAATTTTTTTGTACATTTATTAGCTTATATCTGTTTAGAATAAATATCATTTTTTTTATCTTGAAATTAGCAAAATATAAGTTGTAGCCCTTTAATAATACATTTTTCTTATTCTCCAAACCATCTCAATTTCCGTCCTTTAATTGTCTCCAAAATATTCTTCATGACTTTCATAATATCCATAATTATTTCGTTTTTAATTTTTTATCTAATGTTTTGTTCTGTGCCAAAAGTCCATTTATAAAGTCAGAAATTGTTTGTACGTAGCCTGTTTAAAAACAGAGGATAATGCTTTCAATCAAAAGATTTATACATTAATGTTTCGTTATATTTAAAATATTTTTACTTCATAGCTTTTAATTCAACATAATATCTGTTATAATATTGATAATAATATAATAATAATAATAAATAATAATAATAATAATAATAATAATATAATAATATATAATAATAATTATTATTATTATTATTATTATTATTATTAAATTATTATTATTATTAATTATTATTATTATTAAATTATTATTATTATTATTATTATTATTATTATTATTATTATTATTATTATTATTATTATTATTATTATTATTATTATTATTATTATTATTATTATTATTATTATTATTATTATTATTATTATTATGCTAGCAGAAGATACAATAATACTGAGAACATGCTGATGGAGCTAAATAAAAAATAAAGATATGTGGGTGAAGGAAGAAAAATGCTGAAATTCATAAAAAAGAGGAAAAGAAATTGGATTGGTCACTGGTTAAGAAGAAACCGCCTGCTGATGGATGCCTTAGAAGGAATGGTCAACAGAACGAAGTTTAGAGGTAGAAAAATACATCAGATGATATACAATATTAAAATAAATGGTTTGTATGAGGATACCAAAAAGGAAGGCTGAATTAAGAAAAGAGTGGAAAATGCTGAGTTTGCAGTGAAAGACCTGCTCTTGAGCAGAATACTATGTATTATTTTATTTATGATGGCGGAGTTAAGGCCATAAAACCTTTTCTTTCATTCAAAGAGCAAAATATGAAAATTACAAATTGCAATTAGCAATAATAATGAATGTGTAAACACTCACCGTGTAAGGAATAGTATTGGTCCCAATAAATGACTAAGTTCCGCAATTATGAAACACACAACAGTAATAAAGAATGCACAGGAAATGAGAGAAATTTAAATGATATCAATTGGAAAGTAGAAATACAAAATACGTAATAACAAGAGGTCTATTATAGGAATGGAGGAAATACAGTACAGAATGGGAGGAACTAATAATTGTCAGTTTTAATGATAGGTAATCAATGCAGTTCATGTTTGATTTAGTAAATTAGTATCAAGTCCCTAATGAACACTCATTTTAATAACTACAGTATCCAAACTGTAGGTACTTGTGATTCGAGTATTTTTAAACCATTATTCCACAGCACTCTATTAATAACAATTATAAATGTGAGATACTATCATATTGGAACTTAATGGAACCTCTCATTATATAATGATGCAAATAAAAATAATCCTATGTCACAGTTCAACATTAACAAGTGCTCCAATTTGTCATTCCACAGAGTAAACATATAGAAGCGAAAGCAGGAATAAGAATAAATGCGCACAAGTTGTGCATAAGATATATAGGCCTAAGTTACACATGTTTCGTTCTCATCGCATCGCATCGGTTCACTTGCAACAGCCATGAAACTTTTTGAGGCCAAAATACTTCCCATCTTTACGTATGGAATGAACTCAGCTACAGAGACTTAAACACCATAGAAAAAGTGAAAGTAAAACTCCTAAAAGCCGCAATGTGGATCTCGAAATCTGCCCCTTCTAGACATGCATATGAAACCTTCCTCGTGGTAGATCTACGCACAAAGTCCCTGCTACCAAATAATAACAAGAAGTTATATTGAAAGAGATAAGATAAAAGAAGAGAAAACAAATACTGGACTATTTCCATGCAACCGAAACTGGACTGGACCAAACAAGATTACGCAGTGCAGTAACAAGACTAGCAGTGTACGGATATCACCACAAGCCCCGCAAAATTTCAAACTATTCATGATCCGATACTAGCAAAATTCATGGTAAGTTTCCGTTGAGGTGTTAATTCACAGTAATATAATGTATGATTAAAAATTATAAAATAGTCACCTTGTAGGTCCGTCTCCTCAACATAAGTTGTTTTAAAACTTTGTAGGCCTTTCCGGACTAGTCCCTGTGCTTCAGCAAGGGTCAACACGTACGAACCTAATGCATTCTGCTGATGATGAGACTATTCCCGAAAGGCCTAAAGAGTTTTAAAACAACTTAAATTGAGGAGACGGAGCTATGATTTGACTATTTTATAGTTTTTAATTATACATTATATTACTATTCATGAACCGTCAAGAAGCGATAATAGTAGCAATATAAGTAGTAGGCTAATAGCAATAGTGGGAATAGCAGTAGAAGCAATAGCAATACTAATACAGTATTAGTAAAAATAACATTAACGTAAATAGCAGAAAATAACACTGAGCAACAAAAAGAAACTTTTTTTGTCTCAGAAAGAAAAATACGTGATTCTGATAGTATTTTTTCTCCTGAATTCAAATATGATATCGGTTTTTCTCCATCACGCAAGGTTTCCGAGAGACAGGAATTTATAATTTAAAAGACTAATATTTTCTACATTCGTAACTATACAATATTCGAACATTCGGACTCACCTAGAAAGTAAGAAATGACGATTTTCTGCTATATTTCGCCTGTGGAGCATTTCTCTTGATGATCCAACAATAATCGGCCAGCATATTAGGATTCAATTTGCCTTGATATCTCTTTTCCATAGCTGAAATCTCCCGAGTTAGCTCATTTGGTTTTATTTTACAATGGACAAATGGACGAAAAAACGTTAAAAATGATTATTTAAATTCATTAATTTAAATTCAAATAAAAAAACTGTAGATGATGGAGAAATTCCGACTACATATTTGAAAATACTTAAAAAAACTGCATTAAGTACAACTATTGGTACTCATGAGACAAAAATCATATTGACCAGTGTAATAGTAGCGACAATAGCAATAATGGCAGTAGCACCAATAGCAGCAATAACAGAATAGCAATAATAGCATCAGTAGTATCAGTAGTTACTTAGGAAAAGGTTGGACTAAAGAGAAATGAACAGACAGATGAACGAAGAAGACAACGTAACAGTGAGCTATATGATCTTTATAGGATACCAGATATAATAAAAACAGTTGAGTCTCGTAGACTGCGATGGGCAGGACATGTGGCACGAATGAGGAATGAAAGAGGGGCATGGAAGCTTTTTGTATGAAACCCAGAGGCAAAACGCCCAGTTGGTAGACCAAGAATGAGGTAGGAGAATAACATTAACTATGATTTGAGGGAAGTAGATTATACAGGAGATGATAGGGAAAATAATAGATCAGTATAGGGATGTATATCCGCGCGGCCATGAACCTAAGAGTTGCCTAGTGTCAGTGAGATAGTATCGGTGGTAGGATAATGAGAAGGAGTAGTAGTAGCAGGAGTAGTTCTTACTTCGTTCTATTAGGAGTTCATGGAATTTGCGAAACGTTATAACTCTGTTCCTCCAGATCTTAACCGCTTTCATTGTTTTACAACCAGCCATAGATTATTGTATAATAGTTATTTGCTATGTATGCTTAGTAGTGCTTCCCACTCCTCGTTTATCAAGTGAATTCCAATCTAATGATTGATTCTGGATGAATGTAAAATCCTATCAAAATGTGTGACCCATCCATCTCAATTTTCTCACTCTAATTTATTTCTCAATTGGTTTCTCACCATTCATTTTCGATAATTTACAGTTATTTATTACATCCGATAGTTTAATACCAATAACTATTCTTACGCAGAGATTTATATTTTTCTGCAATTTATTTGTAATCTCATCTTAAGTTTCCTCGTTAGACATCCATATAGAAAAATAAAAAAATACTTTATGTCTTTATGAAGAGGTTTATAAAAAACTTTAGTTTTAGATAAAATTATATAATATATCACAACTTTGACACAAACAATAACCCTAATATATCTTATGTCCATCGCTGTAGTCTCGGAGTAGCGTGCTGCCTTGTCACGCAGCTGGCCCGGGTTCGATCCCAGGTCGGGACAGGTTTTCTGGGTGAGGTTTTTATCGGGGTTTTTCCTCACCTGTAAGACAAATGTCAGGAAAATTTTAAGGCCCAAACGGTCCTCGAAATAATATGGTCATCGCAATCATCATCATTCATATTCATCTTAGGTTAAGCTTAGGATTAGGGACTCTCCTGGCGCACCATTATCATCATCACACATCATATCATCGGAGCAACGTAACCCCGCCTTCCAGGCGCCTCAGCCTCAGAAGTGGCTTACAAGTACGTCATGCCAGGGGAGAAACCAGGAATGTCGAAAGACAAACCTGGAGCATTTGAAAAAAAAAATATATATATATATACATCTTATGTGAAATAGGGTTTGCAAATTTCGGATAATTAATAATAATAATAATAATAATAATAATAAATAAAGAAGAATGCTTTACTATTAAATATTCGGATCTTTCTACATATATATATACTAGAAGTCCCGGTCACGCGTTGCCGTGGCTAAGGTATACGTTAAAATTTTAAATTAAGTTGCTGTCTTTCAGCCAGATTACTTAAAACTAATGCTTACACACGAAATTAATAATACTGAAAATAAAATAAAACACTGAACACACTTAAATTATGAAATAATCAATATTTGTAATTCAATTGAAATTCGCGGTTGCAACAAAAAGCACAGCCATCTGGATCTCTCTTTGTTAAATAATAAATCAATTACCTTACCAAATTACCTTATACCGCCATCTGTTAGAATCGTATGGAACTCACAGATAATTACACCGCCATCTCTTAGAATCGTATGGAACTCACAGCTAATTATAACTCTTTGTTAAATAATAAACAAATAGTTTGCAATAAAAAATAATGCGACTATAAATTTAGTTATAAACTACCCTAAGTCTCAAGTTGGATCAAACTGCACACAGTGTGCAAAATTTTATTAAAATCGGTTCAGTAGTTTAGGATTCCATCGCGGACAACCAACGTGACACAAAATTTTTATATATTAAGATATATATATTTTTTTTCATCCATAGAATAAAAAGAGTTAAGTCTTGTAGACTGTGGCACGATGGAGTAGGAAAGATGGGCACAGAAAATCCTTGTAGGAAAACCAGATGGAAAGCGCCAAGTATGCAAACCAAAATGAGGTGGAGAAATAACATTAACCACGATTTGAAGAAAGTAGATTATACAGGGGATGATTGGAAAACATTAGCTCAGGATAGGAATGTTTGGAGAGCTTATGTCTGGACGGCCATGAACCTACAGGTTACGATAAAAAAAGTGCATTTTCAGTTGTAAAATTGTCACTATCAATAATGATGTACCAAAACCAAAGGTATAATATTGTTATATTTTAAATATGTTATGCTTCGTCAAGACTGATAAAATTCATGTTAAAATTACGTTGAAGAAAATATTTATTTATTTATTATTTATTTGTTTAGCCTGGTGGAATTAAGGTCATGTGACCTTCTATTCCACTCACCAGGACAAACATATATTAGATAATAATATAACAATCATAATTAACTCTAATATTAAATACTAAATGGAGATTTGACCAATAAGATAATATCTATTATATTATGATCTATAATACAATCAGTTAATGATAGTTCAGATTAAGACTAAAACTAATAATAAAATGTATTCTAGCAAGATAAATTAAATTGTTGGTAGACCGTCTCTGTTTAATGTAGGGGCCTATATAAAAAACAAAAGAAAATAATGAGATATAGAAAACTAATTTTATGATTATACAATATTTAAACAAATGAAAACATGTGTTAATTTTAATATTATTTTCATAAGTAATTAAATTTATTAATGGCTACAATAATTCTATCAGTGAGGTTTATAAGTTAGTTTGTTATTAAATAATTATTTAATTTGTTTTTGAAAGATGTTATAGTTTGACAGTCTCTGACATAGGGCGGAAGGGATTTCCATAATAAATAGTCACATAGTAAAATATATATATTTGGCGGGTGCCATAGTCCACAATTATGTTAAAAATTTGTATTAAAATCTTTTAAAATCTATAGACCTTCCGGAAACCGGCTTCCATTTTCAGCAGAACTATCAGCTATCTATTGTTGTTTGGCGACGCTTCTGATATTAGCAGCTGAGATTTCTGCTGAAGATGTAAGCCGGTTTCCAAAAGACCAACAATTTTAAATTTTTTAAATAAAAAATGAACCTAGTTGAAGACGACGGCACCTGCCAGGTACATATTTTAATATTTTACTTTTTTCTTTCGGTTTTCCCTATTACAAGTGTTATAAAATAAATTTTCTCCGAGGTGGTAGGCAGACTTCGTTATTAATACGTATTTCGTGATGTATTTTTCTGAAATAAGATAATATTAACAGTTATTCGAACAAATTAAAGTAACGGAAGGTATTTTGAATTCAAACAATAATTCTTCGTATAAATTATCGATTCTACTAAATGATACAGCTACAGCTATTCAAAATGTGATTGCAATGTTTATTAATGTGTCCGGACAAACACGGATGGTATTTTCATGACCCGCAATATTTTGGTACATGGTAAAATTGTCAGCAGGGTGTTGACAGACTCTTATTGCTGGATTGCGGGCATGCAACTGTCATAACGCTGGTTAATCAATGCAGTCACTCGCTTGCTGTTGACATTTCAACGCTGTTCATGAAATACAATTTCAACACTCACTACACATTTCAACATCGTACAAAAAATTCACACCTCTACCATTTTCCTAAGGGAATTCATTATAACATTTTGTCATCATCACATATACAAGTATAGCAATATTTAAGAGGTGGCATCAAGTTATAAAAGTCGAGATTAAAAATGGAACCAATCTTCTCAGAGGATGACTTGTAGCTTTATATTTTTAATATGTAAATATGTACTAGCTAATACCCAGCGTGCGCTTCTACGCCTAAATAAATTACGTGTTTTTTACGTTTACTTGAATACGTAAAAGGAAAAATAATTATAAATTTATATCGTTATTTTTAGGTACCCCGTGCTGATTACCCGGCATTGCCCGGGAATCTATGTATCCCGATATATTTGGAATGCATGAGCTGAAACACAAAATTCGTTATTTCGAGTTATCCGAGCTGCTGCTCTACTTGCCCGGGAATCTATTTATCCCGATCTTCTTAGTATGAATGAAAGACAAAAATGGTTATTGTGAGTTATCTATAGAAGATAAACATATGCTGTCGCGGGCGTTTTTATAGAGGCTTTTGAGATATTCAATTCTGAGTACATTAATTTGGTGTATTTGTTATGGTTTAGGCAGCGTAAGCCATTTAAGCGTACAAAAAGCCACTTTTATTTTACTTTCTCACTATAAAGGGTGATTTTTAGGGTTAAGGGCTTGAGAATTAAAACTCTTTTATAGCCTATAACCTTCCCGGAAAAATCCTGAACATTTTACAAAAAGCCCCATCACAATCGGATGAACTGTACGACATTGCACGCTTGTCCGGGAATCTACTTATCCCGATCTTCTGGCATCAATGAAAGACAAAAATGGTTATTGTGAGTTATCCATAAAAGATAAATATATGCTGTCGCGGGCTTTTCTGTAGAGGTTTTTGAGATATTCAATTCTATGTACATTAATTTGGTGTATTTGTTTTGGTTTAGGCAGCGTAATCCATTTAAGTGTCAAAAAAGGATTTTTCACGTACTTCACTACAAAGGATGATTTTTAAGGGTGCAGGAGTTGAGTATCACAACTCTCTTATAGTCTATGTTCATCCCGGGAATCCCCTGAATATTTTTCAAAAAACCCCATCACAATCGGATGAACGGTATGGCAGCGCATAAAATAGGAACAAATAAACAAACAAACAAACATTCATTTTTTATATATTAGATATGTAGGCGGCTACGTGGCGCAAGCGGTTAGACGCTCGCCTCTCACCGCTGAGATTCCGAAATCCAGTCTCGGATACTCCATGTGGATTTAATGGTGGACGAAACGGAGCTTGGGCAGGTTTTTCTCGGGGTTTGCCCCATTTTCCCCTGCCACAAATTTAATTCCACCTTTTCTCCACACTAATCCATTTCATTTCATTTTGTTCATTCGCCCCTGCGATGGTGCGACAGGGATGGTCGACCGGCACCTTGTAGTTCACAGATCTGTATAAATATAGGGGCTTCATCTCATCTCATTCCTCGACCCGACTCTGACTTGGACACAAGTTAAGGATATTTGTTTATATATGTATATGTAACCGCTGTGGTCTCGAGGTAGCTTGCTGTCGGGCCACGGGCTTGATTCCCGGTCGGACAAGCTCCTGGGTGAGATTTTATTTCGGCGTTTTTGCTCACCTGTAAGACAAATGTCAGGACGCCTAGGGCCCAACGATCCCCGAAAATCATCCAGCCATTATCATCATCATCAACAACATCTTTATCATTATCATTCACTTTTCTTCGGTGTGGAAAACAACGGGAAACTACCACACCTATAATGTCCTAGTAAAGCTTCAAATCATAGCATGGAAATGTTACAATTGCAGTGAAAGACTACCCTCGGGCAGAACGCTATAGAAAGATAGATGTATATGTTTAGGGAAAGAAAAATTAGAATTCTATATTTGAAATATAGAGCAGTGTAACGAATTTAAGTATCTAGGAAGCATTATAACATCAGAGAGAATAACCCGGAAGGTCATACACAATCGAATACAACAAGGGAATAAAGCTATTTATCTTTTAAAAATAGTATTATGGTCGAACAGAATGAACATTAATATATGTCTGGAGATATAAGGTGCTGTGGTGGAACCAATATTATCATATGGGTCTAAGTGTTGGCAACTATCAGTGGAAAATTCTTTATTCTCTTTCATCTTCTTCTTATAGCCCTTGTTTCTCTCAACGAGACTTAGTGCTCTCCCCCTACAGGGGGGAAATTCAACCATACTAATTTAGTTACTCTTGTTTATTGGTCATTGATTGGCCAAGGTAGTACTAGGATGAGAAAATTCAGTACATTTTGGTTAGAGGCATTTTTATTCAGGCTTAAGGATATTTTACGAGCCTGAAAATCTCGGGTCCCATGGCTTAAAATCCATCCCGGAGGACTTGCTTTTTGGATTTTTCCATCTTTAAAAAGCTCAATGTACCCCGGCTGAGTTTGAACCCACGTCCCTGGAAACCGAAACAAGGCGCATACCATTAGTCCACTGCGGCCAATCTGTTATTACTTATTGTCTCCTGCTTTGAGTGTTTTTGCCTTGAGCATTATACTCTGTATACTTTTAATTTTATATGTTGCAAGTTTTTTTTAGTACTTGTAGCTAGAACTAATAGACTCTAAATACTAAAATATAATTATACGATTAATAGTAATAACTGGAAGGCGCACAAACGTGCACATGAGTCTATTACCAACATAGGAATCCCAAATGAATGGTACCTACTACTCTAAGGTGTAATGAATAACATGTGCATTCGGAGTGGGGTAAATTACTTTATGGGAGGAGTCATCGCCCTTATAAGGCGAGGACACGTAACAAAATGCTCTCACATTCACTCACACTCATACGTTCTACAACAAACAAGACCATCAGCAACCGCCCGCGACCTTTAGTAAATTTTAAAATCTTAAGTATTTTAAAATCCAAGATAATTAGTAACTTAGGATTTTAAGTGATATTAAATACCCGTGGACTTAAATAAACTCATCAACTCCACTCCGAATATTAGTTAGGTATAAAACGATTGTAATTATCTGTACATTGTTAGTACAAACGTATTCAATAAACTGGAGTAATAAGTTTTAATTTATTTATAATTACATAAATAATATAAACATCCCTGAGTTATCATATTCTATCCTGAGCGAACCGGCACAACTTCTTTGTTTGTTTCTGTGCCCCTTCATCTCATTATATGTCCATACCATCTTAGTTGGATTTCTTCAATCTCTTGTACAAAATCCTTTTCCACATTCATTATTTCTCTTATTTGCATTCTGATAAAAAAAACTTCAAGGCTACTTTTAAGAATGTAGGCCTAATGCAAAACGATGTTAAAATAAAAATGCTAATTATGCGATTGTCTGAATAGTACAACCTAGTTAATAAATAGGCATAATGTAAAGTTTTTCTATATTGTTTTCTATTACCTATTTAGCTCTTTACAATGCCTTTTTGCCCGCCTATTTTAATGATTTATAATACCTAAATTCCAGGTCTCTGCTAATGAATGTGTTTTTATATCACGTTTGCTTAAATACCCATTTAGCTATTCAATAAGATACATTTTAAAGTTTTTTTCTCTTCATATACGTTACGGATATATCTTAATATTAAATATAATTTAATTAAAAAAAAATCTCATTTTAATATCTTTCCACATCACTTCTTATGTCAAGTTTAATTGATGGATGGTACAAAATAATCAATCGATTCCAGATCCAAAATCTGAACTAGGACTGCGGTATCACAAATTTTACAGCTTCTAAATTATAACATCCGTAAAAATATAAAACGAAAACTCGTGGCTGTCTATTACAGGAAAAAAGTCTGAATCCCAGCCATGTTTTTTTAAACTATTTCTGTGAATTTTCAATTGTTTCGCAGCTGTTATAGGAATATTGTGAAACCTAGGTGTTGGTTTGAACTGTTCCTGCAATCGAACGAATGAATGTCTACGACTTCACCTTCATGATTAATATGGTAGAATGTGAACATAAAAAAATGAACTGTTTCTGTGAACAGCTATTACTTGTTAATATTACTAAATGGTCCTAAATTATACACAACTGCTGGATCTTAACACAATAGACATTTAGGATCCAAGTTATATAATGCATTAATTAGATCCAATTCCATGCTAAGGATACTAAACCCACATAATTTCAGAAAACAGTTGAATTGCTTGCAGAAACCTTTAGATTACCCTACAAATTTAATTTATTTAGAATTCAACGTGCCAAATATTAAACAAATTTTCAAGCATACATTTCTTATTTATTTTCATAAAAATAAAAACGAGTTTAAAGAGCACAATCGAAGTTTTTACAGCACCAGATAAAATACTACTTATTTGCTACATGTTCCAAAATTTTATACAATTGCTGGATCTAGACATAGTAGATATCTAGGACCTAAGTTATATATTGAATTAATCAGATCTAATCCAGAACTAAGTAAACTAAACACAGAAACTTTTAAAAAACAATTAAATTAATTAATTTTAATTAATTAATTAAGTGGATAAATTAATAATTTGAATATTTTAAAATAATAAATATGAAGCATCTATCTTTGCTTATATTATTATAAATCAATATATTACTATGATGATCTTGATGAAGATTTTCGGGCTGTAGGCTGTAGGCTGTAGGCTGTAGGCTGTAGGCTGTAGCTGTAGGCTGTAGGCCGTGGTCGTGAGGCTTGTAGTTCCCCGACGTTACGCCATCTCTCAAGACAACCCTTGAGGATGCCAGGCGCAGTCTCTGCCGAAACGTCGGGGAACTACAAGCCTCACGACCACGGCCTACAGCCCGAAAATATTCATCAAGATCATCATAACAACTCCGGCCGTGAAAGTCTACGTAATTACAATATATTAATATTTACTTTCTTCTGTATTATTGGTTTTAATCCATCACATTACAGGGTTTATATCATTATATTATTTTATGTATATCATTCCCCATTGCACTAATAATTTTGTTAGAATAAGTCTTATTCCCAATAAATTATTTTTTTATATGTGTCATAATTTAAGTAAAAATCAAACTGGTTCCTAATTTTAAATGTAGGCCTATGTATTATATTTATATTATCCGTGTAACTGAACTGCACCCGAGCCCGAGCACTTGCTCATTCGGGTGTCAATACTGTGTATAACATTTATTTGTAATTAAAATATATTCTTATTAATTTATTCTTATTTTAATATTTTGAAAATAAATAGTATCTTTTCTTATTTACATCATATCCTATATCTTCACTTTCTTTCTCAGTTTGATATTAATCTATCCTAAATTGTTTTGTATTTTATTCTATGTCGTCTTAATTTTTGATGCGTTAGAGTTCCATTTTTTTCTTTGAAACTTGCTCCTAAATTTTTATTTTCCATTTACCTTCCCTTATTAAGATATACCTTATAAATGTAAATCTCCTATATGTATTAAATTCTGTACTTGAACTGTACTCGATGAAGAACATTTGATCATTCGGGTGTCAATACAGTATACAAAAATGCTATTAGAATTTTAATTTTTCGTATAGCATGTGAGAGAATATTGCAACAGCACAAATTCTTGTTCGTTCATTTGTTAATTGGACGGACACGAGAAGTTAAACAGTGCGGACTATAAAATTTGTCATTTGCCGACAAAATGACTATTTATGCATCAGCATTTTTCATTCCCTGTGTTAGGAGCCCGCTAGAAACGGATATTAATGTTACATTATTCAAAATGTTATTAACCTGAAGACATGGAAAGAGAGATACGCAGAGTCAGAGAGAAAAAAAATAAGATTGACTTTTCGTTCGACTTAACCAGACCCTTATACACCGTGAACGACAATCGTTTGCAAGAACCCACTTGCCGCATAGTGCCGTAGAAAATATCATAGATTGCTCTGTATACTAGGACTAGACAAAATATAGGAAATATCTTCTAAATCTTCATTAATATGGCGTAGAATCACCATCAGTCCCTGAAACTCTTCATGGAATTGATTTACATAAATTGTGAATATATTCTACAGTCATCTTGTACCATATTGCACAGATAATTCCTTCTAGCTCTTTACGGTAGGAAAGAAAATGAAATTTTGTCCTTGCTCTACTCTCCAATTCACACCAAACTGCCTCAATAATATTCAGATTTCGATATTGAGCTGGCTATGTGTTAGACATGTGGCTTCTACTTCACGCTCCTCAAACTAGTCTTTGACACAACCAGCAGAGTGAGGAAGGGTTTACCATCTTGAAATATAGCATTAACTGAGGGGAAAAATGTGCGTACCGTTAGGAGTGCAGATGGTTTCCTAGAATGCCCTCATAGACCTTTGTAGTCTCTTTCTCAATCGCAATAACACCTACTGTATAGAATACGCGGATATTTATGTTCAGACCATTACTATGCCTCCACAATGTCTAACTGTAGGCATCAAACAGTCTGAATAAGCTTATTTTAGTGTTCTCCGGATATATATTCAACCAGTAGTATGGTAAAGTATTAATGTTTACTTAAGGGGCGGATTCCTATGACATGTCATATTTTACCAAAGCCTATATTCTAAGCTTCAAGTAAGAAAAAACATTTATATATGCCTTATTATTAAGATTAAGTGGTTTTTATTGGATCTTAAAAGTAATATTTCTCACTTTTTCAGATCTTTGGTCAAACTTCTGCTTATTTCTATGATAAAGTCATATTTTGGGGTTTTTTAATTGCCTAGTCATCAGGCGATTGGAAATAACCAACTTGTATCTGTATAAAATTCGTCAGTTTCACAGTTCACTTGTTTCGAAGTGTTTCTGTTAACAGGTAGCAAACGTTTACACTGGTCAATAGAAGAAAATCTTGAATGTTTGTATCTCACCCTTATCACCCGAATTGTTTGGTGTCAGATTTTCTGCTTTCTTCCCTCCACTTTATCACCCCCACCTCCACCAGCTCTCTGAAACGTTCCTGTACATTCCTATTGAGACCTCAGCTTTAGTTCGATTTCACCATGCCTAAAAGTACGTGTTCTGAGAGTGTAAAATTAAGGGATTTTATTCGAGAGTTTGGGGAGATTTTTAGTGCTGATGGTGTTATTTTAATATAGTATGGGTAAAAAATCTATTCAAGTATAAAGTTATATTTTTGTCTTTTTAGGTCATATTTATACCTTTTTTAAGTCATAAATGCATGTATATGGTGTTATTTTAATATAGTATGGGTAAAAAATTAATTCAATTATAAAGTTATATTTTTGTCTTTTTAGGTGATATTTATACCTTTTTTAAGTCATAAATGCATGTATATTCTCAATTTTTTAGGTAATAGAAATCCGCCCCTTACTCATCAGACCATATTAAAAATGTTCCAATAACAGCTTACCAGGACTAGAACTCATAACATAAGTGCTTTCGCTTTGATATTTTCCTGTCTATAATAAGTAGCTTACTATTGCTGCATACCCATAAATATTTCATTTCTGTAACTTCCTTGTCAATGTGTAGTATAAACTGGTTGTTTTAAAATTGTATTAAATTCTACCGTCACTCTATCTGCAGTAGTTCTATGATTTTGTGAAATAATCCTCCACAAAACCCTCTTCTTTGTTCTATTTTGTTTCTGTGTGTTACCGCTGTTCATTTTTGCAGAAGAAAAAAATGAAGGCATAACCTTTGAAACCGGGCTCCTTAAAAGTCCACTCAACCTGGCACCAATCTTTTTGAAAATTATTGAGGTCAAACATCATAAGCCAGGTTTCACAGTTAAAACAGAAGAAGCAATAATTGAGAGTTAATTACAGTACCACGCTCAGAGTAAATATCTGAAAGGAAATCATTCATTTAAGACAAGGCCAAAAGATAATATTGCTCATGAAAACGGATTTACCAGAAAATGTGATGTTACCATTATCTAACCCTTGTATATAACTTACATTGCATTGTATTGTATTATTAATTATATAATGTTCAATTGTTAGTCAAATTATACTTAAAATTGTAATATTTAAATGACAAATAAAAGAACATCACAACAAAACGTTTTGTTTTTTTGTTAAGGTAATGGATAGTTACGAGAAGATACTGCATAATTATATTGTTAATGAATCGCATAAATATGTAACAGAATCCAAAAAAGGTACCAAACTATTAACTTAATTAAAAATAAAATAGCAACATGAAATTTAGCTTATGGACGAGGGTCATGAAGCTTTTACATTAATTTAACATTTTCCTGGTAGATGGTGAGCTTTAATAGCTTTGCTTTTGTGTAGGAAAGTTGTTTCCGTAATTACCGTTTTAATTTATTCCTCCATTAAAGACGGCGCCATCCAGTGCGATTCCTCAACTCCACAAGTTGCTAGGCAACCAGATGGATATGGCTGTTGACCGGAAGTCGAGAGGAAGTGGTACGGCAATGTAAGTGGACGTCTTTACTCCAAAATTAACCGCTTAAAGTGCATTACGTATTCAGATTAAAGAGAGAATACAATGGTGCATGTAAATATTGTAGGCAACAAAACGTTGTTAGCATAAACGAGGTACGTCCTTATTATGACATCAACTACTGTCTGCCACGGTTTAAGTAACTCTTTAATTACATTTGTTAAAATTTATATTAAGAAAAAATTACGTTATCCATACATTTTTGTCGAATGTTCCAATTGAAATTTAAATAAAAAATAAAAATTGAGGCAGCAGCTAGAAAAGCGGAAAATAACCAGAAATGACATTTTCATACATACAGCTTTAAAAGTTGAATTGCAGAAAAATAAAAATAAATGTAGGACTATTTATTTTCCTTAATGTAGATGAAATAAAACTTTGAGTTTCTAACGTACATCTTAAAACATGGTTTCTGGTTGTTTTTTTTTCAAAACACCGTCTCCATTATTACTTATAAACTATCATCATCCGTTGGCTATACACCTATTAATTTAAGGATGTAAATCCTCATCTAAAATGTAAGGTTGAAATTCTTAATAAGTTAAAAAATAAAATTAGTAGGTATCTGAGATAATGCTCGTCCTCAATATGAAAATTTATTAAAATTGTGAAGGCCTTTCAGAACTACTTGTTCCATCTTCAGCAGCTAGATTCTTACTAATGCTGCTAAAGAAAGAATAAGTAGTACTGAAAGGTTTTCACAATTTTAATGAATTTTAATGTTGAGGATGACTGTTATAACAGGTACAAATTGTATTTTTAAATTATTACAAAACAACTTCAACGGTAGTTCAGTATGGATTTTAGAAGTGTTAATGAAATTCTTTTCACAAGAACATTGGATTTTATATAAATATATGATCTAAGGTTAATATAAAGGTGCGTCCACTGCCAAAAATCGAATTTCATCTCCTTGTTAATTTATGATAATTATTATATAATAGTAAAATGCGCACAATGTGCAAAATATTGATGATTAACTATTCTAGTCCTAATTTTATTATTGACACTTTTCTTCTTTTGCAGTTTTGTGCATGGTATCTTATGATAATTATTATATAGTATTGATATTTTGTACTATGTACTACTGGAAAAATGAGAAAGCAAGATCTGTACAAAATAATATTTACATCATCATAGTACATTCACGAATTTAGGCCATTTGTTGACCTGTTTCAGCCTCAAGAGAAACACCATCCAGAAGTCTTTTGAGTGGACGCCCTGGCCTTCTTCTTCCTGCAGGTTGATATGTTAACATTTGTTTGCGTATCCTGTGATCTTTCATTCGATGAACATGTTGCATCCATCTTGACTTATAATCAGAAATTTTGTTTTCTAAAGGTTCCATGTGTAATTCTTCTAAGATGTCTTCATGTTTTTGTGATCTAGTAGGTGTGTATCCTATAGTCCTCCGTAGGTATCTTATTTCAGCAGATCTAAGTCTCTGTATATCCTTCTGTTTCAACGTCCAAATTTCGCTACCATACAAATGAGTTGGAAGAGCCAGTGTTTTATACACGTTTAGTCTTGAATGTTTTGGACTAACTGTGGCTTGAAGATAGAATTTATTAACCCTAAAATTCTTAAAAATTTAGATATTTTTGCATTTACATCATTTTCGTGTTCATATGAGATATTGCATCCTAGATATATAAAATTATTCACCTGCTCCAAAATTGTATTGCCAAGTACAATTTTACTTCTGACAGGATCTACACCTTGAAATGCCATAATTTTTTATTTTCTCTGTAGATATCTTCAATCCATATTCTTCTGTAATTTTGTTAAGTTCATACAGACCTTTCTGCAGATTATCTTTTGAATTTGCTATTATTATTTGGTCATCTGTAAACAATACGGTGTTTAATTTTGTATTTTCTGATATTCTTATTCCAAATGTATATTTCTCACGAATGGAAAATGATAGAGAGAAATGGAAGCTTTCTGTATGAAAACCAGAGGGAAAACGCCGAGTTGGTATACCAAGATTCATGTGGGATAATAACATAAACAAGATTTCAGGGAAGTGTCCACCGCTGTGGTCTCGAGGTAGCGTGCTGCATTGTCACGCAGCGGGCCCGGGTTCGATCCCCGCTCGGGACAGTTTTTCTGGGTGAGGTTTTTATCAGGGTTTTTCCTTATCTGTAAGCAAATGTCAGGAAAACTTTAAGGCCCAAACGGTCCCCGAAACCATATGGTCATCGCAATCATGATTATTCATATTCATCTTAGATTAAGCTTAGGATTAGGGACTCTCCTGACGCACCACTATCATCATCATCACCCATCATATCATTGGGGCAATGTAACTCCGCCTTCCAGCCGCCCCAACCTTAGAAGTGGGTTACAAGGAGAGAACACCAGGAATGTCGAAAGACAACCTGGGACATTTGCAAAAAAAATCATTATACATTAGCTCAGAATAGGGATATAAGGATAGCTTTATATCCATGAACCTGCGTGTTCGATGGAACCAGTGAGATAATCAATTGTAGTCTTCACTATGTAAAAGAATCTTATTATAAAATACATGTGGGCCTATACCAACTTATTTGGTAAATTGGTAACATACATCTGTCATCTTTAAATTCTGGAATAACATTTCCGACTCTATTGCCAAAGCGTTATTAATAATCTTGTGGTAAGGATATCGCTTCAGGCATTTGTGTAATTAAATTCGGATTCAATGATTATATTGCGTTGAATATGTGTCCACAGAAACTAAATAAATCAAAATGAGGAAATTGCGTTAGGGATTTGTCAACAAACTGATTAAAAATATTCTCAACAAGCATACATTTTTATTAAACAAGACATCTTGTGCAGAAATTTAATTACCAGAATAATGCAAACCTCAATCACGTAACACTATTTTTTAGTAAAAATTCAAAATATATTTCACGTTGATTTATGAAACCAAGAAAAGCTGGTTTAACCACTTTCACATCGCATAATATATTGTTTAAAATTCATATACTTGAAATGTAGAGTAATATTTACAGTTTATTTATTTGTATAGTTGCTTTAACTAACTCACAGACTCTATCGAATTCGTAGGTTCATGGCCGCGCGAACGAAAGCTCTCCATTTATCCCTATCCTGAGCTAACATTTTCCAAATATTCCCTGCATAATCTACTTTCCTCAAACCAAGATTAATATTATTCTCCCACATTATTTTTTGGTCTACCAACTGGGTGTTTTCTCTCTGGTTTTCCTACAAGAAGCTTCCATGCACCTCTTTCCCTCCCCATTCGTACCACATGTCCTGCCCATCGCAATCTACGAGATTTAACTGCTCTTATTATAACTGGTGTCCTTTAACCCTTAAATTGGCAAAAGACTGACTGACTGACTGTTTTGTGGCAATGACTAGCATTGCCCAGCGTGCCGCTTTCTGGGAACCAGTTGAGGTCCCTTGGCGGCCAAACACCATTGTGTTTATTCAGTAGGGGTTTTGTTCCTTAGCCTTGCTGTCTCGCGGCTTATGTTTTCATTTCCGTAGCAGGTATGGATGATATGAGGATGGTCCCTAGCTGGAATCCAGCACACATATCATGAAAGTGGACCGTCATCGGGGTCTCTGGTGAATATGTTTCGGTGTACAGCACGTTGCTGTAGCATATGCCCTATATTGCGAACAATTGGATTCTCATGATTTTCTATGAGTTGCAACATGTGCACAACCCTTTTTTCAATTGTATCGGCAATATAGGGCATCTGTGCTTGGTCGTGAAGTACTGAGATTCTAGTGCGTAGTGGAGCTGAAAGTATAATTTTTAAGCATTTATTCTGGATTATTTGAACTTTTTTCTTATGTCCAGCAGCTAGGATACTCCAGGCTTCACAACCGTACAGCAACATGCTGCGGATCGCAACTTGATATAAAGTAAGTTTGATCCTGGTAGATAGCATAGGCGACTTGAAAAATGGATATAAAAGAGCAATGGCAGCGTTTGCTTTATGTTTTAGATTTTCAATATGAATTTTGAACGTAAGCTTGGAATCCAAATGGATTCCAAGATACTTGGCTGAAGTCTCTGGACGGAGTCTAAGAGCTCCTAAGGTGAGTCGGGCAGGAGTGCGTTTGTGGGTTTTTGCAAATACAACGAATTTTGTTTTATTTGCATTTAGTTTTATATTCCACAGACGCATATAGGATTGGACTGTATTTAGGGCAGTTTGGACCACACGAATGTGGAACGGTACGGAACGAAAACGTGCCTGATAAAACAGACACGTATCATCAGCAAAGGATGCGATATTTACGCTAGGAGAAGTAGGGAAGTCGGAAACATAAAGGCTATATAGGATAGGTGAGAGTACTGCACCTTGAGGAACTCCCGCCAAGAGGGTCTTGCAGTCAGAATTATACCCACTAACCGACACATAAAATTGTCGGTTAGTGAGGTATTTAGCTATCAATTTAATTAAATGAGCCGAAATGTTGAATTTGATAAGTTTGTAAATAAGTCCATTTATCCAAGTAGTATCAAAAGCTTTCTCAATGTCAAGAAATATTGCCACAGTACTTTTCCTAGCGTTGAAGCCCGTAACAACATGGTCAACCAGTCTTGCAAGCTGCAGTGGAGTGCTATGTGCTTTTCTAAATCCAAACTGATGAGTAGGAATAAGGTTTCTCTCAGAAATTGCAATTTTTAATTTTGCCAAAATAATTTTTTTCCATAATTTTGCCCAGCACTGGTAGCAGACTGATTGGACGCAAGTTGTCCGGTATGGTTGGGTCTTTACCAGGTTTAGGAATAGCGATTACCTTTGCTTTCTTCCATACTTCCGGGAAGTAGTGGAAACGAAAGCAAAGGTTCACTATTTGTAGGAGTAGGAGTAAGGTTTTTTCAGGTAAGTGTTTTATGGCCAGATTAGAAATCTGATCATGACCAGGGGCACGGTGGGACGGGAGGTTATGTACAATTGCTTTGAGTTCACAAAGCTGTACATCAGGATGGGGTATAGGAATAGGTGTGTCTAGAAAAGTACTGATTGTATGTTGCACCTCAGCTTCGTGAGTCGGTGTTGTAAGCTCATGAGGTCTAAACCGGTTCGCGAAATTGTCGGCTAGAACCTGGGCCTTCTCCCTAGGGAGATACGCCCAAGTTCCGTCCGACTGGATGGCTGAGGGAGGAGGCGGAGCTCGACTCCTTTTGAGGCGTTTTATTATCTCCCATGGTGGAGTCTTTTTGTCTGTGAATTGCTGAAGGGAAGAATCCCAATCAGCATTTCTCAGCTCTTTAAGCCGGCTTTTGACCAAATGAGCATAGTGATTGTATTGTTGCTTGTGATGTGGAGCTCCGAAATCGCGGTACCATTTTTGGTACTGCCTTTTTAGATTTAAATAATTTTGAAGTGTTGGATCGTTATATTTTGTTCGCGTATTATTAGTTTCTTTTGGTCGCGTTGTAGCAAGTGTAATGGCCGTTTTTATTGTGGCCTGTAGATTAAGGACAGTGTGTTCTATTTGTTCCGTAGACTCGACAGAGAGTGTAGGCATAACCCATTGGTTAAGCATGTTAGTGTAACTCTGCCAGTCTGTGCAATGATGTTGTAGCTTAAATGGGGAGGACAATAAAAATGTGGATGAAATTTTAAAAAGTATTGGCGTGTGATCAGAGTCAAGTGCGTCTGTAACAGTAGTGATGTGTGGTGAAATAGCAACATTCTTCGATAGAACTATGTCCAAAATATCGGACGTGAGACCGTAGGCGTGTTGGAAGAACAGTGTGTGTTCCCTTGGAGCAGAGATTTCAATGTTATGAAGTTGGCAGTAGTTTTGAAGGATTGTACCGGAGACATTCTGGACACGACAATTCCAATAATGATGTTTTGAATTAAAGTCTCCCGCAAGCAGATAGCTTGGGGAGATAGAAGTGAGGATATCTAAGTCGTGTCTTGTCAGAAGTCTTCGAGGAGATTTGTAGATTGCTGCTATGAATAATGTTTCGCGGTCTGTGATTGGTAGGAAGATACCCGTGGCTTCAATAAATTGAAGTCCCGGGATTTGGGCCACCCTATGGCCAATGGACTTTTTGATACAGATGGCAGTGCCTCCAAGGGGACCATCAAGGCGGTCATTCCTATATGTGTAGTACTGCGGAATTTGGAATTTCATTCTTGGTTTTAAGTGCGTTTCGTTCAGAAGAAGAATGTCGATACCTCTTGTTTGTATAAAAGTAATTAACTCATGAATCTGGTTGGATACACCATTGGCATTAAATGCCATGACATTAAGATAGCTTTGTGGAGGTTGCCTAGCCATCTCCGAAACATGAGTTCACCAGGTTAGTCAGGAACACAAACCTCTCCATAGGTGTCGTCAGACCACTCAGCAGAGGCTGAATGTCATGGAAAAGTTTCTGTCCCTGATCCGTCATTGGTATAGCAGCCACAGACCCTGGCTGACGTGGAGCAGTGCCTGCAGTAGGTTTAACTGTGATGCCAGAATTTACCATAGAACTATATGAGACTGTAGGATTAACAGGTTTTGTTGTGAAAGTTCGAGGTTGGGACGCCGGGGTTGTTGGACTTTGGTTTGGTTTTCTTTTTTCATAAGTCTCTTTTGCTTTCTTATAGGCTTCACAACCCCGGTAGGAAGCGGGATGTCCCTTTTCCCCACAGTTCGCGCACTTCAGCAGGCTCTTGTCCGTGAGTGCCGCGGTTCTCACCGGACACTCACGATGACTATGAGTACCAGCGCAAATTACGCAAGATGGGGTCAAGGAGCACCCCATGAAAGTATGGTTAAACTTCTGGCATCTGAAGCACTGCTTCATGCCAGCCTTAGGTTTGTATGGTTCCACAGCCACCACTGTCAAACAGAGGCGGTTTAAGTTATATATTTCTCTACCAGCATCATTGTTCTGAAGTTCCAGGATATATAATGGTAAGGGAGTAATAACTTCTCCTTCTTTTTTGGTGATTTGCTTTACCGATATTATTGGATATTCTAGTTCTTTAAGTTCTTCCTTGACTTCATCAGCAGTGATGCTGGAGGGAAGCCTCTTTAGAACAGCCCTCAGAGGCAGATCTTTTTTGAGTTGAAATGTATAAAATTCTTTCTTTGCATTTTTGAAGTATTCTTTGAGTAGATGGAAGTCTGCCTCCGAGGTAGCGTAGTATCTCAAACCGTCCTGGGTTTTAACTACTTTTACGTCTTTTTCGAATTTTCCTTTTAATTCCCTATTCATCCTGAAAAGGTCACCATGCCCAATCACCGTTATGGGTGGTGGGCGTGGTTCCCTTTTCGGCTGCGGCATTACTTGAGGCTTCCTGGACGGTTGATCACTACGCCTGGTAGCTGCTGTAGTCTGCTTGTCCCGTGACGGTCCAGGTTGAGGAGCCTGAGGGTCGGCTGTGTCCATTGAATCCGGTAATTCGGATAAAATTGAAAATCTATTTTGCACTGGCACAGCCGACACCTCATTTTGTCGTGATGTGACCGTAGTTGCCTTATTTGTGGATGGTTTCTCTTTATTTGAAACTGTATTCATGTTATCTTTTGAATTATTTTGGGATGGTTTCTCTTTATTTGAATTTGTATTCATGTTATCATTTGAACTATTTTGGGATGGTTTCTCTTTCTCATGTGTTTTAATCTTTTTAGGTTCAGGTACATATTCTGTATTCGCTGTAGGAATTTGATCTGCACCTGTGAAAAACAGGATACAGGGAGTTCCATAAGTATTGATTTCAATTCATGTAGCATTTTTTCAAAATAATCTTGGTTAGATTTCATATTGAGCTTAATCTCACTTAATCTTTTTAGGCAATCATGTGTAACATCACGAGCAAAATCGGACTGACCGAAATTTGGGAACGTGCTTATGAAATTGATTACTATAACTAGGGAACCACGCACCTCGCTAGCTACTGCTAGGTATTTTGATTCAGGTGGAAAATTTTGATTAACTACATATCTTTCAAATTTTTTGAGCGCAGTTTCCCAAAGTTCGTAGGCCGAGGGCTCCTCATACTCAAGGTCCATAGCCTGCTCGGCACTTACGCTTTTTAGTGAAGCAGCCATGGTAAGACTGTTCAGCACTAATTACTTATTACTACACTAGCACTTGGCTTGATTGAAACTGAACTAACAAGGCTTAACAAAGCACTCGCAGTTAATAGAGTTGCTTTGCAGGAACCAAACACCACTGTATAAACACAACACTGAAAAAATTTCACTGAAAAACACTGAATACTCTTTAATGGGTGTGGCCGCCAGGCCCCACCCGGAAAAAAGCGACACGCTGCACAACACTATTCACCAATTCACTATTTTCAGCCAGCTATCAGAAGAAAATAAAGATTTCAATCTGCAACTTGGAGTAGAGAGAGGCAAAAGCCCGAGCAGTAGCGCTCAAGACGCCAAGGTTGACCACAGGTTGCCCACCAGTTCACGTTGGCTCGTCGGTGATCCTTACTACCAGTAACAGGAGCTGACGTTACCGCCAACAGGAAACTTTGCGTACTCGGTGTATCTAGGATGCCTTGACTTGACTTCACTGTTCCACTGCCGTCGAATGAATGAATGGTGGGCAAAAGACAAATATCTTGTGCCAGTTATTTGAATGTGGCGGACCGCACTGAAAACGGAATCTTTTATAACTGTTATTATTAGGTATTTTGTATAATTAGACACATATTTATGTGGTTTCTTTTCGTTCGTTTTCTTCCGATTTATTAAAAATATTAAATTAATTAAACCAACTGGTGTATCCAAAAGGATACATTATGAATTTAAGGGTTAAAGACCATGTAGTTTACTCTATGTAATATTCTCAATTCACCTCTCTGATCATCTCTTTTTGGTATAAAAAGTTCCTAAAAACTTAGTTTTATCATCATTGCCATTCATCAAGCTTAGGATTAAGGCCTCTCCTGCCCCATAGTTACCATCATCATCATCGCCTATCATATCATCGGGGCAGCGTAACTCCGTCTTCCAGGCACCCCAACGTCAGAAATGGGTTACAGTAACGCGATGCCAGGAGAGAATACGAGAATGTTGAAATGGCATTGAATAAAAAAATATTTTCAATACTCGTAATCTACTTTCCTCCCTTAAATTAAGGGCTACGTCCATGGTTACTTTAGCCCTACAAGAATTAAATCGTAAGTTTCGTCTAAGTAATATTGTTGCGTTTCTTCTGTGAAGTTTGGCAGCGTGTACCACTCAATTGCACATTTAACTTTTCCTTGATAGATGTTGTCACATTTAATCAATGATTGAAAAATGATGATTTAGAAGCCTCTACGGTATTTTGAAGTCTATTTCTTGTCAATACTAATAAAAGTCATTGTTTAAAATCGTGGATAGTCATAAAATAAAATAATATTAAAATGTACAGCCTTTGAAATAATTGATGGCGCACACATAATTTTCCAAGTCTCAGAACTAAGCCACTGCGCATGATCAGAGATCAGCTATTTGGTTCACAAAAATACAATTATTTGACAAACTAAAATCCGTTCTATTTCGTTGTGTGTCTTGCAAAGGAAAATAATTTCACGTAAATAAGTAGTGCGGTAAATACTGAAAATAAAACAAAGCAAAACAAATTAAACAAAAGAAAGAAAATTTAATTGAAATAAGGAGGGAGAGAGAGAGAGAGAGAGAGAGAGAGAGAGAGAGAGAGAGAAAGAGAGAGAGAAAAACATGACAGCGGGATCGAACACGCGACCTTATACACGAGAAACAGAAGCTCCCTCCACTAGGCCACAACCATCCCTTGTAGGAATTGCCTGTATGAAGCGATCCAATACTCCAGGAGTTACTTGTATAATGAAATTAGATATTGTCTACACTTAATTTAAATTAATCAAACGCGTTTTGTATTAGTAGTGGAAATAAATAATTTTTGTCGTGCTTTATGTTTTGTAAACAATGTAATGAGACGTTATAATCGCTATTCATTATATATATATATATATACTAGAAGTCCCGGCCACACGTTTTTGTGGCTAAGGTATACGTTAAAAATTGAAATTAAGTTGCTGTCTTTCAGCCAGATTACTTAAAACTAATACTTACACATGTAATTAAATTATTTTGAAAATAAAATAAACACTGAACACACTTAAATTATGAAATAATCAATATTTGTAAATCAATTGAATTTCGCGGTTGCAACAAAAAGCCATCTGGATCTCTCTTCGTTAAATAATAAACCAATTACCTTACCAAATTACCTTACACCGCCATCTGTTAGAATCGTATGGAACTCACAGATAATTACACCGCCATCTGTTAGAATCGTATGGAACTCACAGATAATTATAACTCTTTGTTAAATAATAAACAAATAATTTGCAATAAAAAAATTATGCGACTATAAATTTAGTTATAAACTACCCGTCCTCAACTTATACAAAGTATGCTTTTTTTGTCTGAAGGCCTATCAAAATCTCTATTCCATCATCAGCAGATGTTTCTTCGCTACATTACTTGATGTTATTGGTGCTGGTCCTCATGTGGTGTTGTACGGGAGAGGCTCCTGGGTGAGGTTTTTTCGGGGGTTTTCCTCACCTGTAAGACAAATGTCAGGAAGCTTAGAGCCCAACAGTCCCCGAAAATCATCCGGCCATCATCATCATTATCCTTATCATCAACAACCTTCACCGGTGTGGAAAGCAACGGGACGCTACCACACCTATAATTCCCTAGTAAACCTGCAAAGTGTAGCATGAAAATGCTATGATTGCAGTGAAAAACCTGTCCTCGGGCAGAATTACTATGGATGGATGGATGTGTTTCTATTGTTGTGTGTTATATTTCCTGAAATAGTTTTCTGATTTAATTTTAATTAAACTATAAATGTTATTATATATGGATTCCGATAATGAAATTACAAATCATGATTTTACTTGGCGACTAGGAAAGCCAGGAAAAATCTAGTTTACTCAGCAATGGATTTGATTGAGACCTATCTAATTCATCAAAGTCTCTACCGTTTGAAATAACAATGTAAAATGGATTTTGTTGATTTTTTATATATTTCTATATCAAAAATTGTTTGATAATTCTTACCAGTAGTCTCAAAATAACTTTTCTAGAGTTAAGAGACCTAATAGAAAATATCTAAGAAATTATACCGAAAAACTCTAGGATAAGAGAATGTGGATATTTATATCGCAACAAATATCATATTTTATCTACTTTTTTTTTTTCATCTCACGTAATGAGGAGTATTACATTTAAAAAAAAGTGTCTAAAAAAACGAGCACCAGTCTCTGATATCCAAAACTACTTGCGTTCTTTTTTATATCTGTTATATATATTTATATTACAATGAAAGTTATTTTATTTGGGCTCCGAAATTACTTTCGTTAAAAATTTCAGCAATTTTATAATACAGTAAAAGCTCCTTATTCGCGGGGGACGTGTTCCGTAAATATCCCGAAATGTGGAATGGTGATATGTATGCGTATAGGCATATAGGGGATACGATCCAAAGTTCCAAAATAAAATAAAAAATTATCAAAATAAAATCAATTAATGAGAGACTTTGAACAATTTTCCTTTTACTCGACAATATAATTTGGCAACAAAGCAGAAGAGAAGCGTGTTATTCAATCAAAATCATTGCAACGAATGACAAGTTTAAACAACGAAACACCGATCGTGGCGAGGGCGACATTTATCAACGGACATAGCGGCACGTGAAATACAGCGGCGACGGTTTTTAACAACGTACTTTAAACTTAGTGACAATAAGTTTTTTTTTACTTTGATATTAATGGTATGGTCATGTCAAACGAATGCCAGAGCAAAGATTGCCAAAAATTGTTATGGAATAGATCCCAATGGAAAGGAGGAAGAGAGGAAGACCGAAGAAAACTTGGATAGAAGGGGTACAAGCAGCTATGAATATCAGAGGAATGGAGGAAGATCAATGGATGGATAGAGAGGAATGGCGTTTGGTTTCCGGAAGACGGCGGCAGCTGCCTTCATACCGGATGATGATGATGATATTAATTTGTCCATTTGATTTGAATCACACTTTGTAAAAGCGCATTGGTATGTGCCTGTAGTAAAAAAAAATAGTTGCCGTTGTGTTAATAAAGGATACTACTCCTTACAATATACCGACTGGATCCGCGAATAAATAAATTTGTAGCCGCGAATACAGGAACTATGTCGCGATTTTTAACCCGCGAATAAGGAGTTTTTGCCGTATAATGCTTTTAATCAATTTGTTAACAAAATTATTTAGTTTCACTTTGAAAGGAAAAGGGAAATTTCGACTTCCCAGAAATAATTGGAGAGTTTTCTATGGTGATCATATCTTCCAGAATTACGAGTATACTCCAAAAATAAGAAACAATATTAAATATTTCTCTAAACAAAGAAATTAAACATGGGCTCAATTCTGGAAATGCGTACTATTATGCATTGCATAGACTCTTGATGTCCCAACTCCTTTCAAAAAAACTTTAAACTGAAAATATATAAAACTATTATTCTATCAGTTATATTATATGGATGCGAAACATGGACTCTTACTTTAAGGGAGGAAAGGAGATTACAAGTATTTGAGAATAAAGTACTTAGGAAAAATTTTGGACCAAAGAGAGATGAATAGACAGGTGAATGGAGAAGACTACATAACAATGAACTACATGGTCTTTATAGGAAGCCAGTTAAGTCTCGTAGACTGCGATGGGTAGGACATGTTGCACGTATGGGGAATGAAAGACTTGCACGGAAGCTTCTTGTAGGAAAGCCAGAGGGAAAACGCCCAGTTGGTAGACCAAGAATGAGGTGGGAGAATAACACTAAATATGATTTGAGGGAAGTAGATTATACAGCGAATGATTGGAAAGGATTAGCTCAGGATAGGGATGTATGGAGAGCTCATGTCCGCGCGGCCATGAACCTACGGGTTCGATAGTGCCAGTGAGAGTAAGTATTCGACGACGTAACTTTGTATCAAGCGCTGGTTGAAATATGTTGTTATAATTTTTAAAAAAGAGGGGGAATTCTAGAAAATCATAAAGTAAGCCAATATTCCCCCAGGATGATAACGCTGCTGTTAATGATAATAGTGATGGGCAAATGGGCAAATAATGAAAATATGTGCACGTGCTAATGAACCAAGACTTACAAACATTGGAGATGTGATATATTGTGCGAGAAGCAGGTCGGGTGTTATTGTTGCAATTACATGACTCTACAGTAACATTTAAGAGATTAACACTGATTCCCACACGGTCAACCCCATAGAAAGGAGAATGAGAGAGAGCTATTTACGAGCTTGTAGAATAGACTGAAACATTTACATTCGTTTTGAAACCGGCATTCCAACATCGTTCACAAATCCTCTCAAACTAATAGTTTCACTTCCATGCAATGGATAATATAAAAATTCCGTCACGCAGCAATTGTATACAGTAAGCGAATTCCTTAGCATGTCGAATTTATCGTTCGAATTTACTTATTTAATCAAGATTTTTAAAATACATTACGAAACTCCGTTGAGGTCACTGTGTTAAAGTTTTAAAAATTGTAAAACAGCACCTGATATCTCAGTTGTCCTCATTAATTTGCAGTGTTGTTTCATAGGATTCCTTTCGATAGCTTAAGTATCGGCCGCGGTGGACTAGTGGTTATGCTCCTTGCCTCTGGTCCCGAGGGTCGCGGGTTCAAACCCGGCCGGGGTCGATTGATTTTTAGGACGGAAATATCCAAGGAGCAAGTCCTCCGGGAGGGACTTTAAGCCATGGGTCCCGAGTCTGAAGATTTTCAGGCTCGTAAAAAATCCTTAAGCCTGAATGAAAAGGCCTCTAAGCAAAATTTACCGAATTTTCCCGTCCTAGTACTACCTTGGTTTCCTAGATGTCAGTATGAGGCGGAACGCTGAACACGGACCACTCAAAATGACATCTATTCGAAAACAAGTGTAACTACATTAGTATGGTTCAAATTCTTCCCTGTAGGGGGAGAGCGCCTAAATCTCTGTAAAGGGAAAACATAGGCTTACAATACAAAAAAGTATCATATTCTGCTTTATGAAAGCAAGCACTGCAAATTATGGAGTACGACTGAGATATCAGGTACTGTTTTACAATTCTTAAAACTTTACTTATTTATGTAATATATTTTCTTCCTTCTATTATTTAAATTTTATGGAATGGAACCTACAGTTACTTTGCTATATAATAAAAATGGCTGCTGCTAGAGTGAGTTTTTGTTTCGAGTTTCCGGTAAATCACCAATCAAATGATTAGATTTCGGTGATATTTAGAAAAACTTCCTATTTTATTTTAGTGGCATCTGTTGAGTTTTGTTGCAAAAAATCGAAAATTGCACCGCGATTCCGATTTTGCATGTTAACGAACTGGAACTTTTTTAATTGATTGCTAGATCTCGAGTTTGGTTCCGAATAAACAAATATTGCCACTCCAGCAGCAAAACGCGTCCCCTCGGTGGCGTAGTGGGGAAAAGGTCGGTGGATCTGCTAGTCAGTCCTCCCTTCCAAGTCCGATGGACTCGCGGACCATGAGTGGGGTCAGCAGGAAAAACATTTGGCTATAGGGGCCTGCTGTCAAGCCTGAACGACCCCGGCCCACAGCAGGGGGCCTGTGCCGCCGTTGGTGGGGCGGTGGGAGACTAGGGATTCGTGCACCCTATCTCCTGGTTCATTGAACCTGAGACCATCTGTGGGGGCACCATGGGAGATGAGCTCCCTGGATGCCTACGTTGCTCAGTGGGCTGCCTCACAGCAGCTACACGACTTGGCCTAGTCTTGCGAACGGGCTGGATGGGACAATACCGGGCGTAATGCTGGGAATTACCACCAGGTCGATAAGCTCGGGAAAGGAGTAAGTGCGGTCTTCAGGATCTCGGACTTAGCGCTGACTCTGGAACCGAGTGACCCAAGGACAATCTGTGAGGTCGTCAGGAGTTGAGCGACCTGACGTACTAAATGCTCAGGCTGGACCCACTTCAGCAACCAAACACGTCCCCAGCTGGTGCACTGGGGGAAAGATCGGTGGATCTGCTAGACAGTCCTCCCGGTTAAGTCCAAGGGACTCGTGAACCATTAGTGGGGTAGGCAAGAGTTGAGCGCCTTGTCGTACTAATTGCTCATCTGTTGGAGCTTGCGAGCTCCGTGCTGGCCCACAACAGCTGCAGAAGGCGTCCCTGGGGGCACACCAGGGCTCGGCTCGGACCAGTCCAGCGGGGAGCTACTGTACTGGTTCCTGGCTTGGCCTACGGGCCCGTCGACAAACTGTGGGGTCGCCAGGAGATGAGCACCTGGATGTACTAAAAGTCTCACACTGTTGGGCTTGTAGCCCTAGCCGGTCTCACAACGGCTGCAGGACACGTCCCTGGAGGCAGAACAGGGGAATGGTCGGTGGATCTGCGACAGCAGTCCTCCCGGCTAGGCTCATGGAGCCCGTGGACCAACTGTGGGGTCATCAGGATTGAGTGACCTGATGTACTATGTAGCTCATCAATTGCCCAGAAGTGCAAACTCCAACACTCTCTCCCTGGAGTGTTGGTGTAAGGACCGAGAACTTGAACGTGGACGCGAAGTTAGGATAGGGAGGACTAGAACTAGGACTTGGGAGTATGGTCATGACGACCGAGGTATCCCAAGGGGTGGACGGCAGGGCCTAGATGTCACCCTGAAGCATTAACGGACATACGTATACACACATACACACAATGGATAATATTACTCTTTACAAGAAGAAAAGTATATGAAATGAACTTCATTCCTTTTGGTGTAACATTCTAGTATTCACACATTTAGAAAGTATATACTAATATAAAAAAGTAACAAATAGGAAATTAACAAAAATAAACTTCGGGACTCCAAATGTTAAAAAAAATAAAAATCGAGTTTTTCAAAATCGTGAATAACTTAATTTTTAAATCCATCCATCCATAGTAATTCTGTCCGAAGGCAGGTCTTTCACTACAATCATAGCATTTTCAGGCTATGCATTGCAGCTTTTCTAGGGAATTATAGATGTGGTAGCTTCCCGTTGCTTTCCACACCGATGAACGATGATGAAGATGATAATGATAAGGATGATGATGATGGCCGGATGATTTTCGGAAACCATTGGGCCCTAAGCTTCCTGACATTTGTCTTACAGGTGAGGAAACACCCCGAAAAAAAACCTCACCCACGAACCTGTCCCGACCGGGAATCGAACTCGGGCCAGCTGCGTGACAAGGCAGCACGCTACCTCGAGACCACAGCGGTGGACAATCTTTAAATATAAAATCAAAATTCATTCACATTAATGTTGTTCTATTGGCAGTTTGGAATTTGGCTTGTCAGGCTTTTATAAATTATATCGAAAGTAATATACATTTATAAACTTTTAAAATAAGTTTTGTAATAATAATGTTTTAATAAATTAATGGGTATATTATAAAAGAATTATGATTTTAAACATTCAATAAAGGAAACTTTTAATTAGGGTCTAGAGAAAACGCATTCCAAATTTAATATTAACATCAAAATTCTTAGTTCTTTAATGTCAATTCAAAGTTTTATAAGGTCACATACATAACCTACCCGTCGTGGTGCTCTTAACCGAGTGTCTCGATGGGCCGGCACTTTTACTTTGAACAAATTAGAGTGCTTAAAGCAGGCAGTATCAGCCTGAATACTGACATGTTAACCTATGGGTTCACTTTTAAGCAAAAAACAATAATTTTAATATATTTTCTTAATTTTGACAATTTTAGATCGTCTGTTCATTTAAATGGCGAGGATTCAACTTCCGTTTCAGTACCAGATGACTTCTATTGTGTGTGTCTATTAATTTATGTTTGCATAATTAATTCATTCATCTTCCCAAGTACACAGATACCAGAATGTTAGCCCAAGTTCTTCAATTATGCACCCCTGTCTGTTTTGTAAATAGGACAAAGACGTAGGGAAAGGAGAAGGTAATAGAGCAGATGATTACGATACACACTATGTTTAGAATCAATTACGAGGATCTCCACCAGGTGGTGTCTAATTGCGTAGTCAGGTCAGTCAGTGCTGGGGCGCCAACATCAATAGGGAGTAGGATCATCATCACACGCATGAAGACATTGGAGACAAGCGCATCATGCACTCCGCTACATCAATACATGCTCTGTTATCCATGCTCCATGCTTGTACACACTACCGCAATTCTTCTATTCATAATTTATTCTTCAAATGCGAATGAGATTGAAGGATGTTCCGGAGGATGGTAAAATCCCGACGAGAGAAAAGAAGTTGAAGTATAAGAAGCAGCTTAAATAAAATACCTAATAATAATTTTAAGAGGAATATTCCACAATTTTATTTTTATAAAATTTTGGAGCAGGTGAATAATTTTACGTATCTAGGATGCAATATCTCATATGAAGAAGAAAAGTACGTAAATGCAAAAATATCTAAATTTTTAAGAATTTTAGGGTTAATAAATTCTATCTTCAAGCCACAGTTAGTCCAAAAACATTCAAGACTAAAAGTGTATAAAACACTGGTTCTTCCAACTCATTTGTATGGTAGCGAAATTTGGACGTTGAAACAGAAGGATATACAGATACTTAGATCTGCTGAAATGAGATACCTTCGGCGGACTGCAGGATACACACCTACTAGATCATAAAAAATGAAGACATCTTAGAAGAATTACACATAGAACCTTTAGACAACAAAATTTATGATTATAAGTCAAGATGGACGCAACATGTTCATCGAATGGAAGATCACAGGATACCCAAACAAATGTTAAGATATCAACCTGCAGGAAGAAGACGACCAGGACGTCCGCTCAAAAGACTTTTGACTCAAAAGACTCTCTTGAGGCCGAAACAGGTCAACAAATGGCTTAAATTCGTGAATGTTCTATAATGATGATGATGAATATTCCACAATACAGTATTTCTTCTTTAACCTAAAGTGATTTGTCACCAGAGGTCCTGTCTATAGCATCTTCTTCCCTCAAATCTCTAGTTTCCATACTTCTTCTCACTCCATCTATCCAACGTTCTCTAGATCTAAAACGTTTTACTATCACATTGGGACACTCTGTTATTGCAATTTTTGCACCAAAATAGATTCATCTCCTAAACAAATTGTATCATACTCATTCTAAGGGATTCATATTGAAAACCTGCAAGTTGTTCCACTAGAAGTTTAAATATGATCTCAAATAAATTATATGATTGAAAATAGACTATTGAATTTTTCATGTCTAGAAAATAGTATTACTCTTATGGAAATATTGTCGCCACTTGACGCCGCTAACTGAATGACAGAAATGGAAATAATATATATCCCTATTCTCCATCTAGCATAAGTACAGCATCAACATACTCGTAAATTTAGGGTACAGTTATCTTCACTACTTCTACTAAAATGTAAATCGTGAACATTATATTCTGATTGTCCACCGCTGTGGCCTCAAGGTAGCGTGCTGCCTTGTCATGCAGCGGACCCGGGTTCGATCCCCGGTCGGGGCAGTTTTTCTGGGTGAGTTTTTTATCGGGGTTTTTTCCTCATCTGTAAGACAAATGTCAGGGAAACTTTAAGGCCCAAACGGTCCCCGAAATCATATGGCCATCATCATCATTCTTATTATTATCCTTCACCGGTGTGGAAAACAACGGGAAGCTACCACACCTACAATTCCCTAGTAAATCTGCAAGCATAGCATGAAAATGCTATGATTGAAATGAAGGACCTGCCTTCGGGCAGAATTATTATGGATGGATATTCTGATTGCTGAACAACAACATTGACATTTGGAATTTAATATTTTGAGACCATTGATACGCCAGCAGCTTCAGAATAATATTGCTAAATAAACCACTTTAGTTCCATATTCATTTTTAGCACACCTGTACGTGACAAAACAAGTTTCGTTGAAAAGGGGTGGTTCAGTGACATCTCCTCTAGCCGCTGTTCCGATAATTTATGTTCTTCTCCCTAACTTTACTAAATAATTGTGTGATAATTATATGTCCTTGATTTTTTCCCTCAAATCGGAGACCCACTTTCTTGGCAAAGTTGTAAGTGAAACTAATTAACTTAATTATTTATTTCAAATGAATTAATCAATCAATCAATCAATCTAACTTAAAAGGACACGTTCACTGAAAAGAATTGTTATTTTCTGGATATGAAAAATCCTGGAGTCCGTAACATGTCTTGAGGTTACTACATGTTACTTTCCTTACATTTTTCCTAACAGACAAGATAGTAATTATAAACTACTAATACATATTAATTATATACTATTACAACTAATAAATTAATAATATAAATTTAAATAATTTATTTTCCCACTTCAGTCTATCTTTCGTTTTTGTAGCCCATCTAACTTTTTAATGTATTATCGATATATCTGAATTTCTCCTTTAAATGTTTCTGTGAAAATATAAAATGGCGTTTAGCTTCGAGGAATTCAGGTAAGAGTGAAAAACCGAAATTAGCTTTAGTGCAAACTGGAGTTAAACTTTGCTGATCAAGTTGCTTAAGTTCCCTTCGAGTTCGCCTCACCACCGGGGTTATGATCATGAAGTTTGAACAACAACGAACAATCTAAGACATAAAGAGCAGGAGAGCGCCCTTATAACTTTCATCTGTAATCCTATGATCCTATACCACTAACCAAACTTTAAGTTATCGCAAAAGTATGGAGATATGTAAATGTTAAATAATTATAATTCTGAAAAGTAAACGACCAGTTGGTAGACCAAGAATTTGATGGAAGAAAAACATTAACCATGATTTGAAAGGAGTAGATTATACAGGGGATGATTGGAAAACATTAACTGAGGATAGGGGTGTATGGAGGGCTCATGTACCTACAGGTTCGATAGACCCAGTAAGTTAGTTAATTGTCCAATCGCAGATTACAGGCAATAAAAATTCTACTGGTCGCTTATTTCTGGGGTAAGGTGAAAAATATTTTGTGATACTAGTAACTGTTTCACAACTGCAACGAATATACACTTCGATGGTATATCAATTATATTTGGATTTTCTTTAAAGTAAAACGTATAGGGCCTACATTTTAACCCTACTTTTTGAACTTATGTAGTCCAGTACATTTACAATCAGTGCCGTAAAGATAGATCAATGTTCCGTAAGCCGGTGTGCACTATTTGACGTGATAGTTTCATACCTATTGTTAGTACCCCTAAATATCCAATTGCTTAAGTACAGAGAAGGCAGTGAGTTCGTTTCCCGGCCAATATAAACTTTCCAAAAATGTATTTAATATCATTGGATGCTATATATCTCACGATTTCCATATATATATTGCAATTTCGAGTAAAAAATGTTTTTACTGCATTAAAATAATTAAAATTAATTTGTAAAGAATTAAATAATTACATTAACATAGGAACTCTTAAGAAAAATATTTAGAAGCACGCGAGAAATACAAATTCCAGATGGAGTTCTGTTAAACATTTATTACAGTTTATTAAATAAAGCTAATTTTAAGCGAAACAATAACCGTGTTACAAAAAGTCACAACAATAAAATACTATACTATTAATTGTATATGTCAGTTTCGTATAAAATAAAAGGGTAAAAACATCTCGACGTTTCGATCCTTTTTTTTAAGGATCTTGAAAACCGAATTTTCCAAATACCGTTAATCAATAGTCATTTCCTAAAATTCATAAAATATATGTAAAAATTATCTAGTACAAATTATGCTGGTACTTTACTTCCGTAACGATTTGTTGATATTAAACTTTGCTTATTTATTTTGTATCATCCATTATCAAATTGTAAGTAACTCGATTCTTCAGTATTTCTCAGGTGAGAGAGCACAAATAAAAAGTTTGGGGGAAATGTTGAGTCATACATACTTTCAGTATAATTAGTCAGGAGTATCATTAACACAAACACTTCATGGCAGTAAAATAGCTTATTATAGAACAAGATAATGCCGCAAACTGTTTAATATACAAAAATAAATGTTTGTTTGTTCGTACTTTATGCGCGGCCATACCGTTGATCCGAATGTGATGGGCTGTTTGCAAAATGTTCAGGAGATACCCGGGATGAACATAGGCTATAAGAGAGTTGTGATGCTCAACTTCTACACTCTTATAAATCACCCGCTGTAGTGGAAAACGTGAAAAAAGTAGCTCCTTGGACGCTTAAATGGCTTACGCTGCCTAAACCATACAAATACACAAAACTAATGTACACAGAATTGAATATCTCAAAAAACTCTACAAAAAGTCCACGACAGCACATGTTTATCTCATACGGATAACTCACAATAACCATTTTTGTCTTTCATTGATGCCAAGAAGAACGAGACAAGTACGTAGATTCCTGTGCAAGCATAGCAGCACATGACGGGTATTCTTTTACGGATAACTCACAATAACGAATTTTGTCTTTTAGCTAATTCATGCCAAGAAGATCGCGATAAGTAGATTCCCGGGCAACACCGCGTAATCAGCACGGTGAATCTTAAAATAATTACGATATATATTTATAATTATTTTTTCCTTTTTACTTATTCAACTAAACATAAAATCACATTAATTTTCATTTATTTAGGCGTAGCAGCGCACGCCGTGTATTAGCTAGTTTGTAATAAAATACATTCATTACTTTTAATTTTTTTTTCATTATTAAAGATAGGTCTCTATACCACTAAGGTTTGGATTAAAATTATTTTAAGAGTTGTAGGAACAACTTTTTTGAGACGCTTTAGGGAATGCATTATGGAGAAGATCTTTTCAGATGTTTGTTTCGTTTGGACATTCTAATTTAAATTAGAATCTAAGTAAAGTCCCAAATTTTTAACGACGTCGGTATAAGGAATTTGTTCGTTATCTAACATGATAGCCGGCATATTGCTATTGTTTTTGGAGTTTAATAATCTTGGATGTCCGATAATTATTGCTTACGTTTTGTTATAAAATAATACGAATAATTGTTGAGATTGAAGTTCTTTAAAAATTTGGACCGAACATAGACGAACAATTGCTATTGTTTTTGGAGTTTAATAATCTTGGATGTCCGATAATTATTGCTTACGTTTTGTTATAAAATAATACGAATAATTGTTGAGATTGAAGTTCTTTAAAAATTTGGACCGAACATAGACGAACAATTGCTATTGTTTTTGGAGTTTAATAATCTTGGATGTCCGATAATTATTGCTTGCGTTTTGTTATAAAATAATACGAATAATTGTTGAGATTGAAGTTCTCTAAAAATTTGGACCGAACATAGACGAACAAACAGGTGAATGGAGAAGACTGCCTACATAAGTGAGCTATATGACCTTTATAGGATACCATATGTAACAAGAACGGTCAAATCTCAAGAATACTAAAGGACAGGACATGAGGGGCTTGGAAACTCGTAGGAAAACTAGAGGGAAAGCGCCCGCTAGGTAGGCCAAGAATGAGGTGGGAAAATAATATTAACCTTAATTACAGAGAGACAAATTATACAGGGAACGACTGAAAAAAAATAGCACAGATTAAATAAGGAAGTAAATATAAATAAAACCAAATACACAGTATGGTCAATCATAGAAATACATTATATAATGAAAATGGATACTTAATGACAAATGAATTATATTTGAAAGTAGTTGCTGAATTAAAATACCTAGGAACAGTAATTACAAATAGGAATGAGGCGCAAAAAGAAATTAATCACAGGTTCAACTCAGAAACGCATGCTATTATGCAATACAGGGGCTCTTGTCATCCCAGCTACTTAAAAAACTTCATCATCATCATCATAGTACATTCACGAATTTAGGCCATTTGTTGACCTGTTTCGGCCTCAAGAGAAACACCACCCAGAAGTCTTTTGAGTGGACGTCCTGGTCTTCTTCTTCCTGCAGGTTGATATCTTAACATTTGTTTGGGTATTCTGTGATCTTCCATTCGATGAACATGTTGCATCCATCTTGACTTATAATCAGAAATTTTGTTTTCTAAAGATTCCATGTGTAATTCTTCTAAGATGTCTTCATTTTTTTTTTGATCTAGTAGTGTGTATCCTGCAGTCCTCCGAAGATATCTCATTTCAGCAGATCTAAGTCTCTGTATATCCTTCTATTTCAACGTCCATACTTCGCTACCATACAAAAGAGTTGGAAGAGCCAGTGTTTTATACACTTTTAATCATGAATGCTTTTGGACTAACTGTGGCTTGAAGATAAGAACATTCTTATGGTTTTATTAATCCAAATCATTACTCCAGCTTGTCCATGGGTTTTCCTGTTGACACCGCTATATATTTGTACATAATTTTGTGTTTTTTTTCGTTCCTTTAAGTTTCTTCTTAGTTTCTGTAGTTACTGCAATATCAATGTTTCTATTTTTAAATATACTGTCTAGTTCCTCTTCTTTTTCATGGATGCTTCGGACATTCCAGGTTGCATATCTTACAATATCATTGTGCCGTTTTCTTTTAACCATATTTCTTTGCTGTGGGTCGTCATATTTCAATTCCTTCTGGCTTTTTTCGTGTTGAGACTTGAAAGTAGTTTTGAAGTTCCTTAGGACAGGTTACTGGCCTGACGCTAAGTAGTCCAGTGGTAGGGCTGCTACCTTTTAGTCTCTGGACAGACATTAGGATACCGCATTTACTCAGTACCTGATGGAACGGTTATACCGCCGTGACTCGGTCCTCAGAGCCTTGTTTGTGAAAACGGGTTGTACCACGAGAAGGTGAGGATGAGAATTAGGTAGGAGAGGTTATACACATGTCACTACCCCTTACAACCCCTTAAAAACTTAAACTAAAAATATATAAAACAGTTATTTTCCAGATATATTACGTGGATGCGAAATATGGTCTCCTACTTTAAGGGAGGAGAAAATACTTTGAGTATTTAAGAATAAAATTCTTAGGAAAATTTTTGAACTAAGGATGAACAAACTGGTGAATAAAGAACACTTTATAACAGTGTTCTACTCGATATTTATGGGAAACCAGATGTAGAGAACAGTTAAGTCTCGTAGATTGCAATGGGCAGGATATGTGGCACGAATTAGAAATGAAGGAGAGGCATGGAAACCGTATTGCTAAAAACCATACACAAAGTGCTAAGTAGGTAGGCCAAAAACTAGTTGGGGAGGATAACAAACGTGATTTGAGGGAAGTGATTTATACTGGGGATGATTGGAAAATATTAGTTCACTATAGGGATGAATGGAAAATTTATGTCCGCGCCGTCCATCGCTGTGGTCTCGAGGTAGCGTGCTGCCTTGTCTTGCAGCGGGCCCGGGTTCGATTCCCGGTCGGGACAGGCTCCTGGGTGCGGGATTTTTCGGGATTTCCCTCACCTGTAAGACAAATGTCAGGAAGCTTAGGGAATAATTGGAAAGCATTAGCTCAGGATAGGGATGTATGGAGAGCTTATGTCCGCGCGGCCATGAACCTACGGGTTCGATAGTGCCAGTGAGTAAGTAAGTAATTATTATTATTATTATTATTATTATTATTATTATTATTATTATTATTATTATTATTATTATTATTATTATTACAAAACAACAGAAAAATAAACGAGAAGAGATTACTTACATTTGTGCCAAATTACATAATAATGTTCAATAATAACTTAGAGTTTTACATTATCTTGTTTTCTATGCGGTCCGAAATATTTAAATAATAGGTAGCAGAAATCATTCTTTCGCTAATTTAAGGTTAGGATAATTCTTTCCCAATATAAATCTCTAGATTGAACTGAGTAAGGTGGTATTGTTATAATTTGCACATACTAAACAGCGAGTTCCAAACAGTAAAACTGACACTAATTCATTACTGATTACTCTATGGACTCGTGTTTAATGAGAATAAATAAACATAATGATATCCAGGAAAGAATAAATAAAAGAGTACAAATAGCTAAGAAATGTTTTTTGCGCGATAGTACGTTTTGTCGTGCTTACAATGATTGAAAGTTCAACTTCCTATATTTCGGGCTTGCCAACCTAAATAACGATACTGTAATAAAATAACTATACTGTAATATATATATATATATATATATTTTTTTTCAACGGTCCCCGAAAATTATCCAGCCATCATCATCATCCTTAACATTAACATCATCCTCCTTCACCGGTGTGGTAAGCAACAGGAAGCTACCACGCCTATAATCCCCTAGTAAAGCTGCAAAGCATAGCTTGAAAATGCTATGATTGCAGTGAAAGACCTGCCCTCGGGCAGAATTACTTTGGATGGATATCCGCGCGGAAATGAATCACCTAACTTACGAAATAGTAAAAAAAATTAATTCAGATTTTAGCAATAGGCCTAAGTTTAAAAAATCTATAAAAAGCCTCTAGTCATGGTAGCTATAATAATTATAGCTTAAGGCAGCGATTTATAACACGAGCTCCATGAGACTGTGCGCTCCGATATGCACCTGGAGCGCTCCGCTGGACAGGTAACGCTACCTGGCGACTTGGTTCAGTTTAACTCGTCAAACGCAATGATGAGCATGATTACGTTCAGCGAGAATCAAGCCCTCGTATTTTTTTTTTGCACAGAATATCTATCCCAATTTTGAAACGGCTAAATTAGCTAATTCGATGAAAAAAAAAACAAAAACATAAAAATCGCCTTAAAAACTAATAACAAACTCAACAACATCGTATCAAACAAAATTGAAGTAACAAATAAATACGAAAAAAGGCGTTTACAAACTAATGTACAAAATTGCGATAAGTTTTAGGTCCGTAGAACAACAAGACATTTTAAAACACGACATACTGAACATTAAAAGAAATGAATAACGAAGAAAAATCAAGTTTTGCCAAACATATACTAGAAACGGGTCATCAATTCAACAAAATCGATAATCCTATGTCAAAATTACACAGAAAGAATAACAACAACAAGATTAGCATCCTAGAAGACAGAAATTTTAAAAGAAGCTGAGATAAAGACTTGCTCAACAAGAACACGCCCGCAGACCTGAACCCATTGTACAACTTATACACAAACATTAGTATTGTAATTGTAGCCTCACTATGATGGTTGTCCAGCGGCTCGCTTCGTTTCCCCGCAGCTGTCATATATAATTAAATATAAAGATGCCGACTACCGCCACTATAATAATTCCGCATGTTAATAATTGTCAAGCATTGTCGCGCCACCGGCTTTTGTAAAACCCATCATAGTGAGGCGAAAATACCAGTTGAAATGCAGAAGATGAAACATTGTTTTTAAAGGCCATCATATTTTTAACTACTCGACGAAGTTTTCAAACAGAACTTTATTTTATTTGAGGACGACTGATTTATCAGATACTAATTTCATATTTTAAAAAAAATGAAATTAGTAAATGGGAGTAACAGACGAATAAATATTATTGCATTAAACCATCTTCTAAAATTGGTATGATAATAGACCCCACAATCCGTTTTGAGACTCGTAGCCAACCTGAAGAAGTTGACTCTGAAAACAATATGAGCTAACAGTTGACTATTAGAAAGATAAACACCAATTAGATAGTATAACTGTCACAGGATTGATGATCGGGGCAAGAGGTACTATACCAGGATTCTTAGCTAAATTTTGGAATTTCTTAGATTTGGAGAGAGTGTATCTTTCTAAAATTGCCATCGCTGCTATTAGAAGATCAATTTCAATTTTAAGAAACCATCTTTACAAAATGTCTAATTTATAGAATATACTTCAATTACAATTTGAATGCTTTAACCCTTAAATTCGCAATGTATTCTTTTGGTTACATCAGTGTGTTCAATTAATCTAATATTATAAATAAATCAGAAGAAAACGAAAAAAAAAAAAAGAAACCACTTTAATGTGTATCTAATCATATAATATACCTAATAATAACAGTTGTACAAGATTCCGTTTTCACTGCGGTCCGCCACATGGAAATAACTAACAGAAGAAATTTGTGTTTTGCCCTTTTCTTGCCTGGTCCATCATCAGTGTCACATTTACAATATTTAGGATGTGATATAACTTATAGAGAAAATAAAGATATAGAAAATAAAGTAAATAAATTTCAGGCTATTTGTGGAACCATAAAAAGAACCTTAGGTCGGAAAACAAGGAAAGATACGAGACTTAAATTATATAAAACAATGGCTGTTCCTTTGTTGTTGTATGGAAGTGAAAATTGGATAATGAAATCAAGAGATAAAAGCAGGATACAGACTGCGGAAATGCTGTTTTACGTAATGTGAAAGGATGCACAAGATCGGATAGAATAAGGAATGAAACTACACGAGAAGAATTAAATATATATATAAAATTGAAGATAAAATCAGCGAAAATAATAAGAAATGGACAGAACACTCAATGAGAATGAACAACGAAAGAATACCAAAAAGAACCTTCTTGTATAATCCCAGAGGAACAAGAGATGTTGGCCGACCACGTAGAAGATAGACTCCACTTTTAACTTCGACGGAACAGGCTGCATAGCCTAAACCTTGTAGTAGAAGAAGAAGAAGAAGAAGAAAAATGTAAATTGCCAAGTAAGAATGCCCGGGATTTGGCATTCTGAAAAGAGGTGATTCATTTTCCTACAATAGGAACAATAAATACACCCACTAATTATGTTTTCCTGTAACATGAAATATTAGATTTTTTTAATGATGTAGAAACACATGAACATTTTAAACGAATTCTCGTCTTTTGTTTTGTTGCACGTAGAGGCCTGTTGGTTCTTAATGTTTTTTTTTTCAGACAAATATTAAATGTTGCAGATTAAAATCTTTTGAGGTATTATTTAACACTATATACCAGTTCATACTATTCATTAATAAATGCTTTATTCCTGTTTGTGCGTTGTTTTATATTTCAATTCCTCCTGTTATAAGCGTTCGTGACAATGGTAGTCTTTCGTACAGGTCCCGACGGAGTAGTAGGAAGTAGAATGCAAGCTCCAGAGTTAGTACCGCGCTCCGCACGGAACTTGGAGCTCTGAACTATGACATGCCTGGCTCAAGGTAATAGAATTCTCAGTTATTATTTGAATGAAAAAATGTGATTTATATTTATCTACTAAATAAAACTATCAAAGTTTCATATGATTTTCATAAACATGAATTTTATTCAACATTCGTAGCAGCTGTTTCAATATACTGTATCTTCTTCAGACGAATGTCACAAAAACATATCCGTTTTCCTATTTATATGTATACTCAACTACATAAACAAGTGTAACTAAGCAATACAATACAATACAAAACAAAAGCAATGCTTTTTTTTTTCTTTTTCAAATGCTCCAGGTTTGTCTTTCGACATTCCTGGGGGGTTACGTTGCCCCGATGATATGATGGGTGATGATGATGATGATAATGGTGAGCCAGGAGAGTCCCTAATCCTAAGTTTAACCTAAGATGAATATGAATGATGACGATTGCGATGGCCATATGATTTCGGGGACCGTTTGGGCTTTAAAGTTTTCCTGACATTTGCTTACAGGCGAGGAAAAACCCCGATAAAAACCTCACCCAGGAAAACTGTCCCGACCGGGGATCGAACCCGGGCCCGCTGCGTGACAAGGCAGCACGCTACCCCGAGACCGCAGCGGTGAACACAAAAGCAATGTATACAACACATCATTATAAATGTGTGGTTTACATTAAAAATTATATAATTTAGTAAAAATAACACTTTTCAAACGTTTTAAATAGGAAACATATGATCCTTAATTAAAATTTTATAATCCTAAAATTCACTCGAACTGTTCCAAATAAATTTATTCAAAATATTTATATGATTCGCACATTTAATACTTTTAAATAGTGTTTTGTCTCTTCAATTCTCACTACTAATATTGCTAAAAACAGCTATTTTTTCGGTAGAATTCAATTGCATTCTGTATAAAAATTCAGAGTTTGTTGTCAGTTGTCAAGAGAATTACTTTAATACTTGCTATGTACGTATAGTCTACATGTATTACCTCTAAAATAAAACACATATAACATACTAGAATCCAACTTTAATAATTCAACTCAGTCCAAATAAGGTTTCATGGTTTCTCATGTACAGATAAATGAATGTTTATCAACTCAAAGAAGCAGAATATAGGTAGAAATAAAAATCAAAAACAACATTTTAGTGGATTTTGTAAAGTAATATGTAACAGAGATATGTTAGCACATGAAGCTGCTCTAGCCATATTAAAAATTTCATCAGCATCATTTTCATTCCCTCGTGTTGTACATATTCCTTTATCTTCACTACTATATATAAGCTCCGGTCCAGCAAAATATTATACTGCAAATATTTCTACCACACCAAGATAGCGTTTAATCCCTGGACCGTGACAGAAACTTTGTATTGTAGAGAACATTTCACAGAATCAGTCAACTGGACTTGCATATAAAGAGAATACAAGCGACAAAATGACGTAGAAAATTATTCCACATACGAGATATTGCATTACTAGAGTTCTCTGAAAGCAAGCCATGCCCAAATGTCACCATGTCTGGTCACTGATTTTCGAAAAACTAACGGACATTGTTTTTATGTATAACACTTTTTATACACATGTGTTCAAAGGTTTATTTCTTCCATTATTTTAGTCACATCTTTTTCCATGTCTTATTCTTCTCATATGTGTATTATTTTATTTATTAATTTAATTATGAATAAAAACAAAGAATTTCGGCCACAGACATAAGAAAAAGAAACCCATGACGTTAAAATAAATCAGAAAAATGTTCGAGAGTTCCAATCCCATAGGACAAAACTCTCAATACTTTGCAAACTCCAAGAGAAAATTAATCAAAATGGATCGAGAGTGGACAGAATAAAATAAATACCACATATAATGAGGAAACTGGAAAACATCATAGGTAAATAGCTTTTCTTTTTAATAAAATTAACAATGTCAAAAATGTTTCATATTAGATAACGCTCTAATTGCAAGCTTTTTGTGTGTGATAAATTGAACTAGACTTATATGTATTATTATTATTAATTATTATTATTATTATTATTATTATTATTATTACTACTACTAATTTATCTGACCCATTGGGTCCTGGCCAGAATATCAGAAACTCAAAAAAAATTAAAACTGGTATAATAGGTTGCGGACTTGTACACTTTTTAATCAATCGTTATAAGAGCTCAGTTGGTAGAGCGGTGAACTCTTTGTTAGTGGTATATAATTTCAGTAATCCATAGGTCGCTGGTTCAAATCCGGCTGGGAGGATTTTTATTTTAGAAGAGTATTAGTTTTAGCCCATACTACAATAGTATCGAATTTAAAGATATTTACATTTTTATCTTATTCTGTAAAATATTAAAACTAAAAAATAAATAATAGTTTTAAAAAACTAAAACAACACGCTTTATTAGAAAACCGAACTAAAAAAATGAAAAATAATTTTAATTTCCAACACGCATGGGATAAATAATTTTACTATCAAAAGCGTAGGTGCTTTTTATGATTTTTACATTTTCTTCTTAGATACTTTACTTTTACCAATATCTGTTTATTATCAAATATATTAATTGATAAAGAGCACCCCACGCTTTTGATGGTAAAATTATTTATCCCAAGCGTGTTGGAAATTAAAATTATTTTTCATTTTTTCAGTTAGGTTTTCTAATAAAGCGTGTTGTTTTAGTTTTTTAAAACTATTGTTTATATTGTTTCACACGTATCGATTACAATGGAGGGCTACCATTATTGTCCCAAAAGTTTGTATTCTTCTTGTGATTGTAAAAATATAAAAATATTCAATAGTAAACAAGTCATTGCCGACAGCGGCGTGTTAGGTTATTTGAGGGTATTTGAAGGAATATGAATAACTGTTAAGTTTATTGCCTGGTCTTGTGTTACGTATTCTCGAAGTCGGTAGGTACTAAAGACAGTTATATTACGGTCTTAGACTTTACGCAAATCCTCAAGGTTAAAACTCAGAAGCGGAACTTTGATAGTGTTTGGGGGAGATGCAAACAATAGTTTATTGATTTTAAGAATGTTCAAAGGGGAAAAATAATATGTAGCCTTAAAAAAAACATAATGGGCAGCTAGAAAGATTATTGACCTCGAGTAACTTGGAAAGGAAGATAGTCATGTAAAAGGCCACGCCCTAAATTTAGTAGACCTATATCGACTTGCACATGTAGCCTATAGAGGTGTGTCAAAAGATTTAGTTTATCCAATGAAAATGTTGTATGAAAATTGTAATGGCGACGGAAAAATAAGTCAAATCCATGACTTTCTTAAATATCTTAATATATAAAAATTACGTGTCACGTTGTTTGTCCGCGATGGAATCCTATACTACTGAACCGATTTTAATAACATTTTGCACACTGTGTGCAGTTTGATCCAACTTGCGACTTAGGGTAGTTTATATATAAATTTATAATCGCATTAAGTTTTTATTGCAAATTATTTTTGTATTATTTAACAAAGAGTTATAATTATCTGTGAGTTCCATACGATTCTAACAGATGGCCGTGTAAGTTAATTGGTTTATTATTTAACCAGGTGGCTGTGCTTTTTGTTGCAACCGCGAATTTCAATTGAATTACAAATATTGATTATTTCATAATTTAAGTGTGTTTGTGTTTATTTTATGTTCAATATACTGATAATAATATTAATTTCGTGTGCAAGTATTAGTTTTAAGTAATCTGGCTGAAAGACAGCAATTTAATTTAAATTTAACTAGAACGAGAAGGGACATTGAACAATATGGCGAATCAGTTTTAGAGACTATGAATGATAAGATCTCAAGTGAATTTCCGCAAATTGGTATAGGCCTATGTGACATAAATCTTACATTTAAGAAGAATGCCAATTTAAAAACATATGAAGGTCCCAAGGAACGGAATAACAGAATTGTAAGTAAGTCTGTTAGTTGTAATAATATGCCTAATATTATAGAAACAATCTCCATGCCTCAGTTAAATGAAAAACAAGATGACTATAATATATCACAAGATGATATTACTATACAGAGACTTCTTGATGATGATGAGAATCCAAACTGCCAACAAGTTTGTAGAAAAAAACGAAAGTATAATGAAATCAGCAAGCCTCCTCAAAATATTCCATCAATAAATGTATATAATCCTTATGATACACTTATGGATGATACTGAGAACATACATTCATCTCAATCAACAAAACCACTTCCACATAAACCGCCAACCATACTTATACCGGGTGTAGTTAACGTACCAGAACTAAAAAATTGTGTAAAAGAAAAACTTTCTGATTTAGATTTCTCACTTAGTTTACAACATAATTTAACGTACACCTTAGCCACAGCAACGCGTGGCCGGGACTTATATACATACTGGTGTCCAAAAGTTAAGGATAATTAGTTCATTTGCCGACTTATTATAAAGCATTTGTCAGAATAATACAAAATTTGGTAAGGGTATGTCACAGATAATTAGAGTCGGGTTAGTTACACTATTTATAATTCAAGAACGGCTGGACCGATTTTTATGATCTTTGATTTGTTGGATTCGTTTCCGCCCCGAATAGCAGATAACTATTAAAACATCGGAAAAATTAACGTAAAAATATTTAAAGGCGATACGACGTTCGCCGGGCCAGCTAGTTTAATATAAAATGTTATGAAGTTAAAAATCAAAGCAAGAGGGGCGAGTGCTCCCTTATAGTCATTAGTCGAGCAAGTGGAGCAAGTGCTCGCAACCGAAGAACATACAAAGTGAGTGGAGCGAATGCTTCCCTATAGTCAATATTCAAGCAAAAGGGGTAAGTGCTCCCTGATAGTCAAAGTGAGTGGAGCGAGTGTTTCCATTAGGAGAACGTACAAAAGAAAGATCCGCGATAATCATTATTAAAATTTAGTCGTGGTTTTGGCCGTTTCTTAGCCAAGTTATAAGAGAAAGTGTATATTTCACTATTGAGGGAAAAGAAAATTAATAAAATCCTTCTATCACGCCACCTAAAAATTAGTTTTATCACTAATTACCCTAAATAGTTCCTTATCTATCACCGGTTAAATCATAAAGTTCAGCCCGACCCTGAAGAAACATAGAGGAACTCATATAATAGCTCCTTTTATCACCTAGATAAAATATTTCTGTTACACAAATAAAGTTCAGTTCATTTAAGATGCAGTGATTTGTTTCGTATAATGTATACTTTAACACTACCTTTTGGATATTTTCTGTATGTACATTATATGTAGTATACATAGAGGGTAGTGGTTTTACTTCCCGCGCGTGAGTGTAATTGTAATATTACAATATAGTTATTTAGGTTGGCAATCCCAAAATGTAGGAAGTTGAACTTTCAATCATGGTCGCCATTGTTGTAAGTACGACAAAACGCACTATCGCGCAAAAATTATTATTATTATTATTGTTATTATTATTATTATTATTATTATTATTATTATTATTATTATTATTATTATTATTATTATTATTATTATTATTATTATTATTATTGTTGTTGTTGTTGAAATGGCGATTGAAAAATTGAAGATGTATAAAGCATCAGGTTCAGATGAGATCCCAGCAGAACTGATAAAATCAGGGGGAGAAAAATTGATGGACAACATACGCTGGTTGCTTAGTATGATTTGAGAAAAAGAAGGTCTTCCAGATGAATGGAAGGAATCAATTATCGTACCAATTTATAAAAAAGGAGATAAAACTCATTGAAACAACTACAGGGGCATCTCATTACTTTCAACTTCGTACAAAATTCTTACAAATATATCAGTAACCAGAATTACTCCCTATATTGATGACATTCTAGGAGATCATCAATGTGCATTTAGAAGAAACAGGTCTACAGCAGATCAGATTTTTAGTATAAGACAGATTTTAGAAAAGAAATCGGAATATAATGGTACTATACATCAACTATATGCAGACTTCAAAAAAGCATATGATTCAATTAAGTGGGAGAAGTTATATAGTATCCTGCTGGAGTTCGGAATTCCTAAAAAGTTAGTTAGACTTATATGAATGTGTCTAAATGGCTCAAAGAGTAGGGTGCGTGTAGGCAAACCGTTTTCGGACACTTTTGAAATCCAGAATGGGTTGAAGCAAGGAGATGCACTATCTCCTCTACTATTTAATTTTGCACTAGAGCATGCCATTAAATCTTTAGAGAATGAGGAAGGCTTACAACTCAATGGTATTAATAAGCTGTTAGTTTATACCGATGATGTTGTATTATTGGCCGATAGCGAGGAGATACTAAAGGATAACACGCACACACTATTGAGTAACACTAAGAAATTAGGAGTGGAAGTAAATATCAATAAAACTAAATATATGGTCACACGTAGAAATTCATTATGTAATGGAAATGGGCGGCTAATGACAACTGAAATTTTGAGGAAGTGGCTGAATTCAAATACCTAGGGACAATAATCACAAATAGGAATGAGATGCACAAAGAAATTAAACATAGGCTCAATTCTGGAAATGCGTGCTATTATGCATTGCAGAGACTCTTGATGTCCCATCTCCTTTCAAAAAACCTTAAACTGAAAATATATAACACTATTATTCTACCAGTTATATTATATGGGTGCGAAACATGGACTCTTAGTTTAAGGGAGGAAAAGAGATTACGAGTATTTGAGAATAAAGTACTTGGGAAAATTTTTGGACCAAAGAGAGATGAACAAACAGGTGAATGGAGAAGACTACTTAACAATGAACTACATGGACTTTATAGGAAGCCAGATATAATAAGAACAGTTGAGTCTCGTAGACTGCGATGGGCAGGACATGCTGTACGTATGGGGAATGAAAGCCTTGCATGGAAGCATCTTGTAGGAAAGCCAGAGGGAAAACGCCCAGTTGGTAGACCAAGAATGAGGTGGGAGAATAACATTAACTATGATTTGAGGGAAGTAGATTATACAGGGAATGATTGGAAAGCATTAGCTCAGGATAGGGATGTATGGAGAGCTTATGTCCGCGCGGTCATGAACCTATGGGTTCGATAGTGCCAGTGAGTAAGGAATTATTATTATTATTATTATTATTATTATTATTATTATTATTATTATTATTATTATTATTATTACAAAACAACAGAAAAACAAAGGAGTAGAGATTACTTACATTTGTGCCAAATTACATAATAATGTTCAATAATAACTTGGAGTATTACATTATCTTGTTTTCTATGCGGTCCGAAATATTTAAATAATAGGTAGCAAAATTTATTGTTTCGCTAATTTAAGGTTAGCATGATTCTTGGACGGAACTAGGAGCTAGATTGAACTGAGTAATGTGGTATTGTTATAATTTGCACATACTAAACAGCGAGTTCCAAACACTAAAACTGTCACTAATTCATTACTGATTACTCTATGGTCTCGTGTTTATTGAGAATAAATAAACATAATGATATCCAAGAAATAATAAATAAACATAATGATATCCAGGAAAGAATAAATAAAAGAGTACAAATAGCTAAGAAATGTTTTTTGCGCGATAGTGCGTTTTGTCGTGCTTACATGATTGAAAGTTCAACTTCCTACATTTCGGGGTTGCCAACCTAATTAACAATACTGTAATAAAATAACTATACTGTAATATTACATATTACAAACACGCGTGTGAGAAGTAAAACCACTGCCCTCTATGTATACTACATACAATGTGTATACAAAAAATATCTAAAAGGTATTGTTAATATACATTATACGAAACAAATCACTACATTTCAAATTAACTAAATTTATGCGAAACAAAGTAAAACAATAAATACGTACTAGCCGCCATTTTGTAACTAAATGGTCTCACGGCCTCCTGTTATTTTATCACTAATTGGTCTCACGGCCTCGTGTTGTTTCAACTAATAAACATTGCCCACACTGTTAACGTTAGTCAGTTGTATATAATAAACGCAAGTATTTCCCACAAAGGTATTATTTTACTATTATTTATTATTTTGAAGACACCATTGCGCAAAAAATAATGTACAGCGCACGTTTGTGAAGTGTTTTACAGAGTCTCGAAAAATAATAACCTAGATTTGCATTCTGTAATATACCACTTCCCAACCTCATATCGTAATATACTTTTTCAATAAATAAAGTTTATTTTATTAAGTATCTTCTCTACATTACAGTAGTTATCCTTCAGTCTAAATGTGTTTTGCTTCGCCACAGATTTGTATCCTCAGTATCTTCTTCCTTGAGGTCTCTGCTGATCATGTTTCTTCTCACTTCATCCATCTACTGATTCCCTGGGCTTCCTCCTCTCCTTCCTTCAGCATTCCAATCTAACATCATCCTTGAGATTCTATTATCCTCTATCCTATGTAGATATCCATGCGATTTCAATCTGCATTCTATATATATATATATATATATATATATATATATATATATATTAGCGGTATTCTATATGAGTAATTACCTCACCAATATGTAATGTGTGGGCCTATATCTATTTATTTTAAAAATCCAGAATATGTTCGAAAACTGGATGAGAATTTTACGTAAAAAATTAACCTAAAGTACCCATATTATCTTTGTAACATATATATTCTTCTTCTTCTTCTTCTTCACGGTTTAGGTTTATTTACTAGCCTGTTCCGGCTCCAAATTGCTGCTCTTTCCATCTTTTCCTTGGTCTTCCCAAACTTCTTCTTCCTCGTGGTGAATAGTTATATGCTGCTTTTGGTTTCTATTCTCAGTCATCCTTACCAAGTGTTCTTTCCAGTTTGTTCTGTATTTCTCTATTGTTGAGTTTAATTCCTCTATTTTAGTTGTTGTCTTATTATATATATTAGCATTGCTAAAATAGAACAGTTAACTTACGAAAATAACTAATAATAAATAATAGTTTTACAAAAACTAAAACAACACGCTTTATTAGAAAACCGAACGAAGAAAATGAAAAATAATTTTAATTTCCAACACGCTTGGGATAAATAATTTTACCATCAAAAGCGTGGGGTGCTCTTTATCAATTAATATATTTGATAATAAACAGATATTGGTAAAAGTAAAGTCTCTAAGGAGAAAATGTCAAAATCATAAAAATCACCCCACGCCTTTGATGGTAAAATTATTTATCCCAAGCATGTTGAAAATTAAAATTATTTTTCATTTTTTTAGTTCGGTTTTCTAATAAAGTGTGATGTTTTAGTTTTTTAAAACTATTATTTATTTTTATTTTTTAGTTTTAATATTTAACAGAATAAGATAAAAACGTAAATATCTTTAAATTCGATTCTATTGTAGTATGAGCTGAAAGTAATACTCTTCTAAAAAAACCTCCCAGTCGGATTTGAACCAGCGACCTATGGATTACAGAAATTATATACCACTAGAGTGTACCGCTCTATCAATTGAGCTCTTACAACGATTGATTAAAAAGTCAACAAGTCCGCAACCTATTATACCAGTTCTCATTTTTTTGATTTTCTGATGATTCTGGCCAGGATTCTAGAAACAAAAATATGAAATTATTGTATTGTCACGAGTCCTTTACAAGTATACAAAGTTTCAAGTCGATCCAATGTTTCTAAGTGGGTGAAAATTGTGTTCAAAGATTCCGTTACATAGATACAAAGACACTTTTTTTTTTATTTTCTGACGATTCTGGCCTGAATTTTAGAAACAAATATGAAATTATTGTATTGTCACGGGTACTTTACAAGTATACAAAGTTTTAAGTCGATCCAATGTTTCTAAGTGGGTGAAAATCGTGTTCAAAAATTCCGTTACATAGATACAAAGACACTTTTTTTTGATTTTCTGATGATTCTGGCCATGATTTTAGAAACAAAATATGAAATTATTATATTGTCACGGGGTTTTTTTTACAAGTATGCAAAGTTTCAAGTCGATCCAATGATTTTAAGTGGGTGCAAATCGCGTTAAAAGATTCAGTTACATAGATACAGGTCAAGCTAATATAAAGCGTGTAAAAAATGGAGATTGCGGAACACCTAGATAAAATAAACTCGCCTATCTAATCTAAGCTAACCTTAGGCTAAGCTTAGCCTTATCTGAATAAATATGTAGGTAACTGGGTATAGCAGAAATGCGAACGAACATGTTGACAA